>MU827354.1:59656-395833 GCA_029204205.1 Desmophyllum pertusum
GCGCTGGGTCTTTGAATCCAGCGACCCAGAGACCCAGGGTCGCTGGGTCTTTGAATCCAGCGACCCAGAGACCCAGGGTCGCTGGGTCGCTGGCTTTGAATCCAGCGACCAGAGACCCCAGAGACCCAGGGTCGCTGGGTTTTTGAATCCAGCGACCCAGAGACCCAGGGTCGCTGGTCTCTGTATGCTGCGACCCAGAGACACAGGGTCGCTGGGTCTTTGAATCCAGCGACCCAGAAACCCAGGGTCGCTGGGTCTTTGAATCCAGCGACCCAGAGACCCAGGGTCGCTGGGTCTTTGAATCCAGCGAACAGAGACCCAGGGTCGCTGGGTCTTTGAATCCAGCGACCCAGAGACCCAGGGTCGCTGGGTCTTTGAATCCAGCGACCCAGAGACCCAGGGTCGCTGGGTTTTTGAATCCAGCGACCCAGAGACCCAGGGTCGCTGGGTCTTTGAATCCAGCGAACCAAAGACAAAGGTTCGCTGGGTCTTTGAATCCAGCGACCATGAGACCCAGGGTCGCTGGGTCTTTGAATCCAGCGACCGCAGAGACCCAGGGTCGCTGGGTCTTTGAATCCAGCGACCCAGAGACCCAGAGTCGCTGGGTCTTTGAATGCTGCGACCCAGAGACCCAGTGTCGCTGGGTCTTTGAATCCAGCGACCCAGATACCAGGGTGGCTGGGTCTTTGAATCCAGCGACCCAGAGACCCTGGGTCGCTGGGTCTTTGAATCCAGCGACCCAGAGACCCAGGGTCGCTCGGTCTTTGATTCCAGCGACCCAGAGACCCAGGGTCGCTGGGTCTTTGAATCCAGCGACCCAGAGACAGGGTCGCTGGGTTTTTGAATGCTGCGACCCAGAGACCCAGGGTCGCTGGGTCTTTGAATCCAGCGACCCAGAGACCCAGGGTCGCTGGGTCTCTGAATGCTGCGACCCAGAGACCCAGTGTCACTGGGTCTTTGAATCCAGCGACCCAGAGACCCAGGGTCGCTGGGTCTTTGAATCCAGCGACCCAGAGACCCAGGGTCACTGGGTCTTTGAATCCAGCGACCCAGAGACCCAGGGTCGCTGGGTCTTTGAATCCAGCGAACCAGAGACCCAGGGTCGCTGGGTCTTTGAATCCAGCGACCCAGAGACCCAGCGTCGCTGGGTCTTTGAATCCAGCAAACCAGAGACCCAGGGTCGCTGGGTCTTTGAATGCTGCGACCCAGAGACCCAGGGTCGCTGGGTCTTTGAATCCAGCGACCCAGAGACCCAGGGTCGCTGGGTCTCTGAATCCAGCGACCCAGAGACCCAGAGTCGCTGGGTCTTTGTATTTAGCGAACCAGAGACCCAGGGTCGCTGGGTCTTTGAATCCAGCGACCCAGAGACCGAGGGTCGCTGGGTCTTTGAATCCAGCGACCCAGAGACCCAGGGTCGCTGGGTCTTTGAATCCAGCGACCCAGAGACCCAGAGTGGCTGGGTCTCTAAATGCTGCGACCCAGAGACCCAGTGTCGCTGGGTCTTTGAATCCAGCGACCCAGAGACCCAGGGTTGCTGGGTCTTTGAATCCAGCGACCCAGAGACCCAGGGTCGCTGGGTCTTTGAATCCAGCGAACCAGAGACCCAGGGTCGCTGGGTCTTTGAATCCAGCAACCCAGAGACCCAGAGTCGCTGGGTCTCTGAATGCTGCGACCCAGAGACCCAGGGTCGCTCGGTCTTTGATTCCAGCGACCCAGAGACCCATGGTCGGTGGGTCTTTGAATCCAGCGACCCAGAGTCGCTGGGTTTTTGAATGCTGCGACCCAGAGATCCAGGGTCGCTGGGTCTTTGAATCCAGCGACCCAGAGACCCAGAGTCGCTGGGTCTCTGAATGGTGCGACCCAGAGACCCAGGGTCACTGGGTCTTTGAATCCAGCGACCCAGAGACCCAGGGTCGCTGGGTCTTTGAATCCAGCGACCCAGAGACCCAGGGTCACTGGGTCTTTGAATCCAGCGACCCAGAGACCCAGGGTCGCTGGGTCTTTGAATCCAGCGACCCAGAGACCCAGGGTCGCTGGGTCTTTGAATCCAGCGACCCAGAGACCCAGGGTCACTGGGTCTTTGAATCCAGCGACCCAGAGACCCAGGGTCGCTTGTTCTTTGAATCCAGCGACCCAGAGACCCAGGGTCACTGGGTCTTTGAATCCAGCGACCCAGAGACCCAGGGTCGCTGGGTCTTTGAATCCAGCGAACCAGAGACCCAGGGTCGCTGGGTCTTTGAATCCAGCGACCCAGAGACCCAGGGTCGCTGGGTCTTTGAATCCAGCAAACCAGAGACCCAGGGTCGCTGGGTCTTTGAATGCTGCGACCCAGAGACCCAGGGTCGCTGGGTCTTTGAATCCAGCGACCCAGAGACCCAGGGTCGATGGGTCTCTGAATCCAGCGACCCAGAGACCCAGAGTCGCTGGGTCTTTGTATTTAGCGAACCAGAGACCCAGGGTCGCTGGGTCTTTGAATCCAGCGACCCAGAGACCCAGAGTGGCTGGGTCTCTAAATGCTGCGACCCAGAGACCCAGTGTCGCTGGGTCTTTGAATCCAGCGATCCAGAGACCCAGAGTCGCTGGGTCTCTGAATGCTGCGACCCAGAGACCCAGGGTCGCTCGGTCTTTGATTCCAGCGACCCAGAGACCCATGGTCGGTGGGTCTTTGAATCCAGCGACCCAGAGTCGCTGGGTTTTTGAATGCTGCGACCCAGAGATCCATGGTCGCTGGGTCTTTGAATCCAGTGACCCAGAGACCCAGAGTCGCTGGGTCTCTGAATGCTGCGACCCAGAGACCCAGGGTCACTGGGTCTTTGAATCCAGCGACCCAGAGACCCAGGGTCGCTGGGTCTTTGAATCCAGCGACCCAGAGACCCAGGGTCACTGGGTCTTTGAATCCAGCGACCCAGAGACCCAGGGTCGCTGGGTCTTTGAATCCAGCGACCCAGAGACCCAGGGTCGCTGGGTCTTTGACTCCATCGACCCAGAGACCCAGGGTCGCTGGGTCTTTGAATCCAGCGACCCAGAGTCCCAGGGTTGCTGGGTCTTTGAATCCAGCGACCCAGTGACCCAGGGTCGCTGGGTCTTTGAATCCAGCGACCCAGAGACCCAGGGTCGCTGGGTCTTTGAATCCAGCGACCCAGAGACCCAGGGTTGCTGGGTCTTTGAATCCAGCGACCCAGAGACCCAGGGTCGCTGGGTCTTTGAATCCAGCGAACCAGAGACCCAGGGTCGCTGGGTCTTTGAATGCTGCGACCCAGAGACCCAGGGTCGCTGGGTCTTTGAATCCAGCGACCCAGAGACCCAGGGTCGATGGGTCTCTGAATCCAGCGACCCAGAGACCCAGGGTTGCTGGGTCTTTGAATCCAGCGACACAGAGACCCAGGGTCGCTGGGTCTTTGAATCCAGCGACCCAGAGACCGAGGGTCGCTGGGTCTTTGAATCCAGCGACCCAGAGACCCAGGGTCGCTGGGTCTTTGAATCCAGCGACCCAGAGACCCAGAGTGGCTGGGTCTCTAAATGCTGCGACCCAGAGACCCAGTGTCGCTGGGTCTTTGAATCCAGCGATCCAGAGACCCAGGGTTGCTGGGTCTTTGAATCCAGCGACCCAGAGACCCAGGGTCGCTGGGTCTTTGAATCCAGCGAACCAGAGACCCAGGGTTGCTGGGTCTTTGAATCCAGCAACCCAGAGACCCAGATTCGCTGGGTCTCTGAATGCTGCGACCCAGAGACTCAGGGTCGCTGGGTCTTTGAATCCAGCGAACCAGAGACCCAGGGTCGCTGGGTCTTTGAATCCAGCGACCCAGAGACCCAGAGTCGCTGGGTCTCTGAATGCTGCGACCCAGAGACCCAGTGTCACTGGGTTTTTGAATCCAGCGACCCAGAGACCCAGGGTCGCTGGGTTTTGAATCCAGCGACCCAGAGACCCCAGAGACCCAGGGTCGCTGGGTTTTTGAATCCAGCGACCCAGAGACCCAGGGTCGCTTGGTCTCTGTATGCTGCGACCCAGAGACACTGGGTCGCTGGGTCTTTGAATCCAGCGACCCAGAAACCCAGGGTCGCTGGGTTTTTGAATCCAGCGACCCAGAGACCCAGGGTCGCTGGGTCTTTGAATCCAGCGAACCAGAGACCCAGGGTCGCTGGGTCTTTGAATCCAGCGACCCAGAGACCCAGGGTCGCTGGGTTTTTGAATCCAGCGACCCAGAGACCCAGGGTCGCTGGGTGTTTGAATCCAGCGAACCAAAGAGAAAGGTTCGCTGGGTCTTTGAATCCAGCGACCATGAGACCCAGGGTCGCTGGGTCTTTGAATCCAGCGACCCAGAGACCCAGTGTCGCTGGGTCTTTGAATCCAGCGACCCAGAGACCCAGGGTCGCTGGGTCTTTGAATCCAGCAACCCAGAGACCCAGAGTCGCTGGGTCTCTGAATGCTGCGACCCAGAGACCCAGGGTCGCTCGGTCTTTGATTCCAGCGACCCAGAGACCCATGGTCGGTGGGTCGTTGAATCCAGCGACCCAGAGTCGCTGGGTTTTTGAATGCTGCGACCCAGAGATCCAGGGTCGCTGGGTCTTTGAATCCAGCGACCCAGAGACCCAGAGTCGCTGGGTCTCTGAATGCTGCGACCCAGAGACCCAGGGTCACTGGGTCTTTCAATCCAGCGACCCAGAGACCCAGGGTCGCTGGGTCTTTGAATCCAGCGACCCAGAGACCCAGGGTCACTGGGTCTTTGAATCCAGCGACACAGAGACCCAGGGTCGCTGGGTCTTTGAATCCAGCGACCCAGAGACCCAGGGTCGCTGGGTCTTTGAATCCAGCGACCCAGAGACCCAGGGTCACTGGGTCTTTGAATCCAGCGACCCAGAGACCCAGGGTCGCTGGGTCTTTGAATCCAGCGACCCAGAGACCCAGGGTCACTGGGTCTTTGAATCCAGCGACCCAGAGACCCAGGGTCGCTTGTTCTTTGAATCCAGCGACCCAGAGACCCAGGGTCACTGGGTCTTTGAATCCAGCGACCCAGAGACCCAGGTTCGCTGGGTCTTTGAATCCAGCGAACCAGAGACCCAGGGTCGCTGGGTCTTTGAATCCAGCGACCCAGAGACCCAGGTTCGCTGGGTCTTTGAATCCAGCAAACCAGAGACCCAGGGTCGCTGGGTCTTTGAATGCTGCGACCCAGAGACCCAGGGTCGCTGGGTCTTTGAATCCAGCGACCCAGAGACCCAGGGTCGATGGGTCTCTGAATCCAGCGACCCAGAGACCCAGAGTCGCTGGGTCTTTGTATTTAGCGAACCAGAGACCCAGGGTCGCTGGGTCTTTGAATCCAGCGACCCAGAGACCGAGGGTCGCTGGGTCTTTGAATCCAGCGACCCAGAGACCCAGGGTCGCTGGGTCTTTGAATCCAGCGACCCAGAGACCCAGAGTGGCTGGGTCTCTAAATGCTGCGACCCAGAGACCCAGTGTCGCTGGGTCTCTGAATGCTGCGACCCAGAGACTCAGGGTCGCTGGGTCTTTGAATCCAGCGACCCAGAGACCCAGGGTCGCTGGGTCTTTGAATCCAGCGACCCAGAGACCCAGAGTCGCTGGGTCTCTGAATGCTGCGACCCAGAGACCCAGTGTCACTGGGTTTTTGAATCCAGCGACCCAGAGACCCAGGGTCGCTGGGTTTTTGAATCCAGCGACCCAGAGACCCCAGAGACCCAGGGTCGCTGGGTTTTTGAATCCAGCGACCCAGAGACCCAGGGTCGCTTGGTCTCTGTATGCTGCGACCCAGAGACACTGGGTCGCTGGGTCTTTGATTCCAGCGACCCAGAGACCCATGGTCGGTGGGTCGTTGAATCCAGCGACCCAGAGTCGCTGGGTTTTTGAATGCTGCGACCCAGAGATCCAGGGTCGCTGGGTCTTTGAATCCAGCGACCCAGAGACCCAGAGTCGCTGGGTCTCTGAATGCTGCGACCCAGAGACCCAGGGTCACTGGGTCTTTCAATCCAGCGACCCAGAGACCCAGGGTCGCTGGGTCTTTGAATCCAGCGACCCAGAGACCCAGGGTCACTGGGTCTTTGAATCCAGCGACCCAGAGACCCAGGGTCGCTGGGTCTTTGAATCCAGCGACCCAGAGACCCAGGGTCGCTGGGTCTTTGAATCCAGCGACCCAGAGACCCAGGGTCACTGGGTCTTTGAATCCAGCGACCCAGAGACCCAGGGTCGCTTGTTCTTTGAATCCAGCGACCCAGAGACCCAGGGTCACTGGGTCTTTGAATCCAGCGACCCAGAGACCCAGGTTCGCTGGGTCTTTGAATCCAGCGAACCAGAGACCCAGGGTCGCTGGGTCTTTGAATCCAGCGACCCAGAGACCCAGGTTCGCTGGGTCTTTGAATCCAGCAAACCAGAGACCCAGGGTCGCTGGGTCTTTGAATGCTGCGACCCAGAGACCCAGGGTCGCTGGGTCTTTGAATCCAGCGACCCAGAGACCCAGGGTCGATGGGTCTCTGAATCCAGCGACCCAGAGACCCAGAGTCGCTGGGTCTTTGTATTTAGCGAACCAGAGACCCAGGGTCGCTGGGTCTTTGAATCCAGCGACCCAGAGACCGAGGGTCGCTGGGTCTTTGAATCCAGCGACCCAGAGACCCAGGGTCGCTGGGTCTTTGAATCCAGCGACCCAGAGACCCAGAGTGGCTGGGTCTCTAAATGCTGCGACCCAGAGACCCAGTGTCGCTGGGTCTCTGAATGCTGCGACCCAGAGACTCAGGGTCGCTGGGTCTTTGAATCCAGCGACCCAGAGACCCAGGGTCGCTGGGTCTTTGAATCCAGCAACCCAGAGACCCAGAGTCGCTGGGTCTCTGAATGCTGCGACCCAGAGACCCAGGGTCGCTCGGTCTTTGATTCCAGCGACCCAGAGACCCATGGTCGGTGGGTCTTTGAATCCAGCGACCCAGAGTCGCTGGGTTTTTGAATGCTGCGACCCAGAGATCCAGGGTCGCTGGGTCTTTGAATCCAGCGACCCAGAGACCCAGAGTCGCTGGGTCTCTGAATGGTGCGACCCAGAGACCCAGGGTCACTGGGTCTTTGAATCCAGCGACCCAGAGACCCAGGGTCGCTGGGTCTTTGAATCCAGCGACCCAGAGACCCAGGGTCACTGGGTCTTTGAATCCAGCGACCCAGAGACCCAGGGTCGCTGGGTCTTTGAATCCAGCGACCCAGAGACCCAGGGTCGCTGGGTCTTTGAATCCAGCGACCCAGAGACCCAGGGTCGCTGGGTCTTTGAATCCAGCGACCCAGAGACCCAGGGTCGCTGGTCTTTGAATCCAGCGACCCAGAGACCCAGGGTCGCTGGGTCTTTGAATCCAGCGACCCAGAGACCCAGGGTCGCTGGGTCTTTGAATCCAGCGACCCAGAGACCCAGGGTCGCTGGGTCTTTGAATCCAGCGACCCAGAGACCCAGGGTCGCTGGGTCTTTGAATCCAGCGAACCAGAGACCCAGGGTCGCTGGGTCTTTGAATCCAGCGACCCAGAGACCCAGGGTCGCTGGGTCTTTGAATCCAGCGACCCAGAGACCCAGGGTCGCTGGGTCTTTGAATCCAGCGACCCAGAGACCCAGGGTCGCTGGGTCTTTGAATCCAGCGACCCAGAGACCCAGGGTCGCTGGGTCTTTGAATCCAGCGACCCAGAGACCCAGAGTCGCTGGGTCTTTGAATGCAGCGACCCAGAGACCCAGTGTCGCTGGGTCTTTGAATCCAGCGACCCAGAGACCCAGGGTCGCTGGGTCTCTGAATCCAGCGACCCAGAGACCCAGGGTCGCTGGGTCTTTGAATCCAGCGACCCAGAGACCCAGGGTCGCTGGGTCTTTGAATCCAGCGACCCAGAGACCCAGGGTCGCTGGGTCTTTGAATGCTGCGACCCAGAGACCCAGGGTCGCTGGGTCTTTGAATCCAGCGACCCAGAGACCCAGGGTCGCTGGGTCTTTGAATCCAGCGACCCAGAGACCCAGGGTCGCTGGGTCTTTGAATCCAGCGACCCAGAGACCCAGGGTCGCTGGGTCTTTGAATCCAGCGACCCAGAGACCCAGGGTCGCTGGGTCTTTGAATCCAGCGACCCAGAGACCCAGGGTCGCTGGGTCTTTGAATCCAGCGACCCAGAGACCCAGGGTCGCTGGGTCTTTGAATCCAGCGACCCAGAGACCCAGGGTCGCTGGGTCTTTGAATCCAGCGACCCAGAGACCCAGGGTCGCTGGGTCTTTGAATCCAGCGACCCAGAGACCCAGGTTCGCTGGGTCTTTGAATCCAGCGACCCAGAGACCCAGGGTCGCTGGGTCTTTGAATCCAGCGACCCAGAGACCCAGGGTCGCTGGGTCTTTGAATCCAGCGACCCAGAGACCCAGGGTCGCTGGGTCTCTGAATCCAGCGACCCAGAGACCCAGGGTCGCTGGGTCTTTGAATCCAGCGACCCAGAGACCCAGGGTCGCTGGGTCTTTGAATCCAGCGACCCAGAGACCCAGGGTCGCTGGGTCTTTGAATCCAGCGACCCAGAGACCCAGGGTCGCTGGGTCTTTGAATCCAGCGACCCAGAGACCCAGGGTCGCTGGGTCTTTGAATCCAGCGACCCAGAGACCCAGGGTCGCTGGGTCTTTGAATCCAGCGACCCAGAGACCCAGGGTCGCTGGGTCTTTGAATGCAGCGACCCAGAGACACTGGGTCGCTGGGTCTTTGAATCCAGCGACCCAGAGACCCAGGGTCGCTGGGTCTTTGAATCCAGCGACCCAGAGACCCAGGGTCGCTGGGTCTTTGAATCCAGCGACCCAGAGACCCAGGGTCGCTGGGTCTTTGAATCCAGCGACCCAGAGACCCAGGGTCGCTGGGTCTTTGAATCCAGCGACCCAGAGACCCAGGGTCGCTGGGTCTTTGAATCCAGCGACCCAGAGACCCAGGGTCGCTGGGTCTTTGAATCCAGCGACCCAGAGACCCAGGGTCGCTGGGTCTTTGAATCCAGCGACCCAGAGACCCAGGGTCGCTGGGTCTTTGAATCCAGCGACCCAGAGACCCAGGGTCGCTGGGTCTTTGAATCCAGCGACCCAGAGACCCAGGGTCGCTGGGTCTTTGAATCCAGCGACCCAGAGACCCAGGGTCGCTGGGTCTTTGAATCCAGCGACCCAGAGACCCAGGGTCGCTGGGTCTTTGAATCCAGCGACCCAGAGACCCAGGGTCGCTGGGTCTTTGAATCCAGCGACCCAGAGACCCAGGGTCGCTGGGTCTTTGAATCCAGCGACCCAGAGACCCAGGGTCGCTGGGTCTTTGAATCCAGCGACCCAGAGACCCAGAGTCGCTGGGTCTTTGAATCCAGCGACCCAGAGACCCAGGGTCGCTGGGTCTTTGAATCCAGCGACCCAGAGACCCAGGGTCGCTGGGTCTTTGAATCCAGCGACCCAGAGACCCAGGGTCGCTGGGTCTTTGAATCCAGCGACCCAGAGACCCAGGGTCGCTGGGTCTTTGAATCCAGCGACCCAGAGACCCAGGGTCGCTGGGTCTTTGAATCCAGCGACCCAGAGACCCAGGGTCGCTGGGTCTTTGAATCCAGCGACCCAGAGACCCAGGGTCGCTGGGTCTTTGAATCCAGCGACCCAGAGACCCAGGGTCGCTGGGTCTTTGAATCCAGCGACCCAGAGACCCAGGGTCGCTGGGTCTTTGAATCCAGCGACCCAGAGACCCAGGGTCGCTGGGTCTTTGAATCCAGCGACCCAGAGACCCAGGGTGGCTGGGTCTTTGAATCCAGCGACCCAGAGACCCAGGGTCGCTGGGTCTTTGAATCCAGCGACCCAGAGACCCAGGGTTGCTGGGTCTTTGAAATCCAGCGACCCAGAGACCCAGGGTCGCTGGGTCTTTGAATCCAGCGACCCAGAGACCCAGGGTCGCTGGGTCTTTGAATCCAGCGACCCAGAGACCCAGAGTCGCTGGGTCTCTGAATGCTGCGACCCAGAGACTCAGGGTCGCTGGGTCTTTGAATCCAGCGACCCAGAGACCCAGGGTCGCTGGGTCTTTGAATCCAGCGACCCAGAGACCCAGAGTCGCTGGGTCTTTGAATGCTGCGACCCAGAGACCCAGTGTCGCTGGGTTTTTGAATCCAGCGACCCAGAGACCCAGGGTCGCTGGGTCTTTGAATCCAGCGACCCAGAGACCCAGGGTCGCTGGGTCTTTGAATCCAGCGACCCAGAGACCCAGGGTCGCTGGGTCTCTGAATGCTGCGACCCAGAGACCCAGGGTCGCTGGGTCTTTGAATCCAGCGACCCAGAAACCCAGGGTCGCTGGGTTTTTGAATCCAGCGACCCAGAGACCCAGGGTCGCTGGGTCTTTGAATCCAGCGACCCAGAGACCCAGGGTCGCTGGGTCTTTGAATCCAGCGACCCAGAGACCCAGGGTCGCTGGGTCTTTGAATCCAGCGACCCAGAGACCCAGGGTCGCTGGGTTTTTGAATCCAGCGACCCAGAGACCCAGGGTCGCTGGGTCTTTGAATCCAGCGAACCAGAGACCCAGGGTCGCTGGGTCTTTGAATCCAGCGACCCAGAGACCCAGGGTCGCTGGGTCTTTGAATCCAGCGACCCAGAGACCCAGTGTCGCTGGGTCTTTGAATCCAGCGACCCAGAGACCCAGGTCGCTGGGTCTTTGAATCCAGCGACCCAGAGACCCAGAGTCGCTGGGTCTCTGAATGCTGCGACCCAGAGACCCAGGGTCGCTCGGTCTTTGAATCCAGCGACCCAGAGACCCAGTGTCGCTGGGTCGTTGAATCCAGCGACCCAGAGACCCAGGGTCGCTGGGTCTTTGAATCCAGCGACCCAGAGATCCAGGGTCGCTGGGTCTTTGAATCCAGCGACCCAGAGACCCAGAGTCGCTGTGTCTTTGAATCCAGCGACCCAGAGACCCAGGGTCGCTGGGTCTTTGAATCCAGCGACCCAGAGACCCAGGGTCGCTGGGTCTTTGAATCCAGCGACCCAGAGACCCAGGGTCACTGGGTCTTTGAATCCAGCGACCCAGAGACCCAGGGTCGCTGGGTCTTTGAATCCAGCGACCCAGAGACCCAGGGTCGCTGGGTCTTTGAATCCAGCGACCCAGAGACCCAGGGTCGCTGGGTCTTTGAATCCAGCGACCCAGAGACCCAGGGTCGCTTGTTCTTTGAATCCAGCGACCCAGAGACCAGGGTCACTGGGTCTTTGAATCCAGCGACCAGAGACCCAGGGTCGCTGGGTCTTTGAATCCAGCGACCCAGAGACCCAGGGTCGCTGGGTCTTTGAATCCAGCGACCCAGAGACCCAGGGTCGCTGGGTCTTTGAATCCAGCGACCCAGAGACCCAGGGTCGCTGGGTCTTTGAATGCTGCGACCCAGAGACCCAGGGTCGCTGGGTCTTTGAATCCAGCGACCCAGAGACCCAGGGTCGCTGGGTCTCTGAATCCAGCGACCCAGAGACCCAGGGTCGCTGGGTCTTTGAATTTAGCGACCCAGAGACCCAGGGTCGCTGGGTCTTTGAATCCACGACCCAGAGACCCAGGGTCGCTGGGTCTTTGAATCCAGCGACCCAGAGACCCAGGGTCGCTGGGTCTTTGAATCCAGCGACCCAGAGACCCAGGGTGGCTGGGTCTCTAATGCTGCGAACCAGAGACCCAGTGTCGCTGGTCTCTGAATGCTGCGACCCAGAGACTCAGGGTCCGCTGGGTCTTTGAATCCAGCGACCCAGAGACCCAGGGTCGCTGGGTCTTTGAATCCAGCGACCCAGAGACCCAGAGTCGCTGGGTCTCTGAATGCTGCGACCCAGAGACCCAGTGTCACTGGGTTTTTGAATCCAGCGACCCAGAGACCGCAGGGTCGCTGGGTTTTTGAATCGCAGCGACCCAGAGACCAGGGTCGCTGGGTTTTTGAATCCAGCGACCCAGAGACCCAGGGTCGCTGGGTCTCTGTATGCTGCGACCCAGAGACACTGGGTCGCTGGGTCTTTGATTCCAGCGACCCAGAGACCCATGGTCGCTGGGTCCGTTGAATCCAGGCGACCCAGAGACCCAGGTTCGCTGGGTTTTTGAATGCTGCGACCCAGAGATCCAGGGTCGCTGGGTCTTTGAATCCAGCGACCCAGAGACCTCAGAGTCGCTGGGTCTCATGAATCGGCAGGCGACCGGCAGAGACCCAGGGTCGGCTGGGTTCTTTGTGGAAAAATCCAGGGCGACCCAGAGACCTAGGGTCCGCTGGGTCTTTGAATCGCAGCGACCCAGTAGACCCAGGGTCGCTGGGTCTTTGAATCCAAACGCGACCCAGAGACCCAGGGTCGCTGGGTCTTTGAATCCAGCGACGCCAGAGGTACCAAGTGTCGCTGGGTCTTTGAATCCAGCGACCCGCAGAGACCCCAGGGTCGCTGTGGTCTCTGAATCGCAGCGACCCAGAGACCCAGGGTCGCTGGTGTTTTTTGGAATCCACGACGGCCAGAGATCGCAGGGTCACCGCTGGAGAAGGGGGGGGAGGAAATCTTTGAATCCAGGGCGACCCTAGAGACCGCAGGTTCGCTGGGTGCTTTGAATCCAGCGACTCCCAGAGACGGCCAGGGTCAGGCTGGGGTCTTTGAATTCAGCAGACCGCAGAGAAAGCCCAGGGTCGCTGGGTCTTTGAATACCAGCGACCGCAGTTAGACCCAGGGTCGCTGGGGTCTTTGAGAATCGCAGGCGACGCCAGAGACCCAGGGTCGTCTGGGTCTTTGAATCCTAGCGACACCAGAGACCCAGGGTCGCTGGGTCTTTGAATCCAGGGCGACCCAGAGACCCCAGGGTCAGCTGGGTCTTTGACAATCCAGCGACCCAGAGACCCAGGGTCGCTGGGTCTTTGAATCCAGCGACCCAGAGACCGACGGTCGCTGGGTCTTTGAATCCAGCGGCGTAGAGGCATCAGGGTGCGCTGGGTCCCTTTGAATGCCAGCGACCGCAGAGACCCAGGTTGGCTGGTCTTTGCATCGCAGGCGAGACCCAGAGACCCAGGTGTCCGGCTTGGGTCTTTGAATCCAGTCGACCCAGAGACCTCAGGGTCGCTGGGTCTTTGAAATCGCAGACACCCCAGAGACGGGCCAGGTCGCTGGGTCTTTGAATCCAGCGACGCCATGAGACCCAGAGTTCGCTGGGTCTTCTGAATCTCAGCGACCCGAGAGACCCAGGGTCGATGGGTACTCTGAATCCAGCGACCCAGAGATCTCAGAGTGCGCTGGGGTCTTTGTATCCGAGCGACCCAGAGCCCCAGAGACCCAGCGGGTCGCTGGGTTTTTGAATCCAGCGACCCAGAGACCAAAAAAAAAAAAAAAAAAAAAAAAAAAAACAGGTCGCTTGCTCCTTTGTATCCATCGCGACGCCAGAGACCGAGGGTCGCTGGGTCTTTGAATTCCCAGCGACCCAGAGACCGCAGGGTCGCTGGGTCTTTGAATCCAGCGACCCAGAGACCCAGGTTCGCTGGGTCTTTGAATGCAGCGACCCAGAGACACAGGGTCGCTGGGTCTTTGAATCCAGCGACCCAGAGACCCATGGTCGCTGGGTCTTTGAATCCAGCGACCCAGAGGACCCAGGGTCGCTGGGTCTTTGAATCCAGCGACCCAGAGACCCAGGGTCGCTGGGTCTTTGAATCCAGCGACCCAGAGACCCAGGGTCGCTGGGTCTTTGAATCCAGCGACCCAGAGACCCAGGGTCGCTGGGTCTTTGAATCGCAGCGACCCAGAGACCCAGGGTCGCTGGGTCTTTGAATCCAGCGACCCAGAGACCCAGGGTCGCTGGGTCTTTGAATCCAGCGACCCAGAGACCCAGGGTCGCTCGGTCTTTGAATCCAGCGACCCAGAGACCCAGGGTCGCTGGGTCTTTGATTCCAGCGACCCAGAGACCCAGGGTCGCTGGGTCTTTGAATTCCATCGACCCAGAGACCCAGGGTCGCTGGGTCTTTGAATCCAGCGACCCAGAGACCCAGGGTCGCTGGGTCTTTGAATCCAGCGACCCAGAGACCCAGGGTCGCCTGGGTCTTTGAATCCAGCGACCCAGAGACCCAGGGTCGCTGGGTCTTTGAATCCAGCGACCCAGAGACCCATGTTCGCTGGCTCTTTGAATCCAGCGACCCAGAGACCCAGGGTCGCTGGGTCTTTGAATCCAGCTACCAGCGACCCAGAGACCCAGGGTCGCTGGGTTTTTGAATCCAGCGCACCCACTAGCAAGACCCAGCGGTCGCACTGCGTTTCTTTGAATTCGAACGCGGCACACCTATAAAGAGACCAGGAGTCGCAGGGTCGCATGGGCTCTTATCTGCCAATCCAGCTGGACCTCACATGAGACCCAGAGGGTCGCTGGGTCTTGTGAATCCAGCGCAACCCAGCGACCAAGCAGACCCCGGAGTTGGAGGTCGCTGGGTCATGGAATCCAGCCGACCCAGGAGTACCCAGGCGTCGCTGGAACGTTTTTGAATCCGAAATACGACCCCAGGGGATACCCAGTAGACCCAGGGTCTGCTGACGGTCTTTGAATCCAGGCTACCCCAGTAGTACCACAGGGTCCGGCTGGGGTCTTTGAATCCAGGCGACCCAGAGACTCCAGGGTTGCTGGGTCTTTTTTGGAAATCCTATCGACCGAGAGACCCAGGGTCGCCTGGTTACTTTGAATCCAGCGACTCCAGAGACCCAGGGTCGCTGGGTCTTTGCAATCAGGCGACCCAGAGACCCGAGGCGTCGCTGGGGCGTTGGAATCCTTCGACCCTAGAGACCCCAGGGTCGCTGTGGTACTTTGAAATCCAGCGACCCAGAGACCCACAGGGTTCGCTGGGTCTTTGAATCCAGCGACCCTAGAGGACCTCAGTGGTCGCTGGCGTCTTTGAATCCAGCGACCCAGAGACCCAGGGTCGCTGGTCTTTGAATTCCAGTCGACCCAGAGACTCTAGGGTCCGACTGGGTCTGTTGATATCACAGAGACCCAGAGACACACTCGGTGTCTGCTGGGTCTTTTGAATCCAGCGACCATCAGAGACCCTAGGGCGTGCGCCTGCGTCTTTTGAAATCCATCGACCCAGAGACCCCCCCCAGGGGGGGGGGGGGGGGTTCCGCTGGGTCTTTGAATCCAGCGACCAGAGACCCAGGGTCGCTGGCGTCATTGTGAATCCAGACGACCCAGAGAACCCAGGGTCCGCTGGAGATCTTGAATCCAGCGACCCAGAGACTCCAGGCGTCGCTGGGTCTTGTGAATCCAGGCGACCAGAGACACAGGGTCGCTGGGTCTTTGAATCCACCAGCGACCCAGAGACCCAGGGGTCGCTGGTTCTTTGAATCCAGCGGACCCAGAACGCCATGGCGTCGCCTGGGTCTTTGAATCCATGACCCAGAGACCCAGGGTCTGATGGTCTTTGATTCCAGCGACCCAGAGACCCAGTGCGTCGCTGGGTCTTTGGATCCATCGACACCCAGAGACCCAGGGTCGCTTGGGTCTTTCTCAATCCAGCGATCAGAGACGCCAGGGTCCGCTGGGTCTTTGAATCCAGCGACCCAGAGACCCAGGGTGTCGCTTGCGGTCTTTCAATTCCAGCGAGACCCAGAGACCCAGGGTCGCTGGGTGGCGTTGTGAATCCAGTCGACCCAGAGACCCAGGGTCGCTGGGTCTTTGAATCCAGCGGACCCAGAGGACTCCGTAGGGTCGCTGGACGTCTTTGAATTCCATCACACCAAGAGACTCCAGACGTCGCTGGGTCTTTGATTCCAGCGACCCAGAGACCCAGGGTCGCTGTGTCTCTTTGAAATTCCAGCGACCCAGGAGACCCAGAGTCGCTGGCGTCTTTGACAATCCAGCCGACCCAGAAGACGGCCATCGGGTCGGCTGGGTCTTTCGAATCACAAGCGACCGCAGAGACCCAGGGTCGTCTGCAGGGGTGCTTTGAATCCAGCGACCCCATGAGAACGGGCCCAGGGTGCGCTGGGTCTTTGAATCCATAGCGACCCAGAGACCCAGGGTCCGCTGGGTCATTTGATTCCTAGCGACCCCAGAGGGACCCAGGGTCGCTCGGGTCTTTGAATCCAGCGACCCAGAGACCCAGGGTCGCTGGGTCTTTGAATCCAGCGACCCAGAGACCCAGGGTCGCTGGGTCTTTGAATCCAGCGACCCAGAGACCCAGGGTCGCTGGGGTCTTTGAATCCAGCGACCCAGAGACCCAGGGTCGCTGGGTCTTTGAATCCAGCGACCCAGAGACCCAGGGTCGCAGGGTCTTTGAATCCATCGACCCAGAGACCCAGGGTCGCTGGGTCTGTGAATCCAGCGATCCAGAGACCCAGGGTCGCTGGGTCTTTGAATCCAGCGACCCAGAGACCCAGGGTCGCTGGGTCTTTGAATCCAGCGACCCAGAGACCCAGGGTCGCTGGGTCTTTGAATCCAGCGACCCAGAGACCCAGGGTCGCTGGGTCTTTGAATCCAGCGACCCAGAGACCCAGGGTCGCTGGGTCTTTGAATCCAGCGACCCAGAGACCCAGGGTCGCTGGGTCTTTGAATCCAGCGACCCAGAGACCCAGGGTCGCTGGGTCTTTGAATCCAGCGACCCAGAGACCCAGGTCGCTGGGTCTTTGAATCCAGCGACCCAGAGACCCAGGGTCGCTGGGTCTTTGAATCCAGCGACCCAGAGTATCCAGGGTCGCTGGGTCTTTGAATCCAGCGACCCAGAGACCCAGGGTCGCTGGGTCTTTGAATCCAGCGACCCAGAGACCCAGGGTCGCTGGGTCCTTTGAATCCATCGACCCAGAGAACAGGGTCGCTGGGTCTTTGAATCCAGCGACCCAGAGACCCAGGGTCGCTGGGTCTTTGAATCCAGCGACCCAGAGACCCAGGGTCGCTGGGTCTTTGAATCCAGCGACCCAGAGACCCAGGGTCGCTGGGTCTTTGAATCCATCTACCAAGAGACCCAGGGTCGCTGGGTCTTTGAATCCAGCGACCCAGAGACCCAGGGTCGCTGGGTCTTTGAATCCAGCGACCCAGAGACCCAGGGTCGCTGGGTCTTTGAATCCAGCGACCCAGAGACCCAGGGTCGCTGGGTCTTTGAATCCAGCGACCCAGAGACCCAGGGTCGCTGGGTCTTTGAATCCAGCGACCCAGAGACCCAGGGTCGCTGGGTCTTTGAATCCAGCGACCCAGAGCCCCAGGGTCGCTGGGTCTTTGAATCCAGCGACCCAGAGACCCAGGGTCGCTGGGTCTTTGAATCCAGCGACCCAGAGACCCAGGGTCGCTGGGTCTTTGAATCCAGCGACCCAGAGACCAAGGGTCGCTGGGTCTTTGAATCCAGCGACCCAGAGACCAGGGTCGCTGGGTCTTTGAATCCAGCGACCCAGTGACCCAGGTCGCTGGGTCTTTGAATCCAGCGACCCAGAGACCAGGGTCGCTGGGTCTTTGAATCCATCGACCCAGAGACCCAGGGTCGCTGGGTCTTTGAATCCAGCGACCCAGAGACCCAGGGTCGCTGGGTCTTTGAATCGAGCGACCCAGAGACCCAGGGTCGCTTGGTCTTTGAATCCAGCGACCCAGAGACCCAGGGTCGCTGGGTCTTTGAATCCAGCGACCCAGAGACCAAGGGTCGCTGGGTCTTTGAATCCAGCGACCCAGAGACCCAGGGTCGCTGGGTCTTTGAATCCAGCGACCCAGAGACCCAGGGTCGCTGGGTCTGTGAATCCAGCGACCCAGAGACCCAGGGTCGCTGGGTCTTGAATCCAGCGACCCAGAGACCCAGGTCGCTGGGTCTTTGAATCCAGCGACCCAGAGACCCAGGGTCGCTGGGTCTTTGAATCCATCGACCAGAGACAGGGTCGCTGGGTCTTTGAATCCAGCGACCCAGAGACCCAGGGTCGCTGGGTCTTTGAATCCATCGACCCAGAGACCCAGGGTCGCTGGGTCTTTGATTCCAGCGACCCAGAGACCCAGGGTCGCTGGGTCTTTGAATCCAGCGACCCAGAGACCCAGGGTCGCTGGGTCTTTGAATCCAGCGACCCAGAGACCCAGGGTCGCTGGGTCTTTGAATCCAGCGACCCAGAGACCCAGGGTCGCTGGGTCTTTGAATCCAGCGACCCAGAGACCCAGGGTCGCTGGGTCTTTGAATCCAGCGACCCAGAGACCCAGGGTCGCTGGGTCTTTGATTCCAGCGACCCAGAGACCCAGGGGTCGCTGGGTCTTTGAATCCAGCGACCCAGAGACCCAGGGTCGCTGGGTCTTTGAATCCGGCCGACCCAGAGACCCAGGGTCGCTGGGGTTCATTTGAATTCCAGCGCACCCCGAGAGGACCCAGTGTCGCTGGCGTCTTTGAATCTAGCGACCCAGAGACCCCAGGGTCGCTGGGTCGTTTGAATTCCTAGCGACCCAGAGACCCAGTGTCGCTGGGAGTCTTTGAATCCCAAGCGACCCAGAGACCGCAGGATGTCAGCTGGGTCTTTTGCCATCCAGCGACCCCAGAGACCCAGGCGTTCCGCTGGGGTCTTTGAATCCAGCGACCCAGAGACCCAGGGTCGCTCGTGGTCTTTTGAATCCAGCGACCCTAGAAGACCCAGGGTCGCTGGGTCTTTGAATCCAGCGGACCTCAGAGACTCCCTAGGGTAGGCTGGGTCTTTGAATTCCAGCGACCCTAGATGAGCGACCCAGGGGTCGCTGGGTCTTTGAATCTCAGCGACCAGAGAACCCAGGACGTCGCTGTTGGGTCTTTCATCCAGCTGAAAGCCAAGAGACCCAGGGTCGCTAGAGGGTCTTTGAATCCAGGCGGAACCCAGAGGACCCCAGGGTCGCTCGGAGTCTTTTTTTGGAATCCAGCGACCCAGGAGACCCAGGGTCGCGTGGGTCTTTGTGAAATTTTTCAGCGAGCCCATGAGACCCAGGGCTGTCGTGTGAGTCTTGAAAGGTTGTGGTCTTTGAATCTAGCGACGCCAGAGACCAGGGTCGCTGTGGTCCGTTGAATCCAGTAAGCGACCCAGAGATCGCAGGGTCGACTGGGTCGTTTGAATCCAGCGACCCAGAGAGACCCGCCAGTGTCGCTGGGTCTTTGAATCCAGCGAAACCCAGAGACCCCAGGGTTCGCCCGTGGGTCTTTGAAATCCAGCGACCCAGCGGACCAGAGACGCTGGGTGATAGAGGTGTGCTCAGAGACCCAGGCGTACGATTGGGTCTTTGAATTCAGCGACCCAGAGAACCGCCGCCTGAGGGTCGCTGGTGTCTTTGAATCCCAGCGACCCAGAGACCCTGGGTCGCTGGGTCTCGGATGGAATCAACCGAAACAGAAGACCCATTGTCGCTTTGAGGTCTTGGATGTGAATCCAGCGGACCCAGAGACCCAGGGTCGCTGTGGTTCCTTAAATCCCCCAGCGACCCAGAGGGACCCAGGGTCGCTGGAGTCTTTGCTTCCAGCGACCCAGGAGCACCCAGGGTCGGCCTAGGGTCTTTGAATCCAGCGACCCAGAGACCCGGGGTTTTCGTCTGGGTCTTTGAATCCAGGCGACCCATGAGACCCAGGGTCGCCTGGCGTCTTTGAATCCAGCGACCCAGAGGCCAGGGTGCCTGGACCCCTCCGAGGTCTTTGAAATCCGGCGACCCAGAGGACCCGACAGGGGTCGCTGGATAATTGAATTACAGCGACCCAGGCGACCCCAGGTTTCGCTGGGTTCTTTGAATCATAGCGACCCAGAGACCCAGGGTCGCTGGGTCTGTGCATTCAATCGACCCAGAGGACCCCCCGGGTACCCGAGGGTCGCTGGGTCTGGGAATCCTGCGACCCAGAAGACCCCAGGGTCGCACGGGGTCTTTGATTTGAAAAAAAAAAAAAAAAAAAAAAAAAAAAAAAAAAAAAAAGAAAAACATCCAGCGACCAAGAGGGACCCAGGGTCGCATGGGCGTCTTTTGAAACTCACCAGCGACCCAGTGACCCAGTGTCGCTGGGTCTTTCTTTGAATCCAGCGACCCAGGGAAAACCCAAAGGGTCGCTGGGTCTTGTCTACTTCTTCCTCCTTTGAATCCAGCGACCCAGGAGACCCAGGGTCGCTGCGGTTCTTTTTGAATTTCTTTTTTTAGTTTTTATTTGAAATCTAGCGAACCCAGGAGACCCGGCGGTTGGTTCGATGGGTCTTTGAATCCCAGCGACCCAGAAAGACCCAGGCGAGGGGTTCGCTGGGTCTCTTTGAATCCAGCCGACCCAGAGAACCAGGGTCGCTGCGGTCTTTGAATTCCAGCGACCCAGGCAGACCCAGCGGTTCGCTGGGTCTTTGAATTCCAGCGACCCAGAGACCCAGGGTCGCTTCGGGTCTTTGAATCCAGCGACTCCAGAGACCCAAGGGTCGCTGGGTCTCTCTTGAATCCAGCGAACCCAGAGAACCAGGGTCGCTGGGTCTTTTGAATTCCAGCGACCCAGAGGCCCGGGGTCGCTGGGTCTTTTGAAAAAATCCGGCGACCCAGAAGACCCAGGAGTCGCCTCCACCTCCGGATCTTTGAATACAGCGACCCAGAGACCCAGGGGTCGCTGGGTCTTTGAATTAGCGACCCAGAGACCCAGGGTGAGTCGCTGGGTCTTGTGAATTCAATCGACCCAGAGACCCAGGGTCGCTGGGTCTTTGGAATCCAGCGACCCAGAGAACCAGGGTCGCTGGGTCTTTGAATCCAGCGACCCAGAGACCCAAGGGTCGCTGGGGATTTGAATCCAGCGACCCAGCAGACCCAAGGGTCGCTGGGTCTTTGAATCCGGCGACCCAGAGACACAGGGGTCGCTGGGTCTTGAAATCTAGCGACCCAGCGACCCAGGGTCGCTGGTGTCTTTGAAGCCAGCGACCAGCACCCAGAGACCGAGGGTCGCTGGGGTCTTTGAATGCAGCGACCCAGAGACCCAGGGCGGCTGGGTTCTTGAAACCAGCGACCCAGATACCCAGGGTCGCTGGGTCTTTGAATCCAGCGACCCAGAGACCCAGGCGTCGCTGGGTCTTTTGAATCACAGCGACCCAGGAGACTCAGGGTCGCTGGGTCTTTGATTCCAGTGACCCAGAGACCCAGAGCGTCGCTAGGTTCGCTTGGATTCAAGCCCCCCAGAGACCTGGGTCTCTGGGTCTTTGAATTCAAAGACCCAGCGACCCTGGGTCGCTGGGTCTTTGGATTCAGCGACCCAGCGACACTGGGTCTCTGGGTCGCTGGATTCAAAGACCCAGCGACCCTGGGTCTTTTGGTCGCTGGAATCAAAGACCCAGCGACCCTGGGTCTCTGGGTCGCTGGAATCAAAGACCCAGCGACACTGGGTCTCTGGGTCGCTGGATTAAAAGACCCAGCGACCCTGGGTCTCTGGGTCGTTGGATTCAAAGACCCAGCGACCCTGGGTCTCTGGGTCGCTGGATTCAAAGACCCAGCGACCCTGGGTTTCTGGGTCGCTGGATTCAAAGACCCAGCGACCCTGGGTCTCTGGGTCGATTGAATTCACAGACCCAGCGACCCTGGGTCTCTGGGTCGCTAGATTCAAAGACCCAGCGACCCTGGGTCTCTGGGTCGTTGGATTCAAAGACCCAGCGCCCTGGGTCTCTGGGTCGCTGGATTTAAAGACCCAGCGTCCCTGGGTCTCTGGGTCGCTGGATTCAAAGACCCAGCGCCCTGGGTCTCTGGGTCGCTGGATTCAAAGACCCAGCGACCCTTGGTCTCTGGGTCGCTGGATTCAAAGACCCAGCGACCCTGGGTCTCTGGGTCGCTGGATTCAATGACCCAGCGACCCTGGGTCTCTGGGTCGATTGAATTCACAGACCCAGCGACCCTGGGTCTCTGGGTCGCTAGATTCAAAGACCCAGCGCCCTGGGTCTCTGGGTCGCTGGATTCAAAGACCCAGCGACCCTGGGTCTCTGGGTCGCTGGATTCAAAGACCCAGCGACCCTGGGTCTCTGGGTCGCTGGATTCAAAGACCCAGCGACCCTGGGTCTCTGGGTCGCTGGATTTAAAGACCCAGCGACCCTGGGTCTCTGGGTCGCTGGATTCAAAGACCCAGCGACCCTCGGTCTCTGGGTCGCTGGATTCAAAGACCCAGCGACCCTGGGTCTCTGGGTCGCTGGATTCAAAGACCCAGCGACCCTTGGTCTCTGGGTCGCTGGATTCAAAGACCCAGCGACCCTGGGTCTCTGGGTCGCTGGATTCAATGACCCAGCGACCCTGGGTCTCTGGGTCGATTGAATTCACAGACCCAGCGACCCTGGGTCTCTGGGTCGCTAGATTCAAAGACCCAGCGCCCTGGGTCTCTGGGTCGCTGGATTCAAAGACCCAGCGACCCTGGGTCTCTGGGTCGCTGGATTCAAAGACCCAGCGACCCTGGGTCTCTGGGTCGCTGGATTCAAAGACCCAGCGACCCTGGGTCTCTGGGTCGCTGGATTTAAAGACCCAGCGACCCTGGGTCTCTGGGTCGCTGGATTCAAAGACCCAGCGACCCTGGGTCTCTGGGTCGATTGAATTCACAGACCCAGCGACCCTGGGTCTCTGGGTCGCTAGATTCAAAGACCCAGCGCCCTGGGTCTCTGGGTCGCTGGATTCAAAGACCCAGCGACCCTGGGTCTCTGGGTCGCCTGGATACAAAGATCCAGCGACCCTGGGTCTCTGGGTCGCTGGATTCAAAGACCCAGATACCCTGGGTCTCTGGGTCGCCGGATTCAAAGACCCAGCGACCCTGGGTCTCTGGATTCAAAGACCCAGCGACCCTGGGTCTCTGGGTCGCTGGATTCAAAGACCCAGCGACCCTGGGTATCTGGGTCGCTGGATTCAAAGACCCAGCGACCCTGGGTCTCTGGGTCGCTGCATTCAAAGACCCAGCGACCCTGGGTCGCTGGGTCGCTGGATTCAAAGACCCAGCGACCCTGGGTCTCTGGGTCGCTAGATTCAAAGACCCAGCGACCCTGGTTCTCTGGGTCGCCGGATTCAAAGACCCAGCGACCCTGGGTCTCTGGGTCGCTGGATTCAAAGACCCAGCGACCCTGGGTCTCTGGGTCGCTGGATTCAAAGACCCAGCGACCCTGGGTCTCTGGGTCGCTGGATTCAAAGACCCAGCGACCCTGGGTCTCTGGGTCGATTGAATTCACAGACCCAGCGACCCTGGGTCTCTGGGTCGCTAGAATTCAAAGACCCAGCGACCCTGGGTCTCTGGGTCGCTGTATTCAAAGATCCAGCGACCCTGGGTCTCTGGGTCGCCGGATTCAAAGACCCAGCAACCCTGGGCCTCTGGGTCGCTGGATTCAAAGACCCAGCGACCCTGGGTCTCTGGGTCGCTGGATTCAAAGACCCAGCGACCCTGGGTCTCTGGGTCACGGATTCAAAGACCCAGCGACCCTGGGTCTCTGGGTCCTGGAATCAAAGACCCAGCGCTCTGGGTCTCTGGGTCGCTGGATTTAAAGACCCAGCGACCCTGGGTCTCTGGGTCGCTGGATTCAAAGACCCAGCGACCCAGGGTCTCTGTTTCGTTGGATTCAGAGACCCAGCGACCCAGGATCTCTGGGTCGCTGGATTTAAAGACCCAGCGACCCAGGATCGCTGGGTCGCTGAATCAAGCGACCCAGCGACCCAGGGTCGCTGGGTCATGGAATCAGCGACCCAGCGACCCTGGGTCGCTGGGTCGCTGGATTCAAAGACCCAGCGACCCTGGGTCTCTGGGTCGCTGGATTCAAAGACCCAGCGACCCAGGGTCTATGGGTCGCTGGATTCCAAAGACCCAGCGACCCTGGGTCTCTGGGTCGCTGATTTCAAAGACCCAGCGACCCTGGGTCTCTGGGTCGCTAAATTCAAAGACCCAGCGCCCTGGGTCTCTGGGTCGCTGGATTCAAAGACCCAGCGACCCTGGGTTTCTGGGTCGCTGGATTCAAAGACCCAGCGACACTGGGTCTCTGGGTCGCTGGATTCAAAGACCCAGCGACCCTGGGTCTCTGGGTCTTTGAATCAAAGACCCAGCGACCCTGGGTCTCTGGGTCGCTGAATCAAAAGACCCAGCGACACTGGGTCTCTGGGTCGCTGAATTCAAAGACCCAGCGACCTTGGGTCTCTGGGTCGCTGGATTCAAAGACCCAGCGACCCTGGGTCTCTGGGTCGTTGGATTCAAAGACCCAGCGACCCAGGGTCTCTGGGTCGCTGGATTCAAAGACCCAGCGACCCTGGGTCTTTGGGTCGCTGAATCAAAGACCCAGCGACCCTGGGTCTCTGGGTCTTTGAATCCAAAGACCCAGCGACACTGGGTCTCTGGGTCGCTGGATTAAAAGACCCAGCGACCCTGGGTCTCTGGGTCGTTGAATTCAGCGACCCAGAGACCCAGGGTCTCTGGGTCTTTGAATCCAACGACCCAGCGACCCTGGGTCTCTGGGTCTTTGAATTCACAGACCCAGCGACCCTGGGTCGCTGGGTCGCTAGATTCCAAAGACCCAGAGACCCAGGGTCTCTGGGTCGCTGTATTCAGCGACCCAGAGACCCTGGGTCTCTGGGTCTTTGAATCCAGCGACCCAGAGACCCAGGGTCGCTGGGTCTTTGAATCCAGCGACCCAGAGGCCCAGGGTTGCTGGGTCTTTGAATCCGGCGACCCAGAGACCCAGGGTCGCTGGATCTTTGAATACAGCGACCCAGAGACCCAGGGTCGCTGGGTCTTTGAATCTAGCGACCCAGAGACCCAGGGTCGCTGGGTCTGTGAATTCAATCGACCCAGAGACCCAGGGTCGCTGGGTCTTTGAATCCAGCGACCAGAAACCAGGGTCGCTGGGTCTTTGAATCCAGCGACCCAGAGACCCAGGGTCGCTGGGTCTTTGAATCCAACGACCCAGAGACCCAGGGTCGCTGGGTCTTTTAATCCAGCGACCCAGAGACCCAGTGTCGCTGGGTCTTTGATTCCAGCGACCCAGAGACCCAGGGTCGCTGGGTCTTTGATTCCAGCGACCCAAAGACCCAGGGTCGCTGGGTCTTTGAATCCAGCGACCCAGAGACCCAGTGTCGCTGGGTCTTTGAATCCAGCGACCCAGAAACCCAGGGTCGCTGGGTCTTTGAATCCAGCGACCCAGAGACCCAGGTCGCTGGGTCTTTGAATCCAGCGACCCAGAGACCCAGTGTCGCTGGGTCTTTGATTCCAGCGACCCAGAGACCCAGGGTCGCTGGGTCTTTGATTCCAGCGACCCAGAGACCCAGGGTCGCTGGGTCTTTGAATCCAGCGACCCAGAGACCCAGTGTCGCTGGGTCTTTGAATCCAGCGACCCAGAAACCAGGGTCGCTGGGTCTTTGAATCCAGCGACCCAGAGACCCAGGGCGCTGGGTCTTTGAATCTAGCGACCCAGAGACCCAGGGTCGCTGGGTCTTTGAATCCAGCGACCCAGAGACCCAGGGTCGCTGGGTCTTTGAATCCAGCGACCCATAGAACCAGGGTCGCTGGGTCTTTGAATCCAGCGACCCAGAGACCCAGGGTCGCTGGGTCTTTGAATCCAGCGACCAGCGACCCAGAGACCGAGGGTCGCTTGGTCTTTGATTCCAGCGACCCAGAGACCGAGGGTCGCTGGGTCTTTGAATCCAGCGACCCAGAGATCCTGGGTCGCTGGGTCTTTAAATCCAGCGACCCAGAGATCCTGGGTCGCTGGGTCTCTGAATCCAACGAAACAGAGACCCATTGTCGCTGGGTCTTTGAATCCAGCGACCCAGAGACCCAGGGTCGCTGGGTCTTTAAATCCAGCGACCCAGAGACCCAGAGCGCTGGGTCTTTGATTCCAGCGACCCAGAGACCCAGGGTCGCTGGGTCTTTGAATCCAGTGACCCAGAGACCCAGGGTCGCTGGGTCTTTGAATCCAGCGACCCAGAGACCCAGGGTCGCTGGGTCTTTGAATCCAGCGACCCAGAGGCCCAGGGTTGCTGGGTCTTTGAATCCGGCGACCCAGAGACCCAGGGTCGCTGGATCTTTGAATACAGCGACCCAGAGACCCAGGGTCGCTGGGTCTTTGAATCTAGCGACCCAGAGACCCAGGGTCGCTGGGTCTGTGAATTCAATCGACCCAGAGACCCAGGGTCGCTGGGTCTTTGAATCCAGCGACCCAGAGACCCAGGGTCGCTGGGTCTTTGAATCCAGCGACCCAGAGACCCAGGGTCGCTGGGTCTTTGAATCCAGCGACCCAGAGACCCAGGGTCGCTGGGTCTTTGAATCCGGCGACCCAGAGAACCAGGGTCGCTGGGTCTTTGAATCTAGCGACCCAGAGACCCAGGGTCGCTGGGTCTTTGAATCCAGCGACCAGCGACCCAGAGACCGATGGTCGCTGGGTCTTTGAATGCAGCGACCCAGAGACCCAGGGTCGCTGGGTCTTTGAATCCAGCGACCCAGATACCCAGGGTCGCTGGGTCTTTGAATCCAGCGACCCAGAGACCCAGGGTCGCTGGGTCTTTGAATCCAGAGACCCAGGGTCGCTGGGTCTTTGAATCCGGCGACCCAGAGACCCAGGGTATCTGGGTCTTTGAATCCAGCGACCCAGAGACCCAGGGTCGCTGGATCTTTGTATCCAGCGACCCAGAGACCCAGGGTCGCTGGGTCTTTGAATCCAGCGACCCAGAGACCCAGGGCGCTGGGTCTTTGAATCTAGCGACCCAGAGACCCAGGGTCGCTGGGTCTGTGAATTCAATCGACCCAGAGACCCAGGGTCGCTGGGTCTTTGAATCCAGCGACCCAGAGACCCAGGGTCGCTGGGTCTTTAAATCCAGCGACCCAGAGACCCAGGGTCGCTGGGTCTTTGAATCCAGCGACCCAGAGACCCAGGGTCGCTGGGTCTTTGAATCCAGCGACCCAGAGACCCAGGGTCGCTGGGTCTTTGAATCCAGCGACCCAGAGACCCAGGGCGCTGGGTCTTTGAATCTAGCGACCCAGAGACCCAGGGTCGCTGGGTCTGTGAATTCAATCGACCCAGAGACCCAGGGTCGCTGGGTCATTGAATCCAGCGACCCAGAGACCCAGGGTCGCTGGGTCTTTGAATCCAGCGACCCAGAGACCAAGGGTCGCTGGGTCTTTGAATCCAGCGACCCAGAGACCCAGGGTCGCTGGGTCTTTGAATCCAGCGACCCAGAGACCGAGGGTCGCTGGGTCTTTGAATCCAGCGACCCAGAGACCCAGGGTCGCTGGGTCTTTAAATCCAGCGACCCAGAGACCCAGGGTCGCTGGGTCTTTGAATCCAGCGACCCAGAGACCCAGGGTCGCTGGGTCTTTGAATCCAGCGACCCAGAGACCCAGGGTCGCTGGGTCTTTGAATCCAGCGACCCAGAGACCCAGGGCGCTGGGTCTTTGAATCTAGCGACCCAGAGACCCAGGGTCGCTGGGTCTGTGAATTCAATCGACCCAGAGACCCAGGGTCGCTGGGTCATTGAATCCAGCGACCCAGAGACCCAGGGTCGCTGGGTCTTTGAATCCAGCGACCCAGAGACCAAGGGTCGCTGGGTCTTTGAATCCAGCGACCCAGAGACCCAGGGCGCTGGGTCTTTGAATCCAGCGACCCAGAGACCCAGGGACGCTGGGTCTTTAAATCCAGCGACCCAGAGACCCAGGGCGCTGGGTCTTTGAATCCAACGACCCAGAGACCCAGGGTCGCTGGGTCTTTGAATCTAGCGACCCAGAGACCCAGGGTCGCTGGGTCTGTGAATTCAATCGACCCAGAGACCCAGGGTCGCTGGGTCTTTGAATCCAGCGACCCAGAAACCCAGGGTCGCTGGGTCTTTGAATCCAGCGACCCAGAGACCCAGGGTCGCTGGGTCTTTGAATCCAACGACCCAGAGACCCAGGGTCGCTGGGTCTTTTAATCCAGCGACCCAGAGACCCAGTGTCGCTGGGTCTTTGATTCCAGCGACCCAGAGACCCAGGGTCGCTGGGTCTTTGATTCCAGCGACCCAAAGACCCAGGGTCGCTGGGTCTTTGAATCCAGCGACCCAGAGACCCAGTGTCGCTGGGTCTTTGAATCCAGCGACCCAGAAACCCAGGGTCGCTGGGTCTTTGAATCCAGCGACCCAGAGACCCAAGGTCGCTGGGTCTTTGAATCCAGCGACCCAGAGACCCAGTGTCGCTGGGTCTTTGATTCCAGCGACCCAGAGACCCAGGGTCGCTGGGTCTTTGATTCCAGCGACCCAGAGACCCAGGGTCGCTGGGTCTTTGAATCCAGCGACCCAGAGACCCAGTGTCGCTGGGTCTTTGAATCCAGCGACCCAGAAACCCAGGGTCGCTGGGTCTTTGAATCCAGCGACCCAGAGACCCAGGGCGCTGGGTCTTTGAATCTAGCGACCCAGAGACCCAGGGTCGCTGGGTCTTTGAATCCAGCGACCCAGAGACCCAGGGTCGCTGGGTCTTTGAATCCAGCGACCCATAGAACCAGGGTCGCTGGGTCTTTGAATCCAGCGACCCAGAGACCCAGGGTCGCTGGGTCTTTGAATCCAGCGACCAGCGACCCAGAGACCGAGGGTCGCTTGGTCTTTGATTCCAGCGACCCAGAGACCGAGGGTCGCTGGGTCTTTGAATCCAGCGACCCAGAGATCCTGGGTCGCTGGGTCTTTAAATCCAGCGACCCAGAGATCCTGGGTCGCTGGGTCTCTGAATCCAACGAAACAGAGACCCATTGTCGCTGGGTCTTTGAATCCAGCGACCCAGAGACCCAGGGTCGCTGGGTCTTTAAATCCAGCGACCCAGAGACCCAGAGCGCTGGGTCTTTGATTCCAGCGACCCAGAGACCCAGGGTCGCTGGGTCTTTGAATCCAGTGACCCAGAGACCCAGGGTCGCTGGGTCTTTGAATCCAGCGACCCAGAGACCCAGGGTCGCTGGGTCTTTGAATCCAGCGACCCAGAGGCCCAGGGTTGCTGGGTCTTTGAATCCGGCGACCCAGAGACCCAGGGTCGCTGGGTCTTTGAATCCAGCGACCCAGAGACCCAGGGTCGCTGGGTCTTTGAATCCAGCGACCCAGAGACCCAGGGTCGCTGGGTCTTTGAATCCAGCGACCCAGAGACCCAGGGTCGCTGGGTCTTTGAATCCAGCGACCCAGAGACCCAGGGTCGCTGGGTCTTTGAATCCAGCGACCCAGAGACCCAGGGTCGCTGGGTCTTTGAATCCAGCGACCCAGAGACCCAGGGTCGCTGGGTCTTTGAATCCAGCGACCAAGAGACCCAGGGTCGCTGGGTCTTTGAATCCAGCGACCCAGAGGACCCAGAGGTCGCTGGGTCTTTGAATCCAGCGACCAGAGACCCAGAGACCCAGGGTCGCTGGGTCTTTGAATCCAGCGACCCAGAGACCCAGGGTCGCTGGGTCTTTGAATCCAGCGACCCAGAGACCCAGGGTCGCTGGGTCTTTGAATCCAGCGACCCAGAGACCCAGGGTCGCTGGGTCTTTGAATCCAGAGACCCAGGGTCGCTTGGTCTTTGAATCCAGCGACCCAGAGACCCAGGGTCGCTGGGTCTTTGAATCCAGCGACCCAGAGACCCAGGGTCGCTGGGTCTTTGAATCCAGCGACCCAGAGACCCAGGGTCGCTGGGTCTTTGAATCCAGCGACCCAGAGACCCAGGGTCGCTGGGTCTTTGAATCCAGCGACCCAGAGACCCAGGGTCGCTGGGTCTTTGAATCCAGCGACCCAGAGACCCAGGGTCGCTGGGTCTTTGAATCCAGCGACCCAGAGACCCAGGGTCGCTGGGTCTTTGAATCCAGCGACCCAGAGACCCAGGGTCGCTGGGTCTTTGAATCCAGCGACCCAGAGACCCAGGGTCGCTGGGTCTTTGAATCCAGCGACCCAGAGACCCAGGGTCGCTGGGTCTTTCAATCCAGCGACCAGAGACCCAGGGTCGCTGGGTCTTTGAATCCAGCGACCCAGAGACCCAGGGTCGCTGCGGTCTTTGAATCCAGCGAACCAGAGACCCAGGGTCGCTGGGTCTTTGAATCCAGCGACCCAGAGACCCAGGGTCGCTGGGTCTTTGAATCCAGCGAAACAGAGACCCAGGGTCGCTGGGTCTTTGAATCCAGCGACCCAGAGACCCAGGGGTCGCTGGGTCTTTGAATCAAGCGACCCAGAGACCCAGGGTCGATGGGTCTTTGAATCCAGCGACCCAGAGACCCAGGGTCGCTGGGTCTTTGAATCCAGCGACCCAGAGACCCAGGGTCGCTGGGTCTTTGAATCCAGCGACCCAGAGACCCAGGGTCGCTGGGTCTTTGAATCCAGCGACCCAGAGACCCAGGGTCGCTGGGTCTTTGAATCCAGCGACCCAGAGACCCAGGGTCGCTGGGTCTTTGAATCCAGCGACCCAGAGACCCAGGGTCGCTGGGTCTTTGAATCCAGCGACCCAGAGACCCAGGGTCGCTGGGTCTTTGAATCCAGCGACCCAGAGACCCAGGGTCGCTGGGTCTCGAATCCAGCGACCCAGAGACCCAGGGTCGCTGGGTCTTTGAATCCAGCGACCCAGAGACCCAGAGTCGCTGGGTCTTTGAATCCAGCGACCCAGAGACCCAGGGTCGCTGGGTCTTTGAATCCAGCGACCCAGAGACCCAGGGTCGCTGGGTCTTTGAATCCAGCGACCCAGAGACCCAGGGTCGCTGGGTCTTTGAATCCAGCGACCCAGAGACCCAGGGTCGCTGGGTCTTTGAATCCAGCGACCCAGAGACCCAGGGTCGCTGGGTCTTTGAATCCAGCGACCCAGAGACCCAGGGTCGCTGGGTCTTTGAATCCAGCGACCCAGAGACCCAGGGTCGCTGGGTCTTTGAATCAGCGACCCAGAGACCCAGGGTCGCTGGGTCTTTGAATCCAGCGACCCAGAGACCCAGGGTCGCTGGGTCTTTGAATCCAGCGACCCAGAGACCCAGGGTCGCTGGGTCTTTGAATCCAGCGACCCAGAGACCCAGGGTCGCTGGGTCTTTGAATCCAGCGACCCAGAGACCCAGGGTCGCTGGGTCTTTGAATTCCAGCGACCAGAGACCCAGGGTCGCTGGGTCTTTGAATCCAGCGACCCAGAGACCCAGGGTCGCTGGGTCTTTGAATCCAGCGACCCAGAGGACCCAGGGTCGCTGGGTCTTTGAATCCAGCGACCCAGAGACCCAGGGTCGCTGGGTCTTTGAATCCAGCGACCCAGAGACCCAGGGTTGCTGGGTCTTTAAATCCAGCGACCCAGAGACCAGGTCGCTGGGTCTTTGATTCCAGCGACCCAGAGACCCAGGGTCGCTGGGTCTTTGAATCCAGCGACCCAGAGACCCAGGGTCGCTGGGTCTTTGAATCCAGCAGACCCAGAGACCCAGGGTCGCTGGGTCTTTGAATCCAGCGACCCAGAGACCCAGGGTCGCTGGGTCTTTGAATCCAGCGACCCAGAGACCCAGGGTCGCTGGGTCTTTGAATCCAGCGACCCAGAGACCCAGGGTCGCTGGGTCTTTGAATCCAGCGACCCAGAGACCCAGGGTCGCTGGGTCTTTGAATCCAGCGACCCAGAGACCCAGGGGTCGCATGGGTCTTTGAATCCAACGACCCAGAGACCCAGGGTCGCTGGTGTCTTTGCATCCAGCGACCAGAGACCCAGTGCGCTGGAGTCTTGAATCACAGGCGACCAGAGACCGCAGGGTCGCTGGGTCTTTGAATCCAGCGACCCAGAGACCCAGGGTCGCTGGGTCTTTGAATCCAGCGACCCAGAGACCCAGGGTCGCTGGGTCTTTGAAATCCAGCGACGCCAGAGACCCAGGGTCGCGGAAGTAAAACAGGTCCTTTGAATCCGGCGACGCCAGAAGAACCAGGGTCGCTGGGTCCTTTGAATCTAGCGACCCAGAGACCCAGGGTCGCTGGGTTCTTTGAATTCCAGCGCCAGCGACCCAGTAGACCCAGGGTCGCTGGGTCTTTCGAATCCAGCGACGCAGAGACCCAGGGTCGCCTGGGTTCTTTGAATCCTCAGCGACCCAGAGACCCAGGGTCGGCTGGGTCTTTTGAATCCAGCGACCCAGAGACCCAGGGTCGCTGGGTTCCGTTTGAATACCAGCGACCCAGAGACCCAGGGTCGCTGGGTCCTTTGAATTCCAGCGACGCCAGAGACCCAGGGTCGCTGGGTCTTGAATCCAGCGACCCAGAGACCCATGTGTCGCTGGGTCTTTGACTCCAGCGACCCAGATACCCAGGGTCGCTGGGTTCTTTGAATCCAGCGACCGTCAGAAACCCAGGGTCGCTGGGTCTTTGGGGAATCTAGCCGACCAGAGACCCAGGGTCGCTGGGTCTGGTGAATCCAGCCGTACCCAGAGGACCCAGGGTCGCTGGGTCTGCCTTTGTATCCCAGCGATCCCCAGACAGACCTCGCCGGGTCCTGCCTGGGTCTTTGATTCCAGCGACCAAGAGACGCCCGAGGGTCGCTGGGTCCTTTTGAATCGCAGCCGACCGGCAGAGACACCCTAGGTGTCGCTGGGTCTTTGAATCCAGCGACCCAGAGACACCAGGTCGCTGGTGGTCTTTGAATCCAGCGACCCAGAGACCCAGGTTTCGCCTGGGTCATTTTGAATCTTAGGCGACGCCAGAGACCCAGAGGTCGCTGGGTCTTTGAATCCAGCGACCCAAGAGACCCCAGGGTCCGCTAGGGTCTTTTGGAATCCAGCGACCATACAGAGAACCAGGGTCGCTGCGGTTCTTTGAATCCAGCGACCCAGAGACCCAGGGTCGCTCGGGTCCTTTGAATCCAAGCGCCAGCGACCCAGAGACCCAGGGTCGCTGGGTCTTTGAATCTCCAGCGACCGCAGAGACAGAGGGTCAGCTGGTCTTTGAATCCAGCGACCCAGAAAAGACCCAGGGTCGCTGGGTCTTTTAAATCCAGCGACCCAGGTAGACCCAGTGTCGCCTGGTCTCTGAATCCAACGAAACCGGACCCCATTGTTCGCACTGGGTCTTTGGGGAATCCATGGCGACCCAGAGACCCAGGGTCGCTGGGTCTTTGAATCCAGCGACCCAGAGACCCAGAGTCGCTGGGTCTTTGAATCCAGCGACCCAGAGACCCAGGGTCGCTGGGTCTTTGAATCCAGCGACCCAGAGACCCAGGGTCGCTGGGTCTGTGAATCAATCGACCCAGAGACCCAGGGTCGCTGGGTCTTTGAATCCAGCGGACCCAGAGACCCAGGGTCGCTGGGTCTTTGAATCCAGCGACCCAGAGACCCAGGGTCGCTGGGTCTTTGAATCCAGCGACCCAGAGACCCAGGGTCGCTGGGTCTTTGAATCCAGCGACCCAGAGACCCAGGGTCGCTGGGTCTTTAAATCCAGCGACCCAGAGACCCAGGGTCGCTGGGTCTTTGAATCCAGCGACCCAGAGACCCAGGGTCGCTGGGTCTTTGAATCCAGCGACCCAGAGACCCAGGGTCGCTGGGTCTTTGAATCCAGCGACCCAGAGACCCAGGGTCGCTGGGTCTTTGAATCCAGCGACCCAGAGACCCAGGGTCGCTGGGTCTTTGAATCCAGCGACCCAGAGACCCAGGGTCGCTGGGTCTTTGAATCCAGCGACCCAGAGACCCAGGGTCGCTGGGTCTTTGAATCCAGCGACCCAGAGACCCAGGGTCGCTGGGTCTTTGAATCCAGCGACCCAGAGACCCAGGGTCGCTGGGTCTTTGAATCCAGCGACCCAGAGACGCAGGGTCGCTGGGTCTTTGAATCCAGCGACCCAGAGACCCAGGGTCGCTGGGTCTTTGAATCCAGCGACCCAGAGACCCAGGGTCGCTGGGTCTTTGAATCCAGCGACCCAGAGACCCAGGGTCGCTGGGTCTTTGAATCCAGCGACCCAGAGACCCAGGGTCGCTGGGTCTTTGAATCCAGCGACCCAGAGACCCAGGGTCGCTGGGTCTTTGAATCCAGCGACCCAGAGACCCAGGGTCGCTGGGTCTTTGAATCCAGCGACCCAGAGACCCAGGGTCGCTGGGTCTTTGAATCCAGCGACCCAGAGACCCAGGGTCGCTGGGTCTTTGATTCCAGCGACCCAGAGACCCAGGGTCGCTGGGTCTTTGAATCCAGCGACCCAGAGACCCAGGGTCGCTGGGTCTTTGAATCCAGCGACCCAGAGACCCAGGGTCGCTGGGTCTTTGAATCCAGCGACCCAGAGACCCAGGGTCGCTGGGTCTTTGAATCCAGCGACCCAGAGACCCAGGGTCGCTGGGTCTTTGAATCCAGCGACCCAGAGACCCAGGGTCGCTGGGTCTTTGAATCCAGCGACCCAGAGACCCAGGGTCGCTGGGTCTTTGAATCCAGCGACCCAGAGACCCAGGGTCGCTGGGTCTTTGAATCCAGCGACCCAGAGACCCAGGGTCGCTGGGTCTTTGAATCCAGCGACCCAGAGACCCAGGGTCGCTGGGTCTTTGAATCCAGCGACCCAGAGACCCAGGGTCGCTGGGTCTTTGAATCCAGCGACCCAGAGACCCAGGGTCGCTGGGTCTTTGAATCCAGCGACCCAGAGACCCAGGGTCGCTGGGTCTTTGAATCCAGCGACCCAGAGACCCAGGGTCGCTGGGTCTTTGAATCCAGCGACCCAGAGACCCAGGGTCGCTGGGTCTTTGAATCCAGCGACCCAGAGACCCAGGGTCGCTGGGTCTTTGAATCCAGCGACCCAGAGACCCAGGGTCGCTGGGTCTTTGAATCCAGCGACCCAGAGACCCAGGGTCGCTGGGTCTTTGAATCCAGCGACCCAGAGACCCAGGGTCGCTGGGTCTTTGAATCCAGCGACCCAGAGACCCAGGGTCGCTGGGTCTTTGAATCCAGCGACCCAGAGACCCAGGGTCGCTGGGTCTTTGAATCCAGCGACCCAGAGACCCAGGGTCGCTGGGTCTTTGAATCCAGCGACCCAGAGACCCAGGGTCGCTGGGTCTTTGAATCCAGCGACCCAGAGACCCAGGGTCGCTGGGTCTTTGAATCCAGCGACCCAGAGACCCAGGGTCGCTGGGTCTTTGAATCCAGCGACCCAGAGACCCAGGGTCGCTGGGTCTTTGAATCCAGCGACCCAGAGACCCAGGGTCGCTGGGTCTTTGAATCCAGCGACCCAGAGACCCAGGGTCGCTGGGTCTTTGAATCCAGCGACCCAGAGACCCAGGGTCGCTGGGTCTTTGAATCCAGCGACCCAGAGACCCAGGGTCGCTGGGTCTTTGAATCCAGCGACCAGAGACCCAGGGTCGCTGGGTCTTTGAATCCAGCGACCCAGAGACCCAGGGTCGCTGGGTCTTTGAATCCAGCGACCCAGAGACCCAGGGTCGCTGGGTCTTTGAATCCAGCGACCCAGAGACCCAGGGTCGCTGGGTCTTTGAATCCAGCGACCCAGAGACCCAGGGTCGCTGGGTCTTTGAATCCAGCGACCCAGAGACCCAGGGTCGCTGGGTCTTTGAATCCAGCGACCCAGAGACCCAGGGTCGCTGGGTCTTTGAATCCAGCGACCCAGAGACCCAGGGTCGCTGGGTCTTTGAATCCAGCGACCCAGAGACCCAGGGTCGCTGGGTCTTTGAATCCAGCGACCCAGAGACCCAGGGTCGCTGGGTCTTTGAATCCAGCGACCCAGAGACCCAGGGTCGCTGGGTCTTTGAATCCAGCGACCCAGAGACCCAGGGTCGCTGGGTCTTTGAATCCAGCGACCCATAGACCCAGGGTCGCTGGGTCTTTGAATCCAGCGACCCAGAGACCCAGGGTCGCTGGGTCTTTGAATCCAGCGACCCAGAGACCCAGGGTCGCTGGGTCTTTGAATCCAGCGACCCAGAGACCCAGGGTCGCTGGGTCTTTGAATCCAGCGACCCAGAGACCCAGGGTCGCTGGGTCTTTGAATCCAGCGACCCAGAGACCCAGGGTCGCTGGGTCTTTGAATCCAGCGACCCAGAGACCCAGGGTCGCTGGGTCTTTGAATCCAGCGACCCAGAGACCCAGGGTCGCTGGGTCTTTGAATCCAGCGACCCAGAGACCGAGGGTCGCTGGGTCTTTGAATCCAGCGACCCAGAGACCCAGGGTCGCTGGGTCTTTGAATCCAGCGACGCAGAGACCCAGGGTCGCTGGGTCTTTGAATCCAGCGACCCAGAGACCCAGGGTCGCTGGGTCTTTGAATCCAGCGACCCAGAGACCCAGGGTCGCTGGGTCTTTGAATCCAGCGACCCAGAGACCCAGGGTCGCTGGGTCTTTGAATCCAGCGACCCAGAGACCCAGGGTCGCTGGGTCTTTGAATCCAGCGACCCAGAGACCCAGGGTCGCTGGGTCTTTGAATCCAGCGACCCAGAGACCCAGGGTCGCTGGGTCTTTGAATCCAGCGACCCAGAGACCCAGGGTCGCTGGGTCTTTGAATCCAGCGACCCAGAGACCCAGGGTCGCTGGGTCTTTGAATCCAGCGACCCAGAGACCCAGGGTCGCTGGGTCTTTGAATCCAGCGACCCAGAGACCCAGGGTCGCTGGGTCTTTGAATCCAGCGACCCAGAGACCCAGGGTCGCTGGGTCTTTGAATCCAGCGACCCAGAGACCCAGGGTCGCTGGGTCTTTGAATCCAGCGACCCAGAGACCCAGGGTCGCTGGGTCTTTGAATCCAGCGACCCAGAGACCCAGGGTCGCTGGGTCTTTGAATCCAGCGACCCAGAGACCCAGGGTCGCTGGGTCTTTGAATCCAGCGACCCAGAGACCCAGGGTCGCTGGGTCTTTGAATCCAGCGACCCAGAGACCCAGGGTCGCTGGGTCTTTGAATCCAGCGACCCAGAGACCCAGGGTCGCTGGGTCTTTGAATCCAGCGACCCAGAGACCCAGGGTCGCTGGGTCTTTGAATCCAGCGATCCAGAGACCCAGGGTCGCTGGGTCTTTGAATCCAGCGACCCAGAGACCCAGGGTCGCTGGGTCTTTGAATCCAGCGACCCAGAGACCCAGGGTCGCTGGGTCTTTGAATCCAGCGACCCAGAGACCCAGGGTCGCTGGGTCTTTGAATCCAGCGACCCAGAGACCCAGGGTCGCTGGGTCTTTGAATCCAGCGACCCAGAGACCCAGGGTCGCTGGGTCTTTGAATCCAGCGACCAGAGACCCAGGGTCGCTGGGTCTTTGAATCCAGCGACCCAGAGACCCAGGGTCGCTGGGTCTTTGAATCCAGCGACCCAGAGACCCAGGGTCGCTGGGTCTTTGAATCCAGCGACCCAGAGACCCAGGGTCGCTGGGTCTTTGAATCCAGCGACCCAGAGACCCAGGGTCGCTGGGTCTTTGAATCCAGCGACCCAGAGACCCAGGGTCGCTGGGTCTTTGAATCCAGCGACCCAGAGACCCAGGGTCGCTGGGTCTTTGAATCCAGCGACCCAGAGACCCAGGGTCGCTGGGTCTTTGAATCCAGCGACCCAGAGACCCAGGGTCGCTGGGTCTTTGAATCCAGCGACCCAGAGACCCAGGGTCGCTGGGTCTTTGAATCCAGCGACCCAGAGACCCAGGGTCGCTGGGTCTTTGAATCCAGCGACCCAGAGACCCAGGGTCGCTGGGTCTTTGAATCCAGCGACCCAGAGACCCAGGGTCGCTGGGTCTTTGAATCCAGCGACCCAGAGACCCAGGGTCGCTGGGTCTTTGAATCCAGCGACCCAGAGACCCAGGGTCGCTGGGTCTTTGAATCCAGCGACCCAGAGACCCAGGGTCGCTGGGTCTTTGAATCCAGCGACCCAGAGACCCAGGGTCGCTGGGTCTTTGAATCCAGCGACCCAGAGACCCAGGGTCGCTGGGTCTTTGATTTCAGCGACTTTGAGACCCAGGGTCGCTGGGTCTTTGAATCCAGCGACCCAGAGACCCAGGGTCGCTGGGTCTTTGAATCCAGCGACCCAGAGACCCAGGGTCGCTGGGTCTTTGAATCCAGCGACCCAGAGACCCAGGGTCGCTGGGTCTTTGAATCCAGCGACCCAGAGACCCAGGGTCGCTGGGTCTTTGAATCCAGCGACCCAGAGCCCCAGGGTCGCTGGGTCTTTGAATCCAGCGACCCAGAGACCCAGGGTCGCTGGTTCTTTGAATCCAGCGACCCAGAGACCCAGGGTCGCTGGGTCTTTGAATCCAGCGACCCAGAGACCCAGGGTCGCTGGGTCTTTGATTCCAGCGTCCCAGAGACCCACGCGACCCAGATACCCAGGGTCGCTGGGTCTTTGAATTCAATCGACCCAGAGACCCAGGGTCGCTGGGTCTTTGAATCCAGCGACCCAGAGACCCAGGGTCGCTGGGTCTTTGAATCCAGCGACCCAGAGACCCAGGGTCGCTGGGTCTTTGAATCCGGCGACCCAGAGACCCAGGGCGCTGGGTCTTTGAATCCAGCGACCCAGAGACCCAGGGTCGCTGGGTCTTTGAATCCAGCGACCCAGAGACCCAGGGTCGCTGGGTCTTTGAATCCAGCGACCCAGAGACCCAGGGTCGCTGGGTCTTTGAATCCGGCGACCCAGAGACCCAGGGTCGCTGGGTCTTTGAATCCAGCGACCCAGAGACCCAGGGCGCTGGGTCTTTGAATCTAGCGACCCAGAGACCCAGGGTCGCTGGGTCTTTGAATCCAGCGACCCAGAGACCCAGGGTCGCTGGGTCTTTGAATCCAGCGACCCAGAGACCCAGGGTCGCTGGGTCTTTGAATCCAGCGACCCAGAGACCCAGGGTCGCTGGGTCTTTGAATCCAGCGACCCAGAGACCCATGGTCGCTGGGTCTTTGAATCCAGCGACCCAGAGACCCAGGGTCGCTGGGTCTTTGAATCCAGCGACCCAGAGACCCAGGGTCGCTGGGTCTTTGAATCCAGCGACCCAGAGACCCAGGGTCGCTGGGTCTTTGAATCCAGCGACCCAGAGACCCAGGGTCGCTGGGTCTTTGAATCCAGCGACCCAGAGACCCAGGGTCACTAGGGTCGCTGGGTCTTTGAATCCAGCGACCCAGAGACCCAGGGTCGCTGGGTCTTTGAATCCAGCGACACAGACCCAGGGTCGCTGGGTCTTTGAATCCAGCGACCCAGAGACCCAGGGTCGCTGGGTCTTTGAATCCAGCGACCCAGAGACCCGGGGTCGCTGGGTCTTTGAATCCAGCGACCCAGAGACCCAGGGTCGCTGGGTCTTTGAATCCAGCGACCCAGAGACCCAGGGTCGCTGGGTCTTTGAATCCAGCTTCCCAGAGACTCACAGAGACAAAGACCCAGCGACCCAGATACCCAGGGTCGCTGGGTCTTTGAATTCCAGCGACCCAGAGACCCAGGGTCGCTGGGTCTTTGAATACAGCGACCCAGAGACCCAGGGTCGCTGGGTCTTTGAATCCAGCGACCCAGAGACCCAGGGTCGCTGGGTCTTTGAATCTAGCGACCCAGAGACCCAGGGTCGCTGGGTCTTTGAATCCAGCGACCCAGAGACCCAGGGCGCTGGGTCTTTGAATCCAGCGACCCAGAGACCCAGGGTCGCTGGGTCTTTGAATCCAGCGACCCAGAGACCCAGGGTCGCTGGGTCTTTGAATCCAGCGACCCAGAGACACATGGTCGCTGGGTCTTTGAATCCAGCGACCCAGAGACCCAGGGTCGCTGGGTCTTTGAATCCAGCGACCCAGAGACCCAGGGTCGCTGGGTCTTTGAATCCAGCGACCCAGAGACCCAGGGTCGCTGGGTCTTTGAATCCAGCGACCCAGAGACCCAGGGTCGCTGGGTCTTTGAATCCAGCGACCCAGAGACCCAGGGTCACTAGGGTCGCTGGGTCTTTGAATCCAGCGACCCAGAGACCCAGGGTCGCTGGGTCTTTGAATCCAGCGACACAGACCCAGGGTCGCTGGGTCTTTGATTCCAGCGACCCAGAGACCCAGGGTCGCTGGGTCTTTGAATCCAGCGACCCAGAGACCCGGGTCGCTGGGTCTTTGAATCCAGCGACCCAGAGACCCAGGGTCGCTGGGTCTTTGAATCCAGCGACCCAGAGACCCAGGTCGCTGGGTCTTTGAATCTAGCGATTCAGAGACCCAGGGTCGCTAGGGTCGCTGGGTCTTTGAATCCAGCGACCCAGAGACCCAGGGTCGCTGGGTCTTTGAATCCAGCGACACAGACCCAGGGTCGCTGGGTCTTTGAATCCAGCGACCCAGAGACCCAGGGTCGCTGGGTCTTTTAATCCAGCGACCCAGAGACCCAGGGTCGCTGGGTCTTTGAATCCGGCGACCCAGAGACCCAGGGTCGCTGGGTCTTTGAATCCAGCGACCCAGAGACCCAGAAAGCTGGGTCTTTGAATCTAGCGATTCAGAGACCCAGGGTCGCTAGGGTCGCTGGGTCTTTGAATCCAGCGACCCAGAGACCCAGGGTCGCTGGGTCTTTGAATCCAGCGACACAGACCCAGGGTCGCTGGGTCTATGAATACAGCGACCCAGAGACCCAGGGTCGCTGGGTCTTTGAATCCAGCGACCCAGAGACCCAGGGTCGCTGGGTCTTTGAATCCGGCGACCCAGAGACCCAGGGTCGCTGGGTCTTTGAATCCAGCGACCCAGAGACCCAGGGTCGCTGGGTCTTTGAATCTAGCGACCCAGAGACCCAGGGTCGCTGGGTCTTTGAATCCAGCGACCCAGAGACCCAGGGTAGCTGGGTCTTTGAATCCAGCGACCCATAGACACAGGGTCGCTGGGTCTTTGAATCCAGCGACCCAGAGACCCAGGGTCGCTGGGTCTTTGAATCCAGCGACCCAGAGACCCAGGGTCGCTGTGTCTTTGATTCCAGCGACCCAGAGACCCAGGGTCGCTGGATCTTTGAATCCAGCGACCCAGAGACCCAGGGTCGCTGGGTCTTTGAATCCAGCGAGCCAGAGACCCAGGGTCGCTGGGTCTTTGAATCCAGCGACCCAGAGACCCAGGGTCGCTGGGTCTTTGAATCCAGCGACCCAGAGACCCAGGGTCGCTGGGTCGTTGAATCCAGCGACCCAGAGACCGAGGGTCGCTGGGTCTTTGAATCCAGCGACCCAGAGACCCTGGGTCGCTGGGTCTTTGAATCCAGCGACGCAGAGACCCAGGGTCGCTGGGTCTTTGAATCAGCGACTTTGAGACCCAGGGTCGCTGGGTCTTTGAATCCAGCGACCCAGAGACCCAGGGTCGCTGGGTCTTTGAATCCAGCGACTCAGAGACCCAGGGTCGCTGGGTCTTTGAATCCAGCGACCCAGAGCCCCAGGGTCGCTGGGTGTTTGAATCCAGCGACCCAGAGACCCAGGGTCGCTGGGTCTTTGATTCCAGCGACCCAGAGACCCAGGGTCGCTGGGTCTTTGAATCCAGCGACCCAGAGACCCAGGGTCGCTGGTTCTTTGAATCCAGCGACCCAGAGACCCAGGGTCGCTGGGTCTTTGAATCCGGCGACCCAGAGACCCAGGGTCGCTGGGTCTTTGATTCCAGCGACCCAGAGACCCACAGAGACAAGACCCAGCGACCCAGATACCCAGGGTCGCTGGGTCTGTGAATTCAATCGACCCAGAGACCCAGGGTCGCTGGGTCTTTGAATCCAGCGACCCAGAGACCCAGGGTCGCTGGCTCTTTGAATCCAGCGAACCAGAGACCCAGGGTCGCTGGGTCTTTGAATCCAGCGACCCAGAGACCCAGGGTCGCTGGGTCTTTGAATCCAGCGACCCATAGACACATGGTCGCTGGGTCTTTGAATACAGCGATCCAGAGACCCAGGGTCGCTGGGTCTTTTAATCCAGCGACCCAGAGACCCAGGGTCGCTGGGTCTTTGAATCCGGCGACCCAGAGACCCAGGGTCGCTGGGTCTTTGAATCCAGCGACCCAGAGACCCAGGGTCGCTGGGTCTTTGAATCTAGCGACCCAGACACCCAGGGTCGCTGGGTCTTTGAATCCAGCGACCCAAAGACCCAGGGTCGCTGGGTCTTTGAATCTAGCGACCCAGACACCCAGGGTCGCTGGGTCTTTGAATCCAGCGACCCAGAGACCCAGGGTCGCTGGGTCTTTGAATCCAGCGACCCAGAGACACATGGTCGCTGGGTCTTTGAATCCAGCGACCCAGAGACCCAGGGTCGCTGGGTCTTTGAATCCAGCGACCCAGAGTCCCAGGGTCGCTGGGTCTTTGAATCCAGCGACCCAGAGACCCAGGGTCGCTGGGTCTTTGAATCTAGCGACCCAGAGACCCAGGGTCACTAGGGTCGCTGGGTCTTTGAATCCAGCGACCCAGAGACCCAGGGTCGCTGGGTCTTTGAATCCAGCGACACAGACCCAGGGTCGCTGGGTCTTTGATTCCAGCTACCCAGAGACCCAGGATCGCTGGGTCTTTGAATCCAGCGACCCAGAGACCCAGGGTCGCTGGGTCTTTGAATCCAGCGACCCAGAGACCCAGGGTCGCTGGGTCTTTGAATCCAGCGACCCAGAGACCCAGGGTCGCTGGGTCTTTGATTCCAGCTTCCCAGAGACTCACAGAGACAAAGACCCAGCGACCCAGAGACCCAGGGTCGCTGGGTCTTTGAATTCAATCGACCCAGAGACCCAGGGTCGCTGGGTCTTTGAATCCAGCGATCCAGAGACCCAGGGTCGCTGGGTCTTTGAATCCAGCGACCCAGAGACCCAGGGTCGCTGGGTCTTTGAATCTAGCGACACAGAGACCCAGGGTCGCTGGGTCTTTGAATCCAGCGACCCAGAGACCCAGGGTCGCTGGGTCTTTGAATCTAGCGACCCAGAGACCCAGGGTCGCTGGGTCTTTGAATCCAGCGACCCAGAGACCCAGGGTCGCTGGGTCTTTGAATCCAGCGACCCAGAGACACAGGGTCGCTGGGTCTTTGAATCCAGCGACCCAGAGACCCAGGGTCGCTGGGTCTTTGAATCCAGCGACCCAGAGACCCAGGGTCGCTGGGTCTTTGAATCCGGCGACCCAGAGACCCAGGGTCGCTGGGTCTTTGAATCCAGCGACCCAGAGACCCAGGGTCGCTGGGTCTTTGAATCTAGCGACCCAGAGACCCAGGGTCACTAGGGTCGCTGGGTCTTTGAATCCAGCGACCCAGAGACCCAGGGTCGCTGGGTCTTTGAATCCAGCGACACAGACCCAGGGTCGCTGGGTCTTTGATTCCAGCGACCCAGAGACCCAGGATCGCTGGGTCTTTGAATCCAGCGATCCAGAGACCCGGGGTCGCTGGGTCTTTGAATCCAGCGACCCAGAGACCCAGGGTCGCTGGGTCTTTGAATCCAGCGACCCAGAGACCCAGGGTCGCTGGGTCTTTGAATCCAGCGTCCCAGAGACTCACAGAGACAAAGACCCAGCGACCCAGAGACCCAGGGTCGCTGGGTCTTTGAATTCAATCGACCCAGAGACTCAGGTCGCTGGGTCTTTGAATCCAGCGATCCAGAGACCCAGGTCGCTGGGTCTTTGAATCCAGCGACCCAGAGACCCAGGGTCGCTGGGTCTTTGAATCCAGCGACCCAGAGACCCAGGGTCGCTGGGTCTTTGAATCCAGTGACCGAGAGACCCAGGGCGCTGGGTCTTTGAATCCAGCGAGCCAGAGACCCAGGGTCGCTGGGTCTTTGAATCCAGCGACCCAGAGACCCAGGGTCGCTGGGTCTTTGAATCCAGCGACCCATAGACACAGGGTCGCTGGATCTTTGAATCCAGCGACCCAGGGTCGCTGGGTCTTTGAATCCAGCGAGCCAGAGACCCAGGGTCGCTGGGTCTTTGATTCCAGCGACTCAGCCACCCAGGGTCGCTGGGTCTTTGAATCCAGCGACCCAGAGACCCAGGGTCGCTGGGTCTTTGAATTCAGCGACCCAGAGACCGAGGGTCGCTGGGTCTTTGAATCCAGCGACCCAGAGACCCTGGGTCACTGGGTCTTTGAATCCAGCGACGCAGAGACCCAGGGTCGCTGGGTCTTTGATTTCAGCGACTTTGAGACCCAGGGTCGCTGGGTCTTTGAATCCAGCGACCCAGAGACCCAGGGTCGCTGGGTCTTTGAATCCAGCGACTCAGAGACCCAGGGTCGCTGGGTCTTTGAATCCAGCGACCCAGAGACCCAGGGTCATTGGGTGGTTGAACCCAGCGACCCAGAGACCCAGGGTCGCTGGGTCTTTGATTCCAGCGACCCAGAGCCCCAGGGTCATTGGGTGGTTGAATCCAGCGACCCAGAGACCCAGGGTCGCTGGTTCTTTGAATCCAGCGACCCAGAGACCCAGGGTCGCTGGGTCTTTGAATCCGGCGACCCAGAGACCCAGGGTCGCTGGGTCTTTGATTCCAGCGTCCCAGAGACCCACAGAGACAAAGACCCAGCGACCCAGATACCCAGGGTCGCTGGGTCTGTGAATTCAATCGACCCAGAGACCCAGGTCCCTGGGTCTTTGAATACAGCGATCCAGAGACCCAGGGTCGCTGGCTCTTTCAATCCAGCGAACCAGAGACCCAGGGTCGCTGGGTCTTTGAATCCGGCGACCCAGAGACCCAGGGTCGCTGGGTCTTTGAATCCAGCGACCCAGAGACACATGGTCGCTGGATCTTTGAATACAGCGATCCAGAGACCCAGGGTCGCTGGGTCTTTTAATCCAGCGACCCAGAGACCCAGGGTCGCTGGGTCTTTGAATCCGGCGACCCAGAGACCCAGGGTCGCTGGGTCTTTGAATCCAGCGACCCAGAGACCCAGGGCGCTGGGTCTTTGAATCTAGCGACACAGACACCCAGGGTCGCTGGGTCTTTGAATCCAGCGACCCAAAGACCCAGGGCGCTGGGTCTTTGAATCTAGCGACCCAGACACCCAGGGTTGCTGAGTCTTTGAATCCAGCGACCCAGAGACCCAGGGTAACTGGGTCTTTGAATCCAGCGACCCATAGACACATGGTCGCTGGATCTTTGAATCCAGCGACCCAGAGACCCAGGGTCGCTGGGTCTTTGAATCCAGCGACCCAGAGTCCCAGGGTCGCTGGGTCTTTGAATCCAGCGACCCAGAGACCCAGGGCGCTGGGTCTTTGAATCTAGCGACCCAGAGACCCAGGGTCACTAGGGTCGCTGGGTCTTTGAATCCAGCGACCCAGAGACCCAGGGTCGCTGGGTCTTTGAATCCAGCGACACAGACCCAGGGTCGCTGGGTCTTTGATTCCAGCGACCCAGAGACCCAGGGTCGCTGGGTCTTTGAATCCAGCGATCCAGTGACCCGGGGTCGCTGGGTCTTTGAATCCAGCGACCCAGAGACCCAGGGTCGCTGGGTCTTTGAATCCAGCGACCCAGAGACCCAGGGTCGCTGGGTCTTTGATTCCAGCTTCCCAGAGACTCACAGAGACAAAGACCCAGCGACCCAGAGACCCAGGGTCGCTGGGTCTGTGAATTCAATCGACCCAGAGACCCAGGTCGCTGGGTCTTTGAATACAGCGATCCAGAGACCCAGGTCGCTGGGTCTTTGAATCCAGCGACCCAGAGACCCAGGGTCGCTGGGTCTTTGAATCTAGCGACACAGACACCCAGGGTCGCTGGGTCTTTGAATCCAGCGACCCAAAGACCCAGGGCGCTGGGTCTTTGAATCTAGCGACCCAGACACCCAGGGTCGCTGAGTCTTTGAATCCAGCGACCCAGAGACCCAGGGTCACTGCGTCTTTGAATCCAGCGACCCATAGACACATGGTCGCTGGATCTTTGAATCCAGCGACCCAGAGACCCAGGGTCGCTGGGTCTTTGAATCCAGCGACCCAGAGACCCAGGGTTGCTGGGTCTTTGAATCCGGCGACCCAGAGTCCCAGGGTCGCTGGGTCTTTGAATCCAGCGACCCAGAGACCCAGGGCGCTGGGTCTTTGAATCTAGCGACCCAGGGACCCAGGGTCACTAGGGTCGCTGGGTCTTTGAATCCAGCGACCCAGAGACCCAGGGTCGCTGGGTCTTTGAATCCAGCGACACAGACCCAGGGTCGCTGGGTCTTTGATTCCAGCTACCCAGAGACCCAGGATCGCTGGGTCTTTGAATCCAGCGATCCAGTGACCCGGGGTCGCTGGGTCTTTGAATCCAGCGACCCAGAGACCCAGGGTCGCTGGGTCTTTGAATCCAGCGACCCAGAGACCCAGGGTCGCTGGGTCTTTGATTCCAGCGTCCCAGAGACTCACAGAGACAAAGACCCAGCGACCCAGATACCCAGGGTCGCTGGGTCTGTGAATTCAATCGACCCAGAGACTCAGGTCGCTGGGTCTTTGAATACAGCGATCCAGAGACCCAGGTCGCTGGGTCTTTGAATCCAGCGACCCAGAGACTCAGGGTCGCTGGGTCTTTGAATCCGGCGACCCAGAGACCCAGGGTCGCTGGGTCTTTGAATCCAGTGACCCAGAGACCCAGGGCGCTGGGTCTTTGAATCTAGCGAGCCAGACACCCAGGGTCGCTGGGTCTTTGAATCCAGCGACCCAGAGACTCAGGGTAACTGGGTCTTTGAATCCAGCGACCCATAGACACAGGGTCGCTGGATCTTTGAATCCAGCGACCCAGGGTCGCTGGGTCTTTGAATCCAGCGACCCAGAGATCCAGGGTCGCTGGGTCTTTGATTCCAGCGACCCAGAGACCCAGGGTCGCTGGATCTTTGAATCCAGCGACCCAGAGACCCAGGGTCGCTGGGTCTTTGAATCCAGCGAGCCAGAGACCCAGGGTCGCTGGGTCTTTGATTCCAGCCACCCAAAGACCCAGGGTCGCTGGGTCTTTGAATCCAGCGATCCAGAGACCCAGGGTCGCTGGGTCTTTGAATCCAGCGACTCAGCCACCCAGGGTCGCTGGGTCTTTGAATCCAGCGACCCAGAGACCCAGGGTCGCTGGGTCTTTGAATCCAGCGACCCAGAGACCCAGGGTCGCTGGGTCTTTGAATCCAGCGACCCAGAGACCCTGGGTCACTGGGTCTTTGAATCCAGCGACCCAGAGACCCAGGGCCGCTGGGTCTTTGATTCCAGCGACTTTGAGACCTAGGGTCGCTGGGTCTTTGAATCCAGCGACCCAGAGACCCAGGGTCGCTGGGTCTTTGAATCCAGCGACTCAGACACCCAGGGTCGCTGGGTCTTTGAATCCAGCGACCCAGAGACCCTGGGTCACTGGGTCTTTGAATCCAGCGACTTTGAGACCCAGGGTCGCTGGGTCTTTGAATCCAGCGACCCAGAGACCCAGGGTCGCTGGGTCTTTGAATCCAGCGACCCAGAGACCCTGGGTCACTGGGTCTTTGAATCCAGCGACCCAGAGACCCAGGGTCGCTGGGTCTTTGAATCCAGCGACCCAGAGACCCGGGGTCGCTGGGTCTTTGAATCCAGCGACCCAGAGACCCAGGGTCGCTGGGTCTTTGAATCCAGCGACCCAGAGACCCAGGGTCGCTGTGTCTTTGATTCCAGCGTCCCAGAGACCCACAGAGACAAAGACCCAGCGACCCAGATACCCAGGGTCGCTGGGTCTGTGAATTCAATCGACCCAGAGACCCAGGTCGCTGGGTCTTTGAATACAGCGATCCAGAGACCCAGGTCGCTGGGTCTTTGAATCCAGCGACCCAGAGACCCAGGGTCGCTGGGTCTTTGAATCCAGTGACCCAGAGACCCAGGGCGCTGGGTCTTTGAATCTAGCGAGCCAGACACCCAGGGTCGCTGGGTCTTTGAATCCAGCGACCCAGAGACCCAGGGTAACTGGGTCTTTGAATCCAGCGACCCATAGACACAGGGTCGCTGGATCTTTGAATCCAGCGACCCAGGGTCGCTGGGTCTTTGAATCCAGCGACCCAGAGACCCAGGGTCGCTGGGTCTTTGATTCCAGCGACCCAGAGACCCAGGATCGCTGGATCTTTGAATCCAGCGACCCAGAGACCCAGGGTCGCTGGGTCTTTGAATCCAGCGAGCCAGAGACCCAGGGTCGCTGGGTCTTTGATTCCAGCCACCCAAAGACCCAGGGTCGCTGGGTCTTTGAATCCAGCGATCCAGAGACCCAGGGTCGCTGGGTCTTTGAATCCAGCGACTCAGCCACCCAGGGTCGCTGGGTCTTTGAATCCAGCGACCCAGAGACCCAGGGTCGCTGGGTCTTTGAATCCAGCGACCCAGAGACCCAGGGTCACTGGGTCTTTGAATCCAGCGACCTAGAGACCCTGGGTCACTGGGTCTTTGAATCCAGCGACCCAGAGACCCAGGGCCGCTGGGTCTTTGATTCCAGCGACTTTGAGACCCAGGGTCGCTGGGTCTTTGAATCCAGCGACCCAGAGACCCAGGGTCGCTGGGTCTTTGAATCCAGCGACTCAGACACCCAGGGTCGCTGGGTCTTTGAATCCATCGACCCAGAGACCCTGGGTCACTGGGTCTTTGAATCCAGCGACTTTGAGACCCAGGGTCGCTGGGTCTTTGAATCCAGCGACCCAGAGACCCAGGGTCGCTGGGTCTTTGAATCCAGCGACCCAGAGACCCTGGGTCACTGGGTCTTTGAATCCAGCGACCCAGAGACCCAGGGTCGCTGGGTCTTTGAATCCAGCGACCCAGAGACCCGGGGTCGCTGGGTCTTTGAATCCAGCGACCCAGAGTCCCAGGGTCGCTGGGTCTTTGAATCCAGCGACCCAGAGACCCAGGGTTGCTGGGTCTTTGATTCCAGCGTCCCAGAGACCCACAGAGACAAAGACCCAGCGACCCAGATACCCAGGGTTGCTGGGTCTGTGAATTCAATCGACCCAGAGACCCAGGTCGCTGGGTCTTTGAATCCAGCGACCCAGAGACCCAGGGTCTCTGGCGTCGCTGGGGTCGCTGGGTCTTTGAATCCAGCGACCCAGAGACCCAGGGTCGCTGGGAGTTATACTGCGATTTATACTGCGAGTTATACTGCGAGTTATACTGCGAATTATACTGCGAGTTATACTGCGAGTTATACTGTAGTTATACTGAGAGTTATACTGCGAGTTATACTGCGTGTTCAGTGTCAAATCCAAGTTGACGACGATATTAAACAAGAAGTTCCAGGTTCAAACAACCTGCACTTTTTTGTACAACCGTTACTGATTGCATTTGTTCTAAGAATGTTCTGTTAAAACATTAGCAAGTTACATCTTATTTTTGTTGATGATATATTTTGATATCATTAGATTTTGAAGCGTGTTTAGTTTGTAGGACGCTTGACTCAACAACGTGCCACGACTGCAAGTGTACAAATTTTATCTCGCACCCAAAAGGTGTGAAATGTGGGAGGTGCTTTTTTAGTGAAACTTCTTGTTTAAACAGTACGCCAATTATAGCTGATGTTAGCGAAATTTCCTTGAGCCTCGATAACTTAAGAACTTGGAAACAATCGTATGGCAACCAGTTCAGTTTGATAAAAGGAGCGTTAATTTTCACGGGCAAAAGTTTGTGTCCACTTAATGGAGGTGCCCCAAAGTAGAGGTTCCACTGTAAAAAAAATGTAAAATAGCAAAATAAAATAACAAAATATATAATAATTACAATCATTCTTATTGAATTAAAAGTTTATAATTTATAGGATGACTATACAATACTTTAATTTGACACTCCCCTCACGGGGCTTTTCAGTGACAATAAAATTACAGTACAAATTACAATTTAAAATTATAAAGAAAAGAAAGAGTCTCAATTTACAGTGAAGAGTGCCCAACCTTTGCCACTTGACAAAGTTTTTGATTAATTTTGGACAAACTGTTGTTGACATCTTGTTGACAACTTTCTAATGGTTTTCAACTGGTCAATGAGAGACGGAGTTGTCAAGCTCGACATTCTCCTCCTGCAATTTGATTGGCTAGTTTAATGGAAGCCATAAGAAAGTTGTCAACAAAATTAATCAACTTTTTTTTCGAGTGGCAACGGTATATAGGGGCGTGTTCTGTCGCACTTTGTAATAATCGTCGCACTTTGTAATAATAAATCTCGTCGCACTTTGTAATACTTGACGCACTTTGTAATAAAATGAGCTGTCGCACTGTGTAATAACAGCCGTGATACTTAAAAAACCTTTGTGCGATAGGTATTACAAAGTGGGACCATTATTACAAAGTGCGACAGAACAGGGTGCACTTCACTTTAAAAATGTCCACAACATTGTATTAAGTAGCAGGATCAACAATACATAATTTATTTTTCAATCTTAAAAAAAAAAATATTGAATATTAATTATTTTTTTATTGAAAGAGAGACACTTCATATTCGTCTTCTGCATCCAGTATTGACACAAAATATGACTGCTATCAATCACAACACTTTCATTTGGGCCGAGGGGTCTCTCAACACATGAAAGTTAATTTATGTAATGTAAAACTAATGTATAACTTGTAAAGTGGTTTTCGTTACTTAAGCCGATATAATACACACATTATCACGGACCTATAATGGTAATAGCTTTCAGCGGCGACAAAAACACATCAGCTTTACTTAGCTTAGTAAGCTGCAGCTGCTTCACCCATATATTCCTCTTTCTTCTACTCAAATTTCAGCAATTATTAATTTAATTTCGGCAGCTTCAAATTCCCAGCAGTTTAAAACATTTTATGGCAAAAAGGTTTATTTGAATGAAAATTTGGTCACTTAGCTAAGGCGTTTTCAAAGGGATATTTTAAAAGGAGATTTCAAAGGCATCTTTTTCCATAGGACTGAATTTCTGGCTTCAAAGTAAGACTAAGAAGAAGAAAGCCATAACTGAAGCCATTCCTGAGTCAGAAGCGACGGTTTTTCATATCACTGCCAGGCAGCGTTAAACAAGGTGAGAATTTATCTTTGAAATGTACAGTTTATTGCCGGTGAAGTCTTTATTATGTCTGATTATTTGTTATCCTTACTACAAACACGATGTGCTGTTATTGTTATTCGCGATGAATATGACAACTTGTGACCTACGGAAGTTTCGTTTCGTTCAAAAACGATATCTTTAAGGTGGTACCGGATTAACGAAAAATGGAGGACACTAGCTACGAATTCAGTCAGTCGAAAAGAGCAATTGAAAAAGAAAATAGAGGCTAGGTTAATTGCGTTGGATCCGTAATTTTATTCGATTTTTACTATCGCTCTCAAAAATATTTCTCCCTTTTTAGTTTATATTTAGTTCAATATTGAGCGGAATTTCGTGAGTATAAGTCATTTCATTTTTGGTTTCCATGCACTCAATTGTTCTATAGCATTCATTAAGAGGATATTGAAACGCAGTGTACTGGCAACTTTTCAGATAAAACGCCATAGAATTTATTGGTCAGAGTCAATATCTGCCTGACAGTTCGTGCCAAAGACAAGGACTTCGCAGGCGCAAAGCTAATATCGAATGTCCATTGAGGTAATGAATACATATATAGTTAAGTTGGTGACGTATCCACGGGTTGGGTAATTTAAGCAAGTCTTTCGTATTTATAATTTCCCTCAAATAATTGTCAAGATTTTGAAACGATCAGCAGCTAGAATAAAGAAAAGAAATCAACAGCTAGGAGATACTGTCTTGATGTACCAACAATTTCTCAAAAGCGACATTAAAAGAAATGCATGGTTTTCAGTTATGAGAATATAAATGTATTACTGATGCTGATTGTCATTCAAGGCAGATTAATTTATCTTAATTTATGCATCAGCACGTCATAAACTGAATAGATTATTTATTTCTATGATGATGTACGTATGAACTGCGGTCAAGGGTATTTTTTTTTGCTTTCTTTACTACCGCTTATCCTCGGTTTGTATATAACTAATCAATACGGTTCCGTAATAACTGACTCCTGAGTCTGATACGCACTACACAAAATAAATCGGTGTAAGAACAATATCTTTGCTATGAAAAATATTTTTTTGGTTTCAATTTAATATATTTTTTTCAATGAATGCAGATTAAAAAGTAATATAATTTATCTGAGGGCGTGTTGCTGAATATTTTATCGACTATCAAGAAAGTCGTTATTCTTGCAAAAATAACTAGTTTTTCAATTTGTTCAAATGGAAGTCGTTTCGTGCTTCATGCTTACTTCACATGCAGGAGTATTCTGGATTACGTCATCCACAGACTGTCAATCCTGTTTTCGTTGTCCAATCACAAGACGATTTTGCATGGCTTTTATTTTAAAACTTGTTTCTTTGCTCGCAATTTTCCATATACGGTAACGTCCCACGCAAAAAATCGAATTAGAGCTGGCATCTAATATTTTTAAACGTTGACAAGTGAAATATGAATAAAATCCTGAAATATCAGCGGATAATCCTCGCAATTATGGAAGCCCAAAAAAAGTTCAGGACTTCAAAGGGATTTGAACCCATGATCTTTGCATTATTGGTGCACGTGCGATGCTTTACCAACTGATCAGCTATGAAGCCGCACATTGGGAGCAAAGGACATATTGTATATTATGAGTTATGTTCCCGTGAAAAGAATAAAATGACAAGTAATTAATATCATAAAGAGCGGTTTTCAATTAAGAGTCGAAAGTAATCGCAAATTTGTTTTGGTTTTGCTTTACTACACTCCGTGATTGGTTGAAGAAACTCGCGCCACCTTCTCAACCAATCAGATGGAAAACCAAAACCAATCGCTATTTGGTCACACGCGTTTTCCCGCACTTGGCGCTGGTTACGTGTGTCTGCTTCGAGTTCTCATTGGTTCATTGTGTTATTTTGTTTGTTGTGATTGGCCATTTAAATTACTTTGGTTTGGTTTCACGACACTCAATTGAAAACCGCTCTATTATTTTTTTAAACAAAAATTCCGGCAGCTGATTTATGATATTTTTATGGTATCCGACGTATTCCTTTACAACGGTTCACACAGTTTGTCACCTCGGCTCTAAATGAAAATTAACGACCTTTTTTTCAGCAGAAGAGTGTGTTCATTTTAATTTAGAGCCGCAGGATAGTTATTTGCAGTTTGATTGATTGTAATTGCTTTCCTGAAAATTAAAACAACTAAGGATGCACATGGATTGTCAGCTGAGAATCATATCTGAAATGAGACGATTGAAAACAATCTCAACTTTTATATAAGTTGATGAGAATTTTGTCGCTGGGTCATTACATTGTTGTGTTTGTAAAAATATTTCTGGATATCGACTCATACCGATTCCAAGAGGCCTTTTCTATAACGAGCAGTTTGGTTATATCTACATGTCGCTCGATTAAAATCTCGAAGCAATTTTTTTCGCCGTCATCTCATTTTATTGCTAACCAATTACTCTTCCTATTATAACTGCACCCTTACAGCGAGACATATTAAAACGCAATTTTAAAATTTTTGATTGTTATTTTCCGCAGTATTTTGTGGGTTTATTTACTTTGTAGCCTTCAGATTACAAAGGTAGTCCCGTCTTGTGTTGTTACTGCTTCCCGATGTTTGCATTAAGTGACACACTCTGCAATATCACTCTTGTTTGCTGATAATAAATTCACAATTCATAGTCTGGAGAGATGACACTTATGAGATCATACAATACCTTGTCATCGAAGACAATTTTCTAAAGCTTCCGCTCGACAAGTTAGTTCTTGAAGACAAGGTATTGTGTGGTGATGACTTAACTAAGAGGCGGCGATTGTGTTATATTCTATGAATGTCGAACGACCTGACAATACGCTTGTTATTCACCTTTAGAGTGGCTGTGTTCTGAAATGTACACATAACTTCTATTTACATTTCAGCGCTGTTTTCACTCTCGTCCATCACCGCGTGTAAAGCCATGATGAATCAAACAAGCACTCCTCGGACGAACAACATGCTGACTACAATACCTACAATCGAAACCATTTGCTTTGGAATCATTCTCTCGTTACTTTCCATCTTCACTCTTCTTGGAAACAGCGTCGTGTGTCTTGCAGTTTGGAGATTCAGGAATTTAAGAACCTTGACCAACTATTTGGTGTGCAGTTTAGCTTGCGCGGACTTGTTGGTTCCAATCCTTCGTGTAATGTATATTGATATTTCAGTTTATGCGGGTGAATGGGTGTTCGGGGTAACATGGTGCCGTATTTCATCAATGTGCGGCGTTCTTTTATGCGGAGCTTCCATCCTTCATCTTTGCGCCATCAGCATCGAAAGACTAATCGCGATAAAATGGCCGTTGTCGTACGACATGAAAGTCACTCCTAAACGCGTTGTTATTTTATTGATCTACATATGGCTGCAGTCGTTTGTTTTATCAATTTTTCCCGCCTTGGGTCTCGCTGAACACCGTTTCAACCCAGTCATGTCAGAATGCGAGATACACTGGCTGAAACATCAAACTTTGACCATTCTGTTACTGGTGTTTTATTGCTTTTTGCCCGTGACTATTATGATGGTTGCTTATGCGATTATTTTTAAAGAGGTCCGAAGAAACACTCGCAGAATTTCCTCGATCGAATGCGCTGGGAATCAACGAGCGAGTAATGTGTTAAAAAGGGAAATGAAAGCTGTGAAAACTTTAGCTGTTGTCGTTGGTGTGTTTTTTATAATGTGGATGCCATATTTTGTAACAACCACAATTCGTGCCTTTAGAGGGGACAGCGCAATCCCGGGCGCGCTCCAAAGAACAGTTATAACGCTCGCTTACGGTAATTCATGCTGTAATTTTGTTATTTACGCTCTCATGAACTCTCAACTGCGCAATGCATTTTATCAAGTATTGAAGGGCTGCTGTGGCAGGCGAGCCAGGCTAGAGTTGAATTCAACCCGAGCCTTGCATATGACCACAGTCGCTACGAGCAAGCAGCCTAATTATATAGAGAAAGCGAATAGATATCGCAAAGACACTTCTGGGGAGAATGAAACGCAAAGAACAAATCGAGACAATTAAGGATTTAGCACATGGTTTGAACCCAGGAGTGAGTCAGGAGTATCAGTAGTTCGTCTAATATGATCGTACTGGTGATGCATGGTAGTCCTGAAAAAGACTGTTGTTGGTGAATGACCGTTTCGACAACCTGTGCGGAAGTCATCTTCAGAGTCAAGTGAAATGTATCCTCATGGATTATTTTAATATACTTTTACTGTTATTTTACTGTTATACTTTGCCACCGATAAATAATGTAAGGGCATCAAAAATTATAAAAACCTAAGTAAGGCTGTTTAATAATTGATCGAGTAGCGTAAGAAGAAATTACAGTTAACTATAAATAAATAATATGATGAGAAGTATAACCTTTTCATTGCGGGTTAATAAATTCTCAGCGGGAAAATCGTCTATTTTTATTATTACAATTGAAAGTCTAGTGCTGTAATGAGAAATTTGTTTTATTGCACACTCACAAGTTCAATTTAATGAATTTCTCGCAACTTGTTTTAATATATGAACAACTTTCGAGTTTCGAGCGTCACTCATTTCCGAGGCTTTATCTGGAACGCTCGAACTGATTTAAGGTTTTTGCTAAGTGTTGTTTTTCGAAGAAATTTAACTGGTCTCCTTATGATCAACACCCCCGTCTGAGAATAATTTTCTTAAAAAATGCAAAATGCATCAAATAGCAATTGTACCACTTATGACGTCATACATTTCGCTCGCTCGCGTGGGGCTGGTTCCGATTCTTCATTTCTACTAAGCACCATATTTGGGAAATGTATGATCTTGTCTCTTTCGACTTCTTTTATGCTATTCCCTTCAGACCAGGCATGATCATGGCGGTAGGTTGAAAACCCGGATATGATAACTGGCACTTTATTAACATCTGCGCATATTTGTCGATAGTTGTTGCGAATCAGAAGAAAAGCTGAAAACTGTCATTCGAAAGCTTTTTAAAGTATTATGATTTTTTTATGATTTTTATGCTCCAAGAGCATCAGATGCTCATCGAGAGAGCTCATGTCGTTACATATTTTTTAGTACAAAACCAATGTAAAATATATTACAGTAAAAAATGGTGGCGGGAGGAAGGAACAGAACCTTCGTACCACTTGTAGACTGCTTGCAGTCCGCCTTTTCTCTTTGGACCGTCGAGCGTTTATCCCGGCATGCGCGTAAAAAGCCCAAAATGGCGGTATGGACGAGAAGGGGTTGGGGCGAGACGAGAAAAGACTGTTTCTCTTCTCGCGCTCCGCGCTCGCTTTTAATTCGATCGCGCTAGCTCGCCGCGCTTTCGAGAGAGAAACAGACTGCAAGCAGTCTATTCTTGGTTTTCACGTGACGTCATCAAATTCTAAAATTCAAAACCGCGAGGCCTACATAATTTTTACCTTCATTCAAGGAAAGATTACCTAAATATATATCTTTTCTCAGAGGGACTCCAACATGGCGTTTCCATACTGAGCTCTATAAATTTGTGTGGAACATTTTGACAAATAACTCGAGTACGGAATACCGCACAGACCTGAGACTTGGACTGATTCCTTATTTATTCATTATCTATGACATGTCAATTCCTTGACTTCATTCATTGAACGGTTTCGATTTTTTTAATTTATGGCGTGACAGTGAAAACAGAGAATACCACTTGATACCTAACTCCCTTCAGTTACCGGATGCGCAACTGTGCCAAGGAATTTCTATAATATCTGATATCCAAGACGGATATCAGGTTATATCCGAAAAACATTACACTCAGGCATGTATCATGTGATGTGCCATAACACGGCCCAGCCGAGCTCAATTCTCAAGAATCGAATCCGTTTTCGCTTCGTCTCAAAATGACACAGAGCAGAAGTTACAGTCTGCTATCCTGTGTAGGTATCATGTCTGTCGTGTCTGTTCTGTTGTACTGTGCTGGATTTGTAAGAGTTGAAATAAAGCTCAACGGACAGGACAAGAGAATGAACGAGTTGGAGGAATTGCTGACTGAAATCAAACGTCCTGCTACTACCGCAAGTCAACAAGATCTTGGCACGTCATTAACGGGTAAGCTTGTTTCAACTGTTTTAGAGAGGCTGAGTTTGATTTTTTGCGTCTTTTCTTTGCGTACCAGTACTGATTAAGGACTGGTAGAATAAATCTACTTTTAGTAGGCTATTTCGTATTCATGTCCCGGGGGGGGGGGTAGGGTTAGGGTTAGGGTTAGGGGGGGGGATACTCACAGAGTTTTATACGGGGAGGCTCCGCACCGAGGTCCAAACCCTTACCCTTTATATACCATTTTTGACAGAAAAGGTAACCCTTTCATATACCTTCAATAGAACATGGTACCCCTTTCACATACCTACAGTTGAAACACTGCATCCCTTTTACGACTTTTATTAAACTATTCGCATGAGTAGCCCCTTAAAATATTGGAAGAATCAGCCGTTAGGTGCGTCTGTTCGAGACATTTTGAAAGGCCCTTTTAAACACCTAAATGACAGTTTTCTCTACCCTTTTCTATACTCCAACACGTGAAATCCCTACCCTTTTATATACCTCAAGCCTGAAAAAGCTACAAGCTAAATAAATGGTTGTTGTTGTTGTTGTTGTTGTAGCTACCCCTTTCGGGCGGAGCCTCCCCGTATAGTCCATTATAGGGAGTACCACCCCCCCCGGATTCGTGTTTTCCTCAAAACACCTAGTATAGGTAACAGAGTAGAACAGACGAATAGTAGAACTTGAATTTTAGTGAAAAGGTTTGTGTCAGCATATTACTAAGAAATTTCACAAAAGCACGACAAATAAACAGTCAAGCACTCAATGTCGTACGTGTTTCAGCGAGAAAGACAATCTTGCGCTGGACAAAGGTCATGTGACAAACTCGACGGGACATTAAAGATAATCTAATAATCTGATGTAAACACGAAACCGCCGAGAAGTTGGCCAAAAGTGGTTAAATGATCGCTGTTGATTTTGTATGTACCAGTGTAACAATCATGCTAAATATTAGTTGATGAAAATCGCATGGCATAAAATATTATTTTAGAAAAACCGATTGTAGCTACTGGGGTCAGACGGAGAGATCGACGGACTCAAAGAACTACTTCATGTAACTGTTCATTAAAATACAGCAATGTCTGCTGGGCTGTCTGCATGCTGCCAATCCCAGCTTTTCCTCCTCTCCCCAATAAACCAAACAAACAAAAAACGAATTTGACAACATTGAAAACTGAGCAAACAAAACGAAACAGCAGAAGTGTAGCAGCAACAACAACAAACAAACAAACAAACAAACATGCATACTGACATTTCTGTGAACCACAGTCAGATTCAAGTCTAGTTGTCTATTTGCCTTTCCGTTAAACCGTGTGTTATTTTTTGTCTAGACAAAACTGTGAGCTTTTATCCCGTCATGGGGACCGACATTAGAAACAGACGACAAGCTGACGATACTGTTAACACATCTGACGTCAAAGGTAAAGATGAGTTTGTTGTTAAACTAAACAAGCTTTTGTCAGAGAGAATGGCACAACTCTGTCAGACAAGAAATGAATGTTCTCAAGGACCCCCAGGCCCTCCCGGTCATCCTGGACCGCGCGGACCGAAAGGAACCCAGGGAAGGAGGGGACCGAGAGGAAAGAAAGGTGTTAAAGGTGATAAAGGAATTATGGGATCGCCGGGAAAAAGTGGAAAGCAAGGAATTCTGGGGCCTCAGGGATTAAAGGGAGAACGTGGATTGAAGGGAGAACTGGGACCGAGCGGTAGACCTGGAACGAAAGGGGAGCCTGGGGAATCCATTTCCGCTCCAGCTGTTGCTGTTTCACCTTCCACGCTGACAGTGAATGAAAACGAGGCTGCCTCATTTCAGTGCTCAGCAAGCGGGAATCCTAAGCCTGTACTAACATGGAGCAGCAATGGTTCAGCCATAGATCAATCAACAGTTACTTCATCAGGAAAGATAATCTGGAAAAATGTTGCAAGAAATGTCTCCGGAGTCTACCAATGTACGGCAAGAAACATTTTAGGAGAAGCGCGAGGATTTGCCAGCCTTCTAGTGAATGGTAAGAGATAAATAGTTTAAAGATTAGTCAATTAGAAGCACGTACAGTCTTTGCTATAAGTGATACTTTTTAACTTGACTTCTGTCTCTGATAATCGACAGCTGAGCCTGAGTTGACATTCGCTACTTTAGAAACGAGAAGCAATCTGGGGCGAGTCACATCTCGCAGTCGCTTGTGGGACCGTTACTGGGGACAAAATGGCGGCCAGTCCCCAGTAACGGTCCCACAAGCGACTGCAAGATGCGATTCGGCCCAAATTGCGTCTCGTTTTAAGTGGCGAGTTGCTAATTGTTATGGCGTCATAAGACAATCTTCAAGTGCTTCTACGAAGAATTTAAAACAAAACAAAAAGTAAAGGAAAACAAACAAACAAAAAACACACACCCACTTGTTGACGCTTGTTCCCAAACTTTCCGAATCGTCAATTAAATTCTGACTACTTTTTTCCCTTGCTTTTCACTTCATCGCAGATTTCATATTCTGTTTCGCGGCTTCCCCGATTATCTACTCCTGAGACTCAAATGATTGCTGTACTTTCTTGGCTAATATTTTCTTATTTGTTCCGTTTCCATAGTTAGTCCTCATATATCTCTACGTCCAGGACCTGTTTACGTTAAACAAGGAAGCAATGTCACATTACCCGTGTGTCACGTGATTGGAACACCCCTGCCAGTGGTCAGATGGAGTAGGCCACTTCAAAAGCTATCACAGGCTAGTGTACACAGTAGCCATGGTAACAGCAGTGTACTGAAATTACTTCACGCTCAGGGTGATGACTCCGGTGCATACATCTGTACAGCGTCGAACCCTCTGGGCACCACCGCAAAACAAACCATTTTGATTGTGGTTGCGCTTCCCAAATTCACTGAAAAGCCACCAGAGAAAGTAAATGTTTTTCCAGGTGATTCTTTAACCTTGAACTGTAGCGCAACTGGCGATCCACGACCTGTGATTTCTTGGAAGAGGGTTGGAGCACAGCTTCCCGTGGGGAGAAGCCACATGTTAAATGGTGCACTTATTGTGAGAAATGTCAAAAAAGAGGACGGTGGCATTTATGTCTGCGTAGCTACCAGTGCAGGAGTGTCTGATAAAGCTGCTGTAAGCAACGTTCAGATGGGAACACAACCTGGTAAGTCAATTATACACACTAGTTATAAGTATCATCAGAGATCTATAACAAGTTATAGGCCTCTGGTATCGTTTGACCCTCACTATCGGGAATTAAAATATATCTTTATGGTTTAAAAACTTTAGAAAACGACATATATTTTTGTAATTGCTAAGATAGTCAAAATAGGACTAATTTCCAAAAACCTACATCGCTCATCGAATAATTTCAATCTTTTGTTTTGCTTCCAATTAAATGAGAAACTTGAGAGGCGACCACTCTCGATCTGTCGCCCATCTCAGGCTGGTGGCCATCAGTCCGGTTGTTCAGGATGGATAACGCTATCCACCGGATAAATCACTATCCAGTGCACGTGGATAGCGTAGTTTGCTTTGTTAACACTTATCCACTGGATAGTGATTTGTCCAGTGAATAGCGTTATCCACCCTTCAGGAACAACTGGGGCCTGCAGGCGTTTTGAATTAGAAAAGGACCGCGAATGAAAATGCTGCTGGTATACGTAGGATCTGTAAAAGATCAAATCAGCCAAAAATAGAAATACAAAGAAAGTAAGCAAGGCTGATACTACGTAGAACACTTAAAGCGACAACGACATGATAGAGTCCAAACTGAAAGCCAAAAATGCAATCGTGGACAGCTGTTTCGACCTGGTTGGGTCTCGTCAGCACGGTGTAGCCGCATAAAATAGAACAACCAGCTAGAAGGCCAATTGTCTACTGAATGCTTACCTTATTTGTTTTGAATTAAACTTAAGGCACCCACAGCTCTGAGTGTAGAATGAAATCTTTTCAGCCCCAAGATCGAAATATTAATTCTCCCTAGTGACTGCCTTACATTTCTTATAATGCTAGTTTTGAGAATTTGGTGTTTCATCAGACAATATCTCCTAGTTGATGATTTTCTTTATTCTCACCTCCTGTCTGTTTCACAATGTATTGATATTGTAAGGAGAAATGAGATGATGATCAATTTTGGACATTAAAGGGTTAAATAAAAAAAACAATTGCAATTCTTAGCCTTTTAGAGCTATTTACAAACGTCGCATGTGATCATAAAACAAAAAGCTTTTTATGTATTTTTTTGGTTTATATTTTGGTCAAGATTGTTGGGAACTGTTGAAAGCCGGCAACACTGGGAATGGCGTGTATACTGTTGACCCAGATGGCAGAGGAAAGTTCAATGTCTCCTGTGACATGCGCAGTGATGGCGGAGGCTGGACCGTGTTTCAGAGAAGACAAGATGGCTCGGTAGACTTCTATCGAGGATGGGAGGACTACAAAGCTGGCTTTGGTCCGCTGACTGGTGAGTTCTGGCTTGGAAACGACGAGATCCATAGGCTGACAGCCTCTAGACCCATGTCTCTACGAGTGGAGCTAGAAGACTGGAACGGAGTTAGAGTGTATGCCAAATACGACAGGTTTAGCGTTGGTGACGAGCAGTCTTTGTATAAACTTACATTAGGTTCATATTCGGGTACAGCGGGAGATTCATTAACGTATCATAATGGCATGGCTTTTACTACAAAGGACAGAGATAATGACAAATGGAGTTCAGTTAACTGTGCAGTGTCTAACACTGCAGGTGGATGGTGGTATAAAGTGTGTCACTATGCTCTTTTGAACGGGAACTATTTAGGGGATAATAGCAATGCATGGAGAGGAGTTATCTGGGACGCATTTAGAAAACACGTTATCTCTGAAATTTACTGAGATGAAACTGAAACCGTCATCTTAAAAGGTTAGATGATGAACTCAAATTTAAATACCTTACTTTTGAAGTACAAAGGTCATTTCTGCTGACGTTTACTGCCATATATGGGCATACAAATGCAACCGAACGTAGTTTATATTTGAGTCGGTTATAACCCAGCTTGTTAGATGAATGGTGTTTGTTTGTCAGTGGTGAAGCTTAGCTGATGACCAGTTGAAAGCTCATCAAGGTTGAACATTTCTCACTCGGAAAAAGAACCAACCATACAAAGTTTCTAAAGTAATTGTAAGAAGACAGAATTTGAGTCCTTTCACCCTCATTTTCGACCCAGGATTTTAATTTCAAAATTTACGACCAAGGTGTCTCTTGGTAGAGCACACTGTGAATGCTGAAAATCAGCTGTAATCTATCAGTACTGTAGTTTATGTTTATGAATTTTATAGTCTTGCGTATAATTGTATTCAGTTACAGTATTCGTACCGGTTACAGATTTGTCTGAAAATTGTTTGCTGCAGTACTCGGTCAGTTGTTGTTGTTGTTGTTGTTGTTGTTGTTGTTGTTGTGAATTTATAGACATTGTACATTAAATGTTTTGCATCAAATTTTGCAGGTGGAGTTTGTTTGTAGTTTATCTGGGTTATTGGCCAAGTGTGAGGTCAAGATGGTTCGTCTCGGTCCATAAACACGCAAAAAAAGAACGAGGCCAATATCGCGCCATCTTGACCGAACAAGCTTGGTCAATAAAAGATTTATTATATGACTAGAAGGACGCGGGAAAATAGTCTTCTTGCGGGAACAGAGCGGGCAATCCCGAGCGGTCAAGATGCTCCATCTTGACCTCGCGCGCGCGGGTAGCCAATTACAGCACTGGATTTGCTTCATCTTGCCCGCTCATAGAGCGAGCCATATAATAAGATGGGTTTAATGCTCTGATTCGGCGTCACGATGAACAACATTTTAAACGCACCATGCATGTTTCATTTACCATATTTGGTGAAAACGAGGTATATGCATTTTAACCCAATCAGAAAGCCAGGGTTTTTAAAAACTGTTTTGGTGCTTTTTCTCGATGCTTCCTGCTTCATTGGCGTGGAAACTACTGGCAGCTCGAAGCAATAACTGCTCCGTGATTACCTTGTTACTATGAATTAAAGACATTTCATTTGTTGGCCGAAGTGCTATAACTGCAGACCCTCTAGTACTAGGTAAAGACACTAGTACACTTGGAACTTACTTTTAATATGAACGTATAAAGCGCACATACTTTGAATCCAACTTGGCGATTTAAGAGACACGCGCACAGTTGAAAGAGTGGACAGGAACAGACAGTTAAATATCCCATATCAACATTTTTTGACTCATTTTTCTCCCTCCTCCCTAACCCATTCCTCTCCTCTCTTGAAAGGAGCCGAAGTACGCTCCCAGGTTAATCCGGCGGACCACACTCAGAGAATACTTGACCAATGAGAATCATAGCCGGACTGTCAAATGTTTAACAATAGGCCATTTTCTGAGTTGTCTTTTGCCTCTGTTTCAAAACGAGTCCAAGTGCAAAACCTTTCATGGGAAAATGAGTTTCCAAATCAAACTCGTTTTCATATGAAAGGTTTCGCACTTGGACTCGTTTTGAAACAGAGGCAAAGGCAACTCGGAAATGGTCTATTATTGGACGAGGTTGAGTATGATAACCTGTGAACAGGTTCCGGAGTGGGGTATAAGGCAAAAAGTCCCGCTCGACGATTTTGTGTTTTGTGTTATCTGCCGAAGCTAACCGAGGGCTTGATAATTTTGCTATCATTTCTTTCCCGCTTGCGTTAATAAAGAGCGGGCGAAGCGAGGCACGCTTGCATGACGTCACTTCTGCAGATTGTCCCTAGCGTGAATGAGCTGTAGCCAGCGTGATTGCTGCACTCAGCCAATAAGAACAGAGATAGTGAGAAAAATCAGTTACAGTCAATTATTTAATCCTTTCACTCCAGAGTCAAACCTTAAGTCAATAAATGTGGCTGAACCTTTCACGTCTGTGGATGAAACCCTAGTGTATGACCATTCAAATGAAAGCTATTGAGCAGCACTTTCAAGTGGTGCTCTTTGTTTTTGACAATTTTGCAAAATGATATTCAAGATTTCTTCCTTAGTTTTGAACTTAGCACTCTTGGGAGTGAAAGGGTTAAAGACGGGCTCCTCTCTAAACAGTCTAAAACGGACTTAGGGCGACAAGGCTTACGCCAACGACTTATAAGGTCAATTCACACTCAAATCTGTGTTAAGATTAAGGGTTCTTACATTTTCCGTTATTAAGCAGAGAATCGAGTCAGTTAGCCTGGAGCGAGTTGACGGCATCAATTATCAGTAGATACTGTTTGATGAATTAATTTCAAAGAGAAGTTATGAAAACAGTTCGAGTGTTCATTGTCGAAGAACTTCTTAGTGAGTTATTAGTTTTAAGACTCTTCTCTGTTGTTTTTGGCAGCAGCCCGGTCACCAAGGTCAAGCCAGATTTTTTACGGCTTCTTTTCTCAAAACAAGAAAGCAAAGGATTCTCTTGAATTCGAAACGAAACTTCTCGCAGAAAATTGGGTAAATAAACGGGTTGATTGCACTGTTTGCTATTCCAAACCAGGGCAAAATAAAGTTCACTTGCATTGGAATGTGGCTCCAATACACTTCCGGTACGAATCGTCTCATTACTTCCGCTGCCTGCAAAGGAAGCCAACAAAGTGCAAACACGATGACAATGCTAATCAGCATTTTAGTGGGTTTGCGTCGCGTGGCTCTGATTCGTTTAATTTCCAATTCCGTGTGGTGGCCTGGGACAGAACTCTTCCACAGCCTCACACCGGTGATGAAATAAAGGCTTGCAATGGTTACCAAGGGAACGAAGTAGCCAATCACTACAAAGAGGAGCGTGTAATTACTGCTGGACATTCCACTGGTTTTCCAACTAGGAACACAGACGTGTTTCGCCCCGGCGGCTTTCACTGTTGCGACCAAAAACTGAGGAATCGCGAAGCTGATTGCAATCGACCATATTAGCACAATACACCATTTGATGCGCGATTTGGTGAATAACTTCTTCAGAGGAAAGAACACAGCACAGAAACGATCAATGCTAATCGCGAAAATACTGTACACAGAACCTATGACCGATAAAGCCTGGAGAGAGATAGCCAACCGACACGTGATCTGTCCCATAATACCCCCAAACCAGTCAAACTGGTTAAAGAAAAAGTTTATCAAGTAGACAATAACAGGTATCATCATGAGGTCAGCGGCTGCAAGATTGACAATAAGAAGATCCATTGAAATGCGCATGGGCGTTCTTGTTCGTGTCACGTGGATAACAATGACGTTACCAATCAGATCAAGAGTTATGATAGCAGCTGCCAATACAGTTAGAATAACTCGCATGGTAACGCCTACATTCAGGTCAACTTCTGATGAAACGCCTGGAAAGAAAAGCAAGAAATTTATCAATGCAAATTAATGAAATGAATGAAAATAAAATTAATAAAACTGAAAACATTTGTCAACAGAACAGTAATTTTTCGAAGAAATTCTATGTAAATATTTTTGACAAATCAGGTCTTTCTTTCATTGTCCCATGTTTCGTGCATTTTCAAATGAAATTCCATTATCTTATCTTTTTGTTCTTCCTCGGATTCAGATCTGTTTGGGGACGAGATGTCGGACTAGATGTCTGTGAATACTAATGGATAATTTATCGTTCCACTGATCTACTATACATTGCAAGCTTAGCAATAGAATTGACACGAGGATAAAATCTTGAATTTCATTTTGCAAAATTTTCACAAACAAACAGCACCACTTGAAAGTACTGCTCAGTAGCTTTCATTTGAATGGTCACACACTAGGGCTTCATCCACAGACTTAAAAGTTACAGCCACATTTATTGGCTCAAGGTTTGACTCTAGGAGTGAAAATGAAAGTATGGCTGAAAGAGTTGTCATAACGCTTTGGAGTCAAAGTAAATATCCTGGAGAAAAATGTTTGAAAGCAATAAGAATATCTTCACTATGCTCCAAAATAAATACATTTGTGGAAATCAGATGAAAAAACTTCCGGCGAAAACTTAAAACATGGCGCAATACTTGCCAAGAAATTTGAGTCCGTTTGAGCTGGCAGTAATTAAAATATTTGAATTAGTTTATTTCTCAAAGAGTGAGAAAATTAAACAAATTTCATTATGTTCTAATTTGTTTTGAGTGGTGCAATATGATTTTGCACTCTTACTTATAATTATGGTATGTGATTATATATTGTGAATGTTTAAACGTTCTTCTCGTCTACACTTGCAATGAACCCTTGCCGGTCTCAGCCTGCAGTTCTTTTTCGAACGGAAATTTTCATTATTCAAATAAAACTAAGCTTTTATTTATCTTTAAAAGTAATAAAATGGCGGAAGAAATGTGACAAACCTGATGTTGAATTATTCATTTGTTCTCTTTGATTTTACCGCTGCAAAATAGAAAATGTAGTGAGTATCTGGGTCAAAACTGTTGAAATATTAACATTAAAATGGCTTTATGTTTTCAACGTGAAAATTAATGGATATCTTTGTCAAAATTATTGGAACTGTAAGACGATAAAATTGATTGGTTTTATGTTTTCATAAAGTTTTTCCAATTTAATAATTAATTCTTGGTCATATACACTGCAATTACAAACAAACGTTGTTCGTGAAAATACATTCCCAGGCAGGACAACAACTGTCTTGTGGCTTCTTGTTAATCTTGAGATATTTTAATGAAAATTAAACATAACCGAAGACACATAGTAAACCCCACGAGTCGCTTAAAATTGAAATAAAACTAACAAAATCGCGGTAGAAAAAAAGACAGTAACACGTATGGAAAATAACAGCGGAGATGGTGCCCCATTGATTCATATTTTTGGTCACATACTTGATAAAAGAAAAATATTCACCAAGAGACATTTAAGACAGCAGATCGTAGAATATAGCTATACATCAATTTTTGTGATTGTTTCCGGCTTCTTTTTTTAATAAATACACTGTACTAATTGAATTTATTGGAGAATAAAGAAAGAGATTTTCGTCGAGCGCCTCAACGAACACAAAAGTGAAAGATTTCCATAGATTTCCATTTCCATAGTCAACCCCGATTTGAAAGAGTTTTACTGTGAGAAACAATTACTCTCTCTCTCTTGTTAAAGTAGATCCTCTGTAACTCGGATCCCATCCAAACGTAGTCAGACTCGCATTGAACAATTTACCATAAAAATTAGGCATGAAATGAATATGTGTTACCTTAATAAATCTTCAAGTCCTTGGTGGAAGATGCTATGGCAAGATTCTGCAACACAACACAGGGCCAAGATTGTCTCCAGTTTAGACGCTAGTCGAGTACATAATACAACTTTTTCCCCTTTGATTATGATTATAAAAGCAGAAGTATAGTTATTGACACGGAGGTTAAATAATGACAGTTCAAATACACTAATTGGCCTCGAGAATGCAATATGATTGGCTAGCTGAAGTGGGGTTAATGTAATACATGTCACATATTGTTCTACGACATGAGCATGCTACTCGCTAATTTTTCGAATCTTTCATTTTGCCGAACAATCTCGATATTTTCTATTTTCATTATTCAGTCTTTTTGCTGCTTCTCTGACGTGAACTATGTGTTTGCTAAAAACCAAAATCCAGAAAAATATCTTTAAAAGGGGTGAAAGTTTGGTAAACAGGGCACTCGTGTCGGCGACAAAAAGTGAAACCAAACTAATTGGAAGGGATTTGGAAGGTGATTATTTGGTTCATATGGAAATTTTTGAACATAGCAGTAACAGGACTCTTCGCCTTCTAATCATAGCCATGACCATGGTGTTGAATTCACCAGAAAGCAAATTAACTCGGAAGATGTATTAGACGCAAACCTGATAATAATTCCAGCCACTTTTTATCAATTACGTTCAAATTCTGCCACAACCAACAGGAGAGATTATAGCCTGCGTCGCAGACGGACTCAACCGCCGGTAATGGACATTACCGGCGGTTGAGTCCGTCTGCGACGCAGGCTAGAGAGATTAGAGGCATCACGTTTGTTTTCCCGCGAACGGCAAAAATCCAAAAGTGAGTTGTTTCGCGTTTGTCGTGAACGTGTGAATTATTTTCCATATTTCGGATGGATATATTTAATAATTCGAGGAAAAGTAAACAGAATCAAAGCAAGCTGACGTTTGCCGTAGAACGTACGTGCTGCTTAATCTCTCTATTAACTCAATCCTGATTACGATAAAACACGACAAAACAGCAGTGCTACGTGTTTAATTAAAGTTATACATAAAAATATATACGCGAATAAAGTATCGTCGTACTGTACATACATACATACATGGTTTTCACTGTGAAAGTTAACAATGTTTACAGCGCACGAAGACAATCAAGAATTATTTTGTGAAGTAAAATACGCCACACAGTGCTGTTCATTTATTGAAATGACGTCATGCACAGATGGAGCATTTCACACAGTGACGTCATGGCGGCCATATTGGATTTCTTCTCTCCTTATTAGCCGAATGAGTTCTATTCTCATCGAAACATTATCTGTTGTTTGTAACACGCTCTATAGAAGCCTCCTACGCCTAGAACGTCATGATCTGCGCTATCAGGAAACTTTGGAGAGTTTGATCAAAGCAATCACGTTAAAGTGCACCTAACCCCAAAAATGTTTATTCGTTTAAATGAATTTACTTATAATTTGAAACTTAAATGCGAAGAAATTTTTCGATTTGGTTGAATCCTCGATTTTCTGTGCCCCGACAAAGTCTCCAAAATTGCACCTAAAACGACGCCATTTTGTTGCACGGCCGCGTTTGAAGGGAATGAGTTCTAGCGGCTGTGTGACGTCTACTCGGGAACGTTCGATCCTTCGCGTCCACTCATTTACTTCAGAAAGATGCGATACACATTCGAAAAGTGTGTAGAAACGCCTTCCAGGTGCGTTATTGGGCGTTGCAGCAGCACGCCAGATTTAGATAAAGGTATACTATACCATTTTAAAGCGATGGTCGAGAACATGCGAAAAAGACGGTGGATTTTGTAAACTCAAATGAGCGAAGTGGGACTGTGCGGAGAGTCATAAATTTGAGAACTCTGGAGTTTGTCCGCGCACTTCCAGTAGACTTCTTAGGGCTATTTTCAAATCTACCCGGTCGAAGTCAACTAGCAATTCGACCAAATGTTACCGAAATGTTATCTCTACCAATGACATAGCCGGCAAAATTCAGTAGCACGAGCGTGGAATCCGAGCGTTCATCCGTAGTATCGCGCAACTGTATGGCGTCAACATTTCTTCCTCGTGCGAAGCAATTCAGGAAATTTTGAGGTAAGTCAAAGACGAATTTCTTTCGAATGACTAAATAAGAAAAATTACAAAATATTTTGACTCTAAAAGTTGTTTTTTTGAGGCCGGGAATAAGCAGTGCGACAGCCGTGTGTACAGATCGTAACATCAATGAAAATCAATGCGGACCACTGAGGGAACATACTACTTCGCTTATCGAGGAAGAAAAGTCATTTATTTCACGGTTTTTACTTGAACATTAACTTGATTCACTATGGTGGTTATTTGGAGTAGTAACGACAAACGTTTCTGGATGTCAAAACTGTAGTGATGTGGCTTGTTTCCTTTCAGTTTGTTTTCTGCGGCTTAAATTTTCAGGCCAGCGCGCGAGCAAGCCGATTTTCAATCGATCGACTATCTCTTGGCTGCGCCTCAAGCAACTCTTAATACGCTTCTCTATAAACTCTCGATAGACGACCTTTAAGCATGGACCAATACTTAAATAGAACTGAGCCAAAACAAGCTTTATTGGATGGCATATTGGTAAACTGTAACCTCGCTAAACAGACATCTACGAAAGCATCTAAACAAAAGCCTCGAGCGAGAATTCTTACAACTGCGACGGTTACTTGGCTGTTGCAAACATTAAATGGTGAAAAGCTGGCATTTAACAGAATAACCATTGCTTTACGAAATGCATACTCGCAAAAGGCAAAAATATAAATGTCTAAAACGCTCGTCGGAGTAGCAAAGTTTATAGGTGACACGAATATTGCTTACCATTGACTGGCTTCTTCAGTGCTATCTAAGCGGTCCTTGAGCTTTCTTTTCGGCTCTTCATTCGCTTTGACCTCCTTTTCACATTTATTTGTCCATTCCAGGTCTCGAAGCGGTTCATCTGCGAAGATTTCCTTCTCATTGCCGCTTGAAGTATTGATTGAGGAACGCATATTTATGTATAAATCACGCGTCGATTCCAGCTCGATTTCTACTTCAGAAATGAAGTTTATTTCGGAGTAATTCGAATCGAAACTTAACTTTGACTCCGAAGATGAAGAACGCACAATTTCGAAACAAAATTCTTCAGTTTAAGTCCCAAAACACATAGAAATGATCCCTTTTATGTTCAATTATCCCAAACAAATACAGAGAAATGACAGAGGCGCTATATTGTGTGGTTCCCGAGTAGACGTCATAACTCGGCACCAGACTCCAGACTCCCTATACGCGGTCGTGCAACACATCGAACGTGACTTCAGCAGAGCATAGAAAATCGAGGATTCAACCGAATCCAAAACTTTTTTCGCAGAAATGCTTCGAATAAGATGTAGATTTATTTAAGCGAAGAAAAATTTTTGGGGTTAGGTGCACTTTAATTGTACAGGAAATACAATATTATTTGTTCTTTCATTAGTACGCGGTATCCAATAACTCATATTATCTTGCCACGTTATTTCCTTTTGAAAATTATTTTCTTTCCGGTTTTTTACCAAAGTGGCAATAATACAGAACGGCACGTACTGTGGAAAAATCTATAAGCTGAACTTTCAGTTTCACAGACAATACAAGTAAATGAATTGTAGTTTCTTATTCAGGGTTCTAACTTCCAAGTTCAACGCAAAAAGACAAGAACAGAGTAAAGATGAAGATTTTATTCAGCGTATAATCCATGCTCCAGTAGTTTTATTTTACATATTCAGCGATAATTTTAAATTCCAATTCGCGATCAATTCGCGATGTTATCATTATTTCAGCTGCTGCTCCAATTAAGGAAAACGCTTCGCTATTGAAATGTACAGTACGATGGGGGATTTCTGTCTTTCTTCTTTAATTACGAGTTCTAAAAATAAAATAAAAATATTCACGTAATATATCGAACCCGAGAGACTGGGCTTGATCACATTTCCACATATTTTTTAACGCAATTCGAGGGTTTGGAAATGCGGTCACACCCTGTCTCGAGGGTTTGATATCTCTTTACAATCGAAACTAAAATTAAAGAGGAAACTGAGAAATAAAATCGCAAAAATCTATGGAGGTTTTGATCAGATATCAAAACCCTGTCACGGTCATGATGAACATTTGATTAAAAATGACCGAGTCGACACAATCAGTTGTTAACCATGTCCAGGTTTGTCGACTATTTACAGCTTACTAATATTTTGACTGTGCATTTTTATCGTTTTAAACCATTATTTTGAGTACGTGTGTCTTTCAAGTGTGTCTGTAAGACCATTTTGCAAATAAAACTCTCAGAAATCGCTTTCTTACCTATATATATTTTTAATAAAAGAAGCCGCTTGGCTCTAAAAAGAAGCCGTTGTTTTTACACAATGCATGGATGATGTCTGTGTTCAGCTAAAAAACAAAGAAAAACAAATCTACGAGAACATTCAAGGCAACCCTTCCTTTTTCCCTCTAATTCCCGGCAAGATGCATCAATAACTAATTTCTCCTTACCATACCAATACATTGTCAAGCAGACAGGTGATGAGAATAAATACAATCATCAACTAAGGGTTTACTGTTTTGATGTAACAACAAATTCTCACACCTAACATTAAGACAAACGTATACCAGTTAGTAAGGAGACTTTATTTGAGTTTGGAAATGAAACAGTTAATAACACGATTAGGTTTTTTCTTTTCTGTTGTTCAGCTCGTCCCATCATTCTAAAGACCTTTTTCCTCTCTTCTCTCTGTTTCTGTTGCCGTTTCACGTCTTTTTTCTCCTGCTCTGAGCGGTAAACATTTCTTTTTTCTTGGAACTTCTCCTTGCGCTTTCGTTGTTTCTCTTTGTTTGCCGTGTACAGTTGCTGCATGAGCGTGAAAGCCTGTCAAATGGCGCAGAAAAGGTTTCATCAATAATGGATTGCATGTTGGAACAAGGTCAAGACTGTTTACAAGCCTATTGGCTTATCAGACCGGTTTTTAACTCCGGTTTCCATAGCATGAAGCGACTAGGAATATCGCTACTCCTCTAGATGGGATGCTTGTCCATCGCAGGTAACCCCCCCCCCCCCCCCCCCCCCCGCCTAATGGTTAACGCGTTGAACTCCGGATTAGATAGAAAGATACAATTTGACCAAATTTCAGCTTTATAGACCTTTGAGAACGAAAATGCCCAGAAAAGAATATTCAACAGAAGGGACATGTCGGGGTGCCAAAATTATAACCCTAACCCTAACACATAAAAATATACAAGAAATTAAGTAGATATTGAATCAACGTTTCTTAGTTTGACTGTCCAGACTCGACTTTGAATTAGATCCTAACGCTTGAAAAGCCAGTCGCATCTTACCGAGTGAACTGTCAGTGTATGACGATTGAATCAATCAGCGATTAAATGTTTCACTTACAGATTTCTCGTGCGGTTCCATAACAACAGCGCGCTTCGTTTCCAAGGAAGGCTTCGTCCTTTTCTTCATCTGTTTAGGTTTGGATTTGAACGGCAGCTCCTTCTGAAGTTTGGCGGGAATCACCAGTGGATTAAAGTGACGAGTCACGCGTTCAATAGGCTGAAAATAACAAACATTTCCTCTGGGTTACAATTGCTCATATTCCTAATATAAAACTAACACCAGCATTCTGCGAAGACTATAATTTAAATGTAGCTATATTTTTGTGGAATTGCCGTGCAATTTTTCGAAGCTCTCTGAGCGGACACTCTTCGTAAGCGGACAGTTCTACTGACGGCCGCCTTGATAAAACCCCGTTTGAACTCTCATACAAACTCCTCTGTATTTACACATTCCCGTAAGCGGCCAGCTCCAGTTGCGGTATCTTTTTTTGCTTCCAGAGGGTGTCCACTTACGGGAGCTTCGACTGTACTGGTACTACAGCAGCAAGGTGTGTTAAACTAGTGCCGCTGTGTTTTTGTATCTTTGTTCTATTTCATATATCAGACCAACCCTGTCTCAAAACAGTCAGATTTTGGTGGCTGGATTAACACTGGTTCCACTGCATTCCTTTTGCGTTTTTCAAACAATTATTTAATTTATTTCATTCCATATCGCCTAAACTACCGTGACCTACATGTAGCGTGACAGAAATCGTCTTAACTAGCGTGACAGAGTCGTCTTAATTAGCATGACATAGCGTGACAGTCTATAACTCACCTTGTACAATGAATCACCGTTGACAGGTGCCTTCAGACCCAGGTCTCTTCTCAACTGGCCTACACTGCGCATGCCCTGCCATGTTTCCTTCTGATCTGGGGCAGGAGCAGTGACGTCACGGGGTTGTAGAAGTTCGGTATGGTGACTGGGTACCAGGTCCTTATGAAGACAATGTCTGGTGAAACAACAAGAGACGAGAGCTCAACTCTCTTAACTGATCTCCATACATTTCTTATGGTATAATTTGGGAGAATTTGTTTGGTGATCATTTCCGTTTCAATATTAGGAGAAGAACAAGACCAATACTTACCACTTATCAGGATTTTGTCCTCAAATGTTGCACGGAAGGCACCGTCAGGTGTCTGATGGAAAAAGCAAAACAAATAAACGATGAAAAACGTCCGTCTCATAGTCACAAAGCACAAATCCTGGTTCAGCAATTTAAAACTAAGGTCATATCATACACAAGCGATATACATACCTTCAGCGCGCGCTTAACTTGTCCTCTGATACCGCTGACAGTTCGGATTGTAGCACCTTCAAATTTGGCCACTTCCAAAGCAGAATTGAACATGCCCTGAAGAAAGTAAACAATAAACACAAGCAGTAAGTCATATGAGACAGGATCATAAACAATCTCTTCATCGTTGCAAAATTTAAAACTGAAGAGAACAGAGTCTCTCAGGTACATATCGAACAGAGAGATTTTCTGAGTACGTTTTCATTGACTTTTGTTGAAATATAACATTAATAATCATTTTTGTAAAGTGTCCGTTGAAAAAGAATCGTCGGTGGTCAATCAATTTAAGGCTCAAAAGCCGTCTCCAACTTGCCTTCGTAACTAATAACTAATAACTAATAACTAAAGCGTATTTTTGAATACTTACCTTGATAAAGCCGTATTTTTAAATATCTTCATGGGTGTCCCTGTTAACTTGAGTTTCTTGACCAGTTCTACAGACTTATCTAAGTCCAACACAGTGCCAGTGGCTGAAATACGGAAATCCCACTGAAAAAGGACAAAAAAGACACTTGGTTAGCAAATAAACGAGACGGTTGAAATGTAGACTTTTTCATGAGATGAACTTCAATACAATTAGGGTCGCTCGAGGGATTCAGTTGAAACAAGCAGAAGGGTTACAGTGAAGAGCTCCCTACCGTTGTCACTCAACAAAGTTTTTGATTAATCTTGACAACTTTTTGACATATTTTTGACAACTTTCTGATGGCTTCCATTTAAACTAGCAAATCAAATTGCAAGAACTGTGGGAGGCAGAGATGTCAATATGGTCAGAACGCGAACGTGGAGCTTGACAACGCCGCCTGAATTATTGACTGAATTACCCACAAACAAAATCATTCCATTGACTGTACACTGTGCATAGATGCAACTCAATTCAGAATCGAACTTCTCGTGAGTCGTACCAGATGTTAAATCAGTTCAGCTCAGAACCATGCAGACCAGTTAAGATTTTAATCAATTAGCAAAAAAAAAGAGAGGAATATAGACTGCAAAACAGTCTCTCTTTTTCTCGAGATATGTGCGCGACGCGCGAATTGAGAGGCGCGAAGCGCCGATAATCCACGCGCGAGCCTCGTAAGAGGCGAGAAGTATTTATAGCGTCTCTCCCCAATCCCACTCGTAATTTCACGCTCGTTCCAGATTCTTCGGCCGCGTTCAGCCCGACACTCTCGCGCGAAAATACGGACTGTTTTGCAGTCTAAGAGGAATATGATTTGCTTACCATGTTTGCCTGCTGTGCTCTGAATAGCGAGAACACCAGTACCTGGAGGCGCTATTGGACCTGATAAACAACACACTGTTAGCAACTCTCCTGACTGACTTGATGTTAGTTTTGAGAATTCGGTATTACATCAAGACAATTATCCGAAAACTACCAATGACTGCAAAACTCAATAAGTAAACACACAGGTAATCAACACGGCGGTAAAAAGTCACGTGATCAGTAGCACAACACGTACTCAGTGGAAAGTGCGAGAAAAGTCGTAAGTTAAAGTCGTTAAAGGGCGGAAAAGTCATAAGTCAAAGCGCGGGAAAAAGTCGTAAGTCAAAGCGCGGGAAAAAGTCGTAAGTCAAAGCGCGGAAAAGTCGTAAGTCAAAGCGCGGGAAAAAGTCGTAAGTCAAAGCGCGGGAAAAGTCGTAAACCAAAGCTCGGGAAAAGTCGTATGTCAAATCACGGTCGGTTTGTGTTGGTACCTGATTGTCGCACGAATCTCAAAATCAAAGTTAACACATAATTCCTCCACAAAGTGCTCTAGCATGTTTAATTTAGCTTTTCTTTGGACAAAGCCTAAATTGTTGTTGTTACTAGTGAATATAAATCTCTCCAAGTGGTATCCTTACCAAATAAGGTAGCCATACAATGCAAGTGTTCTGGCGTGTACTTCAGCAGCCGATGACGGCCGTTGTGGTCCTGGACCGAGTACATAGGGAGCGTCTGGAATCTGCGCCAGCCAACAGACATGATCAGCGGATCCCGCGTCTTGAGTATACGCCTGTGCCAGCGATGCTTTTTAAAGCGAACCTGAAAACAGGTTAAACGAGAATAACCAATCAAAGGGTGACAAAAAATGGCGACTTGTGATGCTGCTCATTGCCAATAGCCGGGGAAAACAAGTTTATTTTTCAGTGGAAATCCTGTCACAAAGAATTGAATAAAAACATGGTAGATTAATAAACTGACCTGAATAAATCCCATGGTATCTTCACTGGACAGAAGACCGCCGAGGATGACGGGATATTTGGCATCAAAGTTTGTAACAAACTCACACGGCATTTCAGTCAACTGAAATTAAAAACAACAATGATTGGTAAGGGTTAACCAACACACCAAACTTTATCATGGCTCGTGAAAGTAGCGAATTAAGACCTGAATGAGTTATAAGTGCCAGGTCGTTAACTCCAGTTTCCATAGCATGCAGCGACTTGTAGTATTACTAACCCCACCCAGGACGGGATGATATTGTCCACTGCAGACAGGTGACAAGAATAAGGCACTTATCCACTTGGATAATATTATTGTCTTGATGTAGAGCTAAATTCTCCGAGCTAAAACTAAACGTCATGTATGGTAATGAGTAAGGAAAGAACTGACCTCCACCCTGACATACATTCCTGCTCTGAATCCTTCATACTGTGCACGAGTCTCATCATCCATGTCTTGGAACTCCGATTGATTCAGCTGAGAACAAGAATGAACAATGTCAAATAATTCTGTCACAGCTCTGTGGGGTGTGGGGGACGAAGAGGGGAGAGGGGAGAGGTGTAGGATTTGGGATTTGGGTGGGGCTGTGTCACATAGTTCTCAAAACCTGCCTCCTTAGCAGACCAAAATATGTAATTTTCCAAACGCGTATAATATTTTCTTTCACAAGAAAATGAAATGCAATACATGACGTATGACAATACAGACCTGCGCTTGCTCTGTCATCTGTGCTTTCAGTTCATCATAATACGAGCTTTCATCTCCTTCATCGTATCTTGGTAACGTTAAGTTATTACATAAATACAAATTAAAAATAAAGTTTCTACATGAAGTGCGGACAAAAGACAAAACCAAAAAACTCTCTTACGCATTTTTGCTTCAAACTCTTATTAGTTTACCGATTGCAATTTGCATGTATTCCATTTGCAAGCATAGTGATTAGCTCTGTGATACGTAGTTTATTTATGTACACTGTTACTTTTATTTGTCAGTAAATGCGCATTGAACTGTTCGTTTAATAAGTACTAGGCAGCTTAGTACACGTAAGTTAGTGGACGTCATGAAATTTCGCGCCAAATCGAGTGAGTGGCAAGGGAAGGCCTGGGTACTAGGCTGAGTATCAGGTATACGTCATCTAGGATACACTGAATTAAAAGCCGCTTTCTGTTTCTTTTTCTTCTCCAGTCTCGTCTCGTCTCCTTCAATCTTCTTCTCTTCATTTTCGTCGTTTCCCTCTCCCTCCCCCTCTGAGTGGCCGCTTTCGTCAGCCTTGTGTACTTCACCAGTTTCTAGATCCTCAAAGTCTCCAAACATGTCTTCATCTGACACTGGAAATTCAAAAAAATTAATGATACCTGCCTTCATAGCAGGGAGCTAATGGCATGCCGGCGAGCTTTTTCTCTTTAACATGCATACATGTAACCTCTCTCCCAAACATCTGACAGTTTAATATGTAAATATAAAAGCATCACAACTTTCTACAAGATCAGTTCATACTTTGATCATCGTCCTGGAGAAGTATCTCGGCATCTTCAGAATCTTTCCACTTGCCAGTCACAAAACAATCCCGGATGCTCTGAAGCACTTCCGCTTGGCTCCAGTCCCTCACGGGTGTACTGACCACCTCTAGTGAGCAGTCTCTCTCGTGTGCAGTGTCAGTGCTTTGAGCGGAATCTCTCTTGGCCTTCAGTTTAAATATTCCACCAACAGTGTCGTCATCACTGTCATCCTCTGCATTCTGTTCCTTCTTGCTTTTACGAAGAACTGGATAAGTAATGAAACATAATTAGAGCAGATCTTATCTAACATAGAACACGCTTGACTTAGGCCTGGTTATTTGAAAGCAAAGTGGGATTGAAAGCGCTTCCAAAAATAATTTACATGTATGGAAGGCAGGATGTATCTCACCATTTCCATAGACAAGCTTCTGTAGATTTGTAGTGTCTTGCTGGCGCTGGAGAAAAGCTGCCGCAGCTTTTTGTGCCAGATTTTCTTTCCACTTTAAAGTACCTGAAGAAGATAAATGAATAAACAATGTTAAGGGAGGGTAAAAAATTCCCAGTTACTGGTATTACTATTCAGTCACCCTGTACTCCTGTAGTCAAGCAGCTAGACAAAAATAAGTATAGCCAACAAACCAATCTGCCAGTGCGTCTGTCTGTCTCAGTCAGTCAGTCTGTTAGTCAAATGTGCCTTTGCGTCTGTCCCTTCATCCGTCAGTCAGTAGTCAAAGTGATTACTTTCTAAAGAAACGGTCGGTCTGTCAGTCGGTCGGTTGGTCAGTCAGTCAAAATGAAATGGGGGGGGGGGGGGGGGGTAATCAATCAGTCAGTCAAGTTGATTTGGTACCTTCTTCTTCTTCTTCTTGTTCTTCTTCTTCCAGATCAAGACGTGAATCTTCAAGTGTTCTTTCATCTGAATCACTCAGGCTTTCCATGTCAACATTTTCGTCACTGTCTTGACTTTCCTTTTCATTTAAAATTTCATTATTTCTTCTTGAATGAGCATTGGAATCGATAAAACTGGATTCTTCTGTAGAGTTATCATCAGTTCTTTTAATTTCCATTTTGTCTGTTTTCTTTGATTTGGCACCTTTCTTCCTTCTTTGTGAAACACCTTCTACCAACTTGTGTTCTGAGGAGCATGTTGTTTCCTTTTTAGACTTCTTTGTAACCTTTTGCTCACTATTCCTTTGTTCCTTCAAATCATCTTTCTTTCTTCTTTTTACTGCAGGAAATTCAACTTCTGAATCTGATTCTGAAACTGAATTCTCATTACTAGTTACATTGTCCTCTTCTTCAGATTGCATTTCATTATTTCCTTCATTTTCCTCTTGTTCTGAATTTTCCTCTGATCCATTACTGACATGTTTCTTAGTTCTTTCTGCCGGTACAGTTTGTTTCTGCAATGATTTTTCCTCAGACAGTGCTTTTCTGGAATTATTCTGAGATTTGAAGTTAAATACTATTTCATCATTATCCTCCTCCTCCTCGTCATCATCATCACTGCCACTTTCATCAACGGCATCACTGCTATCATCATCGTCGTCATCATCATCATCATTAAAATTATCAATATTGTCATCATCACCATCATCATCATCTGAAACCTCATCTTCGTCGTCATCCTGATCCACATCATCATCGTCACCAAACACAGCTTTCCTTCTTGTACGACCATTCTCATCTATAACAACTTCCTCAAAAGGTTTTGTATAGTCGTTGTCCCTAGAAAATTCAACAGACAAAAAATCAGACATACTATACACTGTAAAGAAAGCTCTGGCACAATTTCCTTTCTGTCAAGTTCTCAATGTAACTACAGCAGGTGCGTAATGTAACAATACATGGCAATCATCAGGAGCCTCCTACATAGATCTTCTTTTGTCTTGTCATGCAAATTTACTTCCTGATGAGCCAAAAGAAGGTCTGGGTAGGAGAGGCAATATACAGTGAGGATAATTAACGACACACTTACTCAACAACTTCATCAGGGGCTATGCTTGCACCATCCTACAAGATAAATGACAATGTTATAATGATTCTTCATGCATAACGTATTTAATAAATTGACAATAATCAAAAGATGGTGCTTGTGCTGCATGTACATTATAAAGGTGAAAATTAACAAAAGTAGTCATTTTCACTCACCTGATAACCTAGGGAGAACTACATGTGTAACTAATATGTGTGACCACATACATGTACTGTCAGAAAATATAATTTATTATGTTAAAATACATACATTAGGCAGTCTGCTTACCTTAAATAATGTCAGATGACTTGTCATCATTTTGGTGTCAATCGTCTGCTTTGTGTCAATTAAAGATGACACTAGTTCATTTCCTGGTCGACTGTCAACCTAAAAGGAATTCAAAATAACATTGAAATAAGGAAACTCATCCACTGAACTACTGTACAAGTACATGTGTATACATGTACAGTATGGTCTACTAAGGCATAAAAGTCCACTCTATGTAACAATACATATATGTACATGTAGTACACATTTAACAATGTTCTAACTGACAATAACTTGAGGGTTTCTAATACTACTGAACACATGTACATGTATATGGGATTGTAGCACCTTGCAACTTCAACTCACCTGAACTGATGAGTTGGATTTTCCTCTTGCAGCGTGACTTTCCACCAAGATCAATGTATACAGCATCCTGAGCAATAAAAATAATATTACATGTACATGACTTGTAGTGAGTAAAATATTACAAACTCAGGTTGCAATTTTGCTATTTTATGAATATACAATCATGTCAGGGCTTCTGATATAACGCGATGGTGCGATTTCGCACAATCGGCCATAAATCGCATCCGATCGCATAATTCACTAGAAATCGCATAATCCGTAAAAAAATCGCACAATGTGGACAAAATACACAATAAACTATCGCTTAGCTAAAAAAATCCGCGGATACACGTCATTTCAAGGTGAATTACCTTTCAAAAAACCTTAGAAACCTCTAGAAACCAAGTAACTTTCTCTGCTCACTTGCCCGATGGGCAAGGGCCCCCAGGCAAGCCTTCCGCCAACTAAATTTTTAAAATGATGATTTCGAAACAAAACAGTAAATTTTAGGCACATTTGGCACATTTAATCAAGGGATTTAGATGAAGCTTGACGAAAATTACAAGGAAATAGGAGACGTCTGCAAACAAGGCTGTGCGATCGACCGCGATAAACTTACCGTTCGCCAGGCTGGGAAAACAGCTTTTTCAGTTCTAACTTTGCCATAAAATCAGTCACACAATAAATTAAAGTTAAAAAACAATTTATCTGGTCTTATTTTGCTTTCATTACAAGAAATATAGGCCAAAACACCTCAACAAAGAATCTTTCGGCTTCACAAGCGGCCATGTTTTAAAATCGCCCCATAATGCTTTGCAAACCGTGCAAACCGTTGAATACGTCATGTATGCCGATGGATTGTGTCTCTGGTGAGAGGCACAAGCACAGACATATTCCTCAGGGACAACCCTGCAAACTGGAGGTAAACATTAAACTAAAAACACATTACAGTACATGTAGGTACAACAGAAAGCCAAACTGAAGGCCTAACCCAGTGTATTTTCGTTTTTCTTTGTTTCATGAATTATTAATGAGTTTAGAACTTGGGCAAGGGGGGAGGTGCCCCGGGCAAGCAAAATTTGAGAGTTGCTTGCCCAAAGGGCAAACTGTATAGTATTGACATTTGATATCCGTTTCTACTTTCGTTGTAAGCATCGGCGTAAAAAAAAGCATTCTAAAGACTCATGGACAAGTTTGTTGTCAACTCGCCCGCTGTTTCTTCAACAGAGAAGAAAATATCCCGAAGGTGGCTTCCACGTGGATGATGGCCTGTTGTTTTGCTCATCCTGTAACATGGTGATCGATTATTATTTACAAAAGTATGTGGTAGACAAACACCTTGAAGCGGCTGTACACAAGCAAAACGTTGAAAGAAACCAAAGTGGCAAGCAGCAAACCCTGAAAACGGTCTTAAATTGCAGAACAACTGCGGAAATTAAGAAACTATCACAATTTTAACTAGCACATCATAGCCGTACAAAAGACACTATCCACTGCTTTGATATACACTGAATTTACATTTTTGTGCTATAATTGTCTTTACAACTGGTTTTCCTCCTCTGTGACCTGGTAAAACAAGGTTAAAATAGCTGAGAAAAAATCGCACAATTTGCCGCATAATAGGCCTTTCTTGCCGCATAATCGGGCCTGAAAAATTCCGCACAATTTCCCTTTTTTGCCGCACCCTATCAGAAACCCTGTCATGTACATACATGTATAATAATGATAGTAAACAACACCATTATTTACGTGTATGTATGTAAATTTACCATGGCGATGGTCCATAAATATTTATGATTTTCTGGGCTGCATGAAGTACACATTAAATTATTAATTAAGGGGTTCTGCTACATGAACTCTAGCTACCTTGTCATATACCACTCCTCCAACTCCAGACAGAGGAGCGTACATGAGTCGTTCTTTCTCATTCAGTGATCGTTTCTTCTCCGCATTTGGCAGAGGACAGGGATCTGGTAGTAGGCTGATCTCTTCAAGAGTGTGGTCTCCGCAACCTAGAACAAGACAAGATTTGAATCATTTTCAAATAAACAGTGCACATTGCAGCAACTGGGGAAATACATCATGTTATTGCAATGTACATTTGTACTGTAGAATAAAAATGTTACAGTATGACGACTTTTCAAGACTAATGTTCCAGAACTGTTCTATAAATAAATCCCTTCTTTTCTGTAATCACATTTTTTATATAAATAAGCTTAACCTACAATGTACCTATGATATGGACTCTGGAATTGTGTTGCAGATGAGCTCCTCTTACATATCCATACAAACACACACTTTCCTGTCACACTTGGGGTTTTGACGAATAAGCTCTGGGTCTGTTAGCTCCTCCATTCTGAAAATGTTACAGAATAAACTACAATCAATACTTCAAGTTTTTAATGGCTTATTAATGTCTCAGTTGCACTGTAAGATACATGGAAATCAATTCTAGATAATATTAATGAGACGACTGTTTTGGTGATTGCATCTTGCAATCATCACTGAAACAGCAATTGGAACAAGACATTTTAGTGAGTGAGAAACCAAATAAGAATATAACTCTCGAGCTGCAATATAAGAAATGACTGTGGCAATAAGTTAGTTGAGTGTATTTATACCTGTCGGCTAAGATGTAAGGATGTGAAACTCGCCAAGTCAGTGGACGGAACTTTGTTACAGAAATAAATCTTCCCAAATTGTGAACCTCGACTTTGGGATATGAACCATAAACAAGCCTGATAAATAAAATAGCTTTGCTCCCTGAAAAATAAAATAAAATAATTTAATTAGTTATAATTTTGCATGTGAGCAGGTTGATCTAAGTGTAGTTGACGTCATACACTTGCTAAATGAAGTAGAGGTAACACTGTTCAGTATATTAATAGTATTAATGCAGAAGAAAGGTTAACTAAAGGTACATGTACACGTAATATTCTGAGATACAAAACCAAGACAAACATGATAATAACCTGATAAACTTCAGTCCAAAACCTGGTTTTAAGCCTCTTCTTGGTCTTTTTGAGAGCTTTATTATTCTTCAGCAGATCAAGGTGGGTCAACACTCCCATGATCTTAGGAAAGCCATGGACTTGACAAATATTCAGAAATTCAAAAATTTCCATCTCAAATCCAAAACTAGCATCAATCAGCAGAAGAACCTGAAACAAAATCAACACAATTTATACATGTACATGCACGTCAGTGAATTCTGAGCGCACAAGGTTTCATTGAAAACTACTGATAAATACAATGTAATTGATGAGGTGATCATGTCAGTGGCCAGGCTCATGTCATCTGAATATCAAACTCTATCTTGTTACTCAGGTCTATATTTTGCTTAACAGCTACTTTAGAAATGAATAGGGGTCTGGAAGTTAATAATAACATTATTATTATTTAAATCAAAGGCACTATGTGCCAACTCGTGAATGGAAAAGTAAATAAATTAATTAACATAGAAATATGCAGTAGTACGGGTAAATGTAGAACCGGGTAAATATAAGTTGACAGTCTCGTCCTCGATGTTTTTGAGATCGAGTTTCGAGTTTTGAGTCTGACTCGAATAGGGATTTCGAGGAAATGATTTATTTCTCGAAACAGAACAATAGATTCCGCGCGGCATTCACGCAAGCCGGTGTATTTCGTATTCACTCCAAATCAGTGTTGGTCGGGAGGGAAAACTCAAATAAAAAGTCTTTAATCACTGATATTCGATAATCGCCAACTTTATGGGCCGAATATTTTTAAAAACAAGGTTTACACAGGGTTTAACAAAACCATGGCCTAATACGATTTCAAAACTGACTGGCCAACCTAACTATATTAGCCGTACAGTAAACCCCGTTTATAATTAGAAGGTGTATATAAACACAGACTAAAAAAACATTTAGCGACTTTAATAGACTGACCTGCTTATAAGTTTATTTAGACCTCATTGACTAACTTTTTAGACGTCAGTTTAAATATTCGGCCAATATGTTCGAACTGGTTTGAGTTTTATTTTAAAGCAAGTTGCTGTTCGTGAAATAAAATATTTCAATCATTTCAAAACATTCTGATCTTGTTTGTGTAGTCTGTGCTTCGCACGCACAATATAAAATTAATTTTATATGTAAACATTCATTCGTCTTCAGTTCTGTCATACACGAAACTCTTGGACAGAAAAATACTACAAGTTATCTATGAAGTTGCAATTCTTGGACTAAAAATTAGCTACAGTTAAATGATCAAAAATGGGTTTGCTCTCCTATTGAGATACTATGAAAATAAAAAGGTAAATCTTATGTTTTTGTCCTCCATCACGCAACGCTTCCTCGTTCCGATAATAATATTTTAAAATTATTTCAACCATTGCGTATGATAACATCGTCCATCGCGCTGACTAAGAGTCCATTCGCCGAGTCCATTCGCCGACGTCAAGGAAATATGGAGATTGAGCAAAAAACACTGTCGAGCGTCTAAACAGATCCATGAATAGAAAAGATGAACATAGCCACTGAAACCAGTCATTTGGTGAGTAAATCAAGCCACTTCCAGCTCAAGACAGCAACGTTGCTCGGTGAATCTCATTTGAGCCCGCGATAGTCGTCCATTCAACCAGCGGAGCAAAAGCACAGGGCTCCTGTCGCTCCCGTGTGTGTCCCCCGTGAGTCAAAAAAGGAATCTTGCATCATCTTTTAGGTATCGAAGGTCGCGAGATCGAATCCCGGCGGAGAAAACGTTTTTTTTTTTTTTCCCCCCCGCAAGTATGAGAAACACAGGTACTAATATCAGTTCGCTTTAAATATATACGCTGGAAAAAAGCATTGAAGGGTTTTTATAGTTCAGACGCAAACAAAAGAAAATATCATATAATTCCCATAGTGGTACAAAAGAAAATATAGAATGATTCAGATAAATTACATTTTATTCATACACTTGGTATAAAGAAGATACAACATTAACATACTTAAGTGTTTTCCTAAGTCTTGAAGTCAGCAGCTTGGTTTTTAAAAGTTTCGACAGCTTGAGCCTTGATCAGAGCTTGAATCGATCGAAGAACTTCAAACGTGACTCACTTTTAATATTCTAAATGTCTCCTCTTTGGGCGGTCGAGTATTATTTAGGGTTATTTCTTTCAATTTCGAACTCCAAAAATGTGTCTAATTGTAATTGTAGGAGTGAAAAATACCGTGTTGAAAAATAGAAGAGATCCGCGCCAGACGCCATTTTGTTTACTGATAATGCATAAATTACCGATACTACGCATACATTAAAGTTTACAACCTAGTGGCCATCGACCGAGGGATCGAGTGATCGAGGGAGCGAGTGAAATTTGTCCGCTATACGCTATAACTTCGTTCATGCAAAGCATTCACTCGTTAAAAATGACCACCTGACATATTAGTACATGTACATGTACATGTAGGTTTACAAGTTTCTTGAACGAATGAATGAACTTTATTATAGTGTCAATAAAAAACACATAGCAGAATTAAATCTACTAATTGGGACACTACAGTATTTAGAACTAATTAAAAATGTTTAATGATTCTAAAATCATTCTAAAATCACAGTACAGATGAAATGATTCTAAAATCACAGTACAGCACAAACAGACAGAACCACTTTAACTGCTGAGAACAAAGAATAATAAAAAATACATCAAAGTCAACTTACCAAATCGGCAATTTTAGCCACATCAATCATAGAGTTTATGTCATTGGTTGCATTCAAGCAAAGTGAGACGTCTTTCTTCCCTAATGACATAGTCAATAATAAATCAATTTTTTTTTATAATTATTAAAATTTAATATAATGTACAATAACACTAAAAATGGTTCTGAACTATTATTAATTATAATAATTATCAGCTGAGCAGCCTGAGAGTAAACATATATCTCTCTTTGCAAGTTATTGCTAGTTTTCATTTCTCAGACATCGGACATTCCATTTTTTATCCATCCCAAAAATAAATTTTTATGGCGCCCTTTGAAAAAAAAACTGAGGGCTTGATTTTTTGGCGGCTCCTTTGACAAAGAGTAAGTAAAACCCTGTAGAAAAACCCACCATCCTTAGAGGGGTGCGGATAAAAAAATGGAATGTCCCATATGTTTTTATGTGACAAGAGATGTCACGCAGAGGTACAATGTAAAACAAGAAGGAAGTGTGCTATTAGCCCTTTAGCTGGGTTTGAAGAGGTGCATACAGTGTAATTACAATAGGAAACCAACATTGGGCCATTCCATTTAATATCCGCACCCCCCCCTATTGAGGGATAAGGAAATCCTAGGGGGAGGGAGGGGGTCTTGGATATCAAATTTCCAAGGGGGTTAATGGAATTTTTTCTTTGTTCTTCACATGTTTCCATGGTAATGCACAGATTTCCCGGGGGGAGGGGGGGTATTGGCGTCTCTGAAATGTTTTATCCAAAGGGGTCTTACAGGAAATCCCTCAATAGGGGGGGGGGGGGGGGTGCAGATATAAAATGGAATGGCCCATTATCTCTCACCAGCACAAGCATTCGAATGTTTGTACTTCACGTGGTGCATGGGTAACCATTGTCACGAATAAATACGGATAATAGTAAACACGTGGCCCAACCTGATCTACAACACTCGATAAATGATATTATTAAATATTGTTAATTTAATTGAAGTTATTCAATTTACTCCGATACAAGTAAGCTTATAAAACACAGCTGATTACCAATCCACTAACCCGAGACAATGGTGATGGGGCCTTTAACATCAGATAACTGTTGACGGGTGAAATTCTTCAGTATTGAGTTGATAAGCGTGGTTTTTCCCACTTTAGGCGGTCCAACCACTGCTATGATGTAAGGAGGAGGCTCTAAAGGTGTGCGATCAACAACTGGCTCATGATGGCGCTTGGTCTCGACATCTTGCTTTCGACGAAATTGCCGAGCTGCTCGCACAGCTGACTTAAATGCGAAAGCCTTGGGATTTCTTTGAGCACTAGCATCGTCTGGCGAGTGTTTCTTGTTCTTCTTTCGATCAGCTTTAGGACCAGCTTGTCTTTTTCTATGCGTCTTCGCTGGACTGCTTTCTCAGCGTCCGCCATCTTGGAGCTTCACGTGGGAATGCTAGAGCCAGTCCAACGCGACTAAAATTACCTGTACCTTAGGGGTAGGCTTAGCAGCCCAACAAAATATATCCAAATACAAGAATATATTTAGTTTAGAAACAGATTAAATAACCTCCATAGGATTATTTTATCAAAATAGGGCCAATATTTACCAGAAAATAAATCGAAAACTTTATATATTGCTTTATTTTTATTTTTACAAATTCGGTTTCTACCTCCCCCGGATAGTAGCAAACACTCTTTCTCGTATTGAACGCCTGGTCAATTTGAGTTCAACATGGCAGGAGTTTTGTTTGAGGATATTTTCGACGTCAAAGACATCGACCCAGAGGGTAAAAAATTCGACAGAGGTGAGTTATACTTAGAAAATAAATACTTTTATGGCTCAAGTGTCTTCTGACCCAAGCAATTATGCCATCTGCCTTTGCTTTGCCGTTTCTGTGAAAGGAAACACAAGTTCAGTTGTACAGCGGACAGCACAGTTGATGGAATTTCGAGAATTCCTAGCAATAAAGAAAGGCTCAATCATTCAACAAATTGAAAGAAACATTGCCTGTTGTTATTGACTATCTTTTCGCTGTGTTTCTTCGTAATTTAATAGGTGTATCCGTACTTACTTTGGCATAAGACATGCCAGTCTGCCAGTCTTCAGTACTGACATGTATAAAATATATATAGAACAAAAATTATACTTACATTGTTCTGCACAAAATGTTCGCCGTTTGTTTATTTACATTTTGTGTTGGTTCCTTTCTTTTCTTCATTAGTTTCTCGACTTCACTGTGAAAGTGAAAGTTTTAAAATGGACCTTATACTTGACGTGAATACTCAGATTTATCCGGTGGATTATGGTGAAAAGTTCCGACTTGTTTTGGCCAACACTCTAAAAGAAGATGGCACCCCAGATGATGGCGAGTACAACCCATCAGATACCAGTCTCTCTCGTGCGGATCAGTTTGAATATGTCATGTACGGCAAAGTTTATAGAATAGAGGGAGATGAAAGTGGAGTGGATGCTCCAACAAGATTGTAAGTAATATAGTAGAACCTCCTTTAACTGGGCAGCCTCCAAGCATGAAGCCATAGCAACAACAACAGCAACTAAAAAACTGGAGCCGTAGCCCCCCTCCCCTGGCTAAGATGTTAGTCCATTACAGGTTACCCTCTCCCCCCCCCCCCCCCCCCCCCCCCCCCCCACCCCCCCCCCCCCCCGACAAGATTCTTTGGCTTCACATGATAGGGTGGTTTTCTAATGCCTCATTGTCTTTATGTCCTAAAATTGTAGGCTTTTCTGCTATCCTTTATAGGGGCAGTACTAGGGTAGTACAGTACTTGGTGTAAGTTGTAGATGGTTTTGCTCCTGATTGCTTGAAAAAAAACATGTTTGCTCTGATTGGTCATGTTGCACAAGTTTTTGAACTAATAATAATTAGTTCAGCAAACACAAAATCAAGATGGTAACTGTTGTTTTTTAAAAGCTGTATGGGTAGTGTGCTGATGTTTTGTTTTGTGTGTTTCAGAGCTGCATATGTGTCATTTGGAGGTCTTCTTATGAGGCTCCAAGGCGATGCAAACAACTTGCATGGAATGGAAAGTCGACAATCATTTGTACCTTCTAATTAAAAAAGCTGGCTTTCTAACAAGTTTTATCTACTGGAGTAGCAACACACTGTATATGCAGTAGAAGAAGTAGAAGATGTTCCATTGAAACATGCCGTATTATACTGTATCACAGAATTTTGTAAACTGATACAATGGATGTTATTTGAAGGAATTCTTGCACCAGACGTCTCATATTTGTCAATCACAAGAAGAACACAACTCCCAAATATTGATTGACATGGTACATGTATATCATAACTTCATGGAAAGCATGGTTTTGGAAACCTTCATTATTATTTTAGTAAATAAACCATCTGGTTATGTTAATTTCTGTGGTTGCCTGGTAGAACCTAGCCTGAATTTCAGCTGTCTCCTCTGTCACTTTCTACAACTGGGGGGTGCCGTCTACTTCTTAAAACCCTTACCTGTTTTCAGACCAACTTTGCGATACCCAATTTCAGACCTGACCTGAAAAATTTCCCCGTTTTCAAGCCAAAATAGCAAAAATCTATACCCTATTTCAGACAAGCAGGCAAAACATACCCAATTCGAGGTGAGACCAAAGGGGGGGGGGGGATCTAAATTTTGAGTCATAGCCTGAAGCAACTGGGTCTCTCTTCTTTCCCCCCTCCCCACATGGGGTGGGGGAAGAGAGACCCTGGAAACGAGGTTGAGCATCGGTTGAGCCTGAAGTAGTTTCAGAGACTTAACCCAACAAATGTTGTAAAATATCCTTCAAGAACGCAGTCCAAATGGATTTCAATGTATTCAGTGCAATTTCCAATTTTTCCAATAAAACAGTGTCATGCTAAACCAATGGTGACTCGTTCATCTTAATTAATTTTAAAATATATCTGAGTTACATACATTCCTGTCATCTTTTGCGCAACTAAAACGCTTTTAAGCTATTTTAAAACAAGGAATTGTAAATTATTTTCATTACAAAGAGTGAAACAATTTTGTAAAATTCGCAAAGCGCGGTAACGAAAAATCGTTAAATTGTAAATTTTCGCAAGGCCGTGACGAAAAATCGTAAAATTTGTAAAATTCGTATCTGTGTTCATACAAGTGGGCATGGTTGTGACAAAGGACCTCTCGTTGCGTTTTCAGTTTTTGCGGCACCTTTTTTTCGCGGGTTGTTAATTTCGCGAATTATTTTCATTCGCGAAAATAAGTGAGAATAAGACATTCACTTGAAATGATCGCAGCGCAACTCTCCTCATTTAGGCTGGTAAATTTAGGACCATTTATGCTAAGTTCTAGAAAAACATACGAATATTTGACAGTTTGATCAGTTCATTCAGTGCCAACAGGTGAAAAAATAAGATAAGTGGCCGTACGTACGTGCATGAACTGCGTGTTTTGCATGAGATAACAATTATAGTAACTAGCTAGTAAGTATGACTGACTGAAAATAAAAGAGGTCGATATATTATTTGCTGAATCGGTAGAAAAAAAAAAAAGAGGAAATATTCACTTGCCTGAAAACTGAGGAAACTGCCATCTGTCGTTTAGACGATCTAGATATATATATTTTGTCGGGCCTAAGGAACGGATATTTCTATCCGGCAAACGCTTTAGAAAAGGCTAACTATGGTTAAATATCTGCCCAACATCGAAATAACTGAAACAATTGAACAATTTTTAAAGTCGTGAAAGCACTGAGATATATACATAAGGAAATGGTAGAATGCTTGTTGAAAAATGATCTTGTTAGTTAATATTGCCAGAGCGAGGCAGTTAGTTGTTTTTATGAAAATAAAATCCAAATGCCAGGTTTCAGAATGACGCTTGTCGCCCACCGCACTTTTAGGGTCGGCAAGGACAGCTGTTTTAGTCCAAGAATTGGTAAAAAGCCGAGTAGAACGGAGAACAGCTTAGAGAAAAAGGAAAAAAAAAAACAACAACAACAAAGAAGATGAAAGAAAAAAGTACTCTAAAAATGCTATGTGTAGATGTAAAGATGGGACAACTGTTTGAAAGTTGCATGTTATCAGAATCAAACATTCTCCAACAAACAGGTTCTCTGTTATATTCACTTTTCATGATTTTGTAACGGTCTCTGTTCGGTTTTATTCAACATACATTTCGGAGTGTATTCTAGTTGATTTTCACCAGTTCTGCATGATTATAATCGTTTCGACTTTGGTACATATGCTGATGTGAAATTAATGCAGTTCGCGCGTACTTAATTTCGCGAAAATGACATAGCCATCATGATCAGTTTCGGAAGAATTAATTTCGCGACTTCACGGAAAAATGGATTAAAAGGGTATTAAATTTCGCGAAAATGTCACCAAATTATAATCATTATTTGAAAAATCCGTCATTCATGATCAACAATAAAGCGTTCAATTGAGAAAGCATCAGTACTTACATGTAGAACAAAACAGGTACAAACCATTTGATAAGTACGCGTCAGTTATCCGTTATCAACGTTGGTTGTAGTCTCTTCGCACAAACAATGCTCAGTTCAGTAAAGTCCTTTTTAAACACATAACAGGAGCCTGTGAATGGCAATTGAATTGAAAGAAAACAATTAGGACCTCTTTGTGTAATAGGGTATTAAATTTCGCCGTCGATTTTCGCGGCACATTTTTTTCGTCAGGTAGTTATTTTGCGAATTATTTTCAATCGCGAAAATTAGTACTCGCAAAAATAAGTGAGAATAAGGTATTAACTTGAAATGATCGCTGCATGTTATATAAACGCCCAACTGGACGTGCTACCAGCGATGAATTGTTGACTGACATCATCTGCCCACTAACCGAAGGTTTGTTAATGCACATTGGTAAAATCGAAAGTCGACTTGTAATCAGAAAATTGCCACCGGCCTAAACAGAAAATAAATTTCGATATAATGCATGTTCAGCGGGAAGAGTTAAAGAAAAATATATACCACTAATTAATTCAACTTCCTCAATATGCAAACCCATTTACAATTATACATGAGTCTGTGATGTGACAGATCAGAGAAATAAGCAGTTCATTGCTTGGATAACGACGGAATGATTCTCGACCAGACTTTCGTCTTAAGAATGCATACAAACCAATGCTGTTTTGTCGGTCTGTACTTGATTTTAACTAGTTCAAAGAAACGTATTTAGCATATGTCAAGGAATTTTAAATTCTTATTTTAGTCTTAGTTGTAGCACACGATCCCACAAGCATTGCCATGCTTTAATTCTAATATAAAGGTTATTGAATGATTGATTGATTGATGAACTTAATAAAACCGACATATGAGCTATATTTGAAAGACCCCACAAATATACCGCATCTCTCATTGGTTAATGCGCCGGGATTTTAAAAATTAATGATATATCCATAAAAATTGCCATAAAACGACACAGCCGGCCGTGCATAGGCAGGGAACACATTTTATAATCATCCGCCCAAAGTAGTCAAGGTTGTACGGCAACCAAAAGCTTACCGTTTTTGTCTTCACTTGGTAGAGTCAGTGATTATCGCTGTAAGCTCCGCTTACTTACAAGCTAAGTGCTGAACACAAAGAACAATGGTGACCATTACTGCTGGAGATGGAAACTACACATTCAATGGGCTACAATTACCAGTAGGCTTAGTTGAATTTCTCGTAGGCTTGAACATTTTTTTCTCCATCACCGCATCTCTGGGCAATGCTCTGTTCCTAATTGCTCTTCATAAGGTGACTTCTATTTATCCTCCAACAAAACTTTTCTTTCGATGTTTGGCGGTCACTGATCTTTGCGTTGGCCTTATTTCGCAACCACTCTATGCTATCTATCTCATGTCCTTCATAACAAATATTAACAAACAGCTCTTACACTACTGTATCATTGTTTTCTATGCTTCATCTTATATTTTGTGTGGAGTATCGATCCTGACATCAACCGCAATAAGTGTGGACAGACTTCTCGTGCTGTTGTTGTTGAGGTACAGACACGTTGTAACATTAAGGCGAGTTCGAGCGGTCATAATTTGCTTTTGGTTACTAAGTTGTGCCTTGACTGGATGGAAGTTAAGTTTTTGGAAAGGCCATATTAGAAGGATTGTATTATTTGCTTTGACAATACTCATTCTGCTAACCTCAGTCTTCTCTTACGCCAAGATCTATCTTCGTCTCCGCCATCATCAAAATCAGTTGCAAGTACAAGGCGGCGTCCACCAAGTGCAACCACCGCCAAACAGAGGAGCAGTTCCACTGAATATAGCACGATACAAGAAGACGGTTTCCACCATAGCATGGGTGCAGCTGTCATTACTCGTTTTCTATCTTCCCCTCAGCGTAGTGCGTATGATCATAATGATGTCTGGAAGACTGACGTATGGAATGATCATGGGTCATCTAATGTTATTGTCTCTTCTTTATCTAAACTCATCTCTGAACCCGATTCTTTACTGCTGGAAGATCAGAGAAGTGAAACAAGCAGTGAAGGACACAGTCAGAAAATTAAACTGCTGTTGTTGAGAATCGGATTAAATTCCACAATGTAAGTTGTGTGTTTTCGCACAGCCTAGCCCTCGCCTGTTGTTGGTGTTGAGGTGTAAGACAATCCGGCGGCAACAGAGCTGAGAACTTCGGTTAGAATTTGTTTCCGTCGGTTCCTGATGCCATCGCTCCTTCAGTAGCACTGTATCTGCCTTATCTCCTTGTAAGCCGGGTTCAGGGGCTGATCCAGGAATTTTGATAGGGGGGGGGGGGGGGGGGGTTCCAGGGTTTACCGAAAATGTGAAGTAGATTGAAGGAGAATGTTTGGAAGTAGATTGCAGTAGTTATTACTAAAAGGCGCGGAGAGGGGTGTTTGGCGGCCTCCCCCAGAAAAAAAGGGAGATTTCAGGCTCTGAAAAGTGCATTTTGGTGGATCCTGGAGATGGTTTTGCTATGGATAATGCAGAAAGAAAAAAACCCTCAGGTCTGATAGGGGGGTCCGGACCCCCCGACCTTCCCCCTGGATCCGCCACTGGATTCCTCGGAAACACTGACTTACTTCACCGCCGCCGCCAACGTAACCTCAAATGAAAGACATCCAAAGACAACTGATCGGAAGAGGAATCAAGTGAACATATATAGCACGATACAGAAGGCAAGAAGGAAAAGATTACTCATTCTGTCCACCATATTCACTGATTTAAACGAAAACTGTTGTCACAAATAACGTCAAGACTTCTTTTTGTCCTTTTTACAAACTCATATGTGAACCCGTGAGATAAACTGCATGAGAAGCTAGGCGAACAGAACTGCAGAATTACTTCGACACGGTCTTGCCTGAATTTTTCCAACTGTAAAAGAAAACATGCAGTTGAAGTCCTCAGGCTCTTTAAAAATGGCCGCGTACGCCGCTGGGTCTATCTCAAATTTATCTAAAATAAGGTATTCAGAAATGGCGAAGTTCATTGTAAAATGGCCAAAATAAACACTCACTTGCCTGCCGCCATCTTTCGCTTAGACGATTGTATATGCAGTGGATGTGTATTCTTTGTTGGCCTAATGAATGGATATTTCTATCCTGCTAACGTCGCAAAGGCTAACTATGGTTAAATTTATATCTGCCTCACATGCGTAATTCGATGTTACGAAATAACTAATTGAAACAATTTAACAGTTTTTAAAAATCGTCTAATAAAAGTCGTGAACACCGGATTATATACATAGATAAGGAAATGGTAGAATGCGTATAAAAATTATCTTGTTAGTTAATGCTGAGCGGGGCATGCAGTTAAAAAAAGAAAAAAGTACTCTAAAATGCTGTGTGTAGATGTAAAGATAGGACAACTGTTTTGTAAGTTGGTATGACTAATCAGAATAAACATTCTCCAACAACAGGTTCTCGTTATATTCACTCAGTTTTAATTTCTTAACTGGTCCGGTCTCTGTTCGGTTTTGATTCAACATTTCGAAGTGTTTTCTAGTTGATTTTCGCCAGTTCTGTAGCCTGTAAATATCACGAGAGACCGTGTTTCATCACATTTCCAAACACCGAGAAGAGAGTTGAAAATACGGCGCGTAGCGGAGTCTTTTGACGAAATACGAGGTGTTTGGAAATCGGATGAAACACTGCCTCGAGTGTTTGATATATCCGTCTCAATCGAAACAAAAACTAAGGAGTAAACGGAGAAATAAAATCGTATTATGCTAATTAAGACAGGGTATCCCAAACCGCCGAAACGATTATGATTTAAATTCCTTTGTTTTAAATTGATGATATAATTATTAACGAGTTTAAAAAAAATATATTTCGACTTTGGTATATCTGCTGATGTGAAATATAAAGAACTTTCATTTATCATCTGTAAAGTATTCAATTAAAATGATCGCCGATCAGATTATACAACTCGCGTCGTTTAGGCTGGTAAATTTCTTTTAGGACCAATTAAATGCTTAGTTCCAGGAAAAATATACGAATATTTGACAGTTGCAAATTCTTGTGATCAGTCAATAGCCACCAGGTGAAAATATGACATAACTGAATGGCCGTACGTGCATGAAACAAAAACAATTTAGACTGCGTACGTGTTGTGCATGAAATAAAAATAGAATCTATAGCTAGTATCTGTATCACTGACTAAAAATAAAGAACTCGATATATTGTTTATTCACTGACATCATCTGCCCACTGACAAGGTTGGTTAATGCATATTGGTAAAACAAATGTGAAGTTTTAGAAATATATACGAATATTTATGCTCACCAGCGTCTAAATACAGCAAACATAAACTAAATATCGATATGTTGCGTGTTCAGCCGGCAGAATTAAAAGAAAATATAAACAATAAATTCATCTTCCTCGATATGTATACCCCATTCACACTTATGAATTATTTAAGTTATCTAGCCTGCGAGCAGGCTCACAAAATTAACGCGCGAGCGGCGAGCCAAAATGAGCCGGCTTGCCGGCGAGGAGACTGGGCTGGAGCGAGTCTCCACTGTATTAATACTGGGAGCCCCTGACCGGGAGCGAGTCTCCTAAACCCTACACATTCATCGTGCAACTATTACCAGCAGGCATAGTCTTCAACATTTTCTCTCCATCACCACATCTCTGGGCAATGCTTTGATCAGAATTAGCAGAATTGTATTATTTGCTGTTATAATACTCTTTCTGCTAATATAACCTCAGTCTTCTCTTACACCAAGATCTATCTTCGTCTCCGCCATCATCCAATTGAGCAGTGATTTGCATGAAAATGAACATGCGAGTAAAAATCATTTTCATATGAACCAAGCCTCACTAGGCAAAAGGCAACTCGAAATAACCAAGTGACTTACCGCCTCCTGGTTAACTCAGTTGGTTGGGCATTTCTTTTTATAAGTAATATATCAAAAACGCGAGACAGTGTTTCATCCGATTTCCAAACACCGAGAAGAGAGTTGAAAATACGACGCGCAGTGGAGTATTTCTGACGAAATTCGAGGTGTTTGGAAATCGGATGAAACACTGTCTCGAGTGTTTGATATATATTCTCAATCGAAACAAAAGCTAAGGAATAAACGGAGAAACAAAAATCGTAAAATCTTTACTAATTAAGACCAGGTGATTCAAATCTCCATCAAGGTTATGATTACCTTTGTTATGACTGTTGGTGAATTATTAATGAGTATGAGAATTGAGAATTTGGAATTTGATCAAAAAGAATATAGCTGCTGATTTTATTCATTCACATCACCTGTCTGCATGACAATGTATTCAGATAGTTTCGAGGATAATTTTTGTGCGTGCAAATAAACGTAAAATCAAATAAAAATGTTACTTTAGATGCTTCATATATATTGGACTTAACTCATGAAAGTGAGTGCACTTACTGGAGATCAGGAAGGACTTGTCAAATGTCCGGCAAAATAACAAAATATTTCTGTTACTGACTGTACATGAATTACAATAAGAAAATAATCATGACAAATAAAACAATAACAATAAAAAAAATATGTGCAATTTTCAGTCGCTGATCGAATCGAATTACAAATTGCAAAGATTAACTTATTTTTCTTCCTCATTAACAAATTTTGCCGTTCTCTAAGGCAACTTCGGAGATCGAGTTGTTTTCTTTGCTGTTTGGGGCTGGTGGATTTTCAAGTCCTGTATCAAGCAGAATTCAGTCGAATGCACTGTGTTGAAATCATCAAAATAGTACATTTAATAGTTTTTGTTACCTTGGTCTCGGCTAGCTTTAAATTCGCCAATATGAAACAGTATATTGCTTTTCGTGTTGACAGTTCTAGATTAGCTATGCTGCGCACTGCTGTGAAGTGATAAATTTCCATAACAGTTAACTAGAAAGGTAAACATCTTTGTATCACGCCAAATTACACCGAAACTTCTTCGTTAATGAAAAAATAAACAAGACCGGACGCGATTTGGAAAAATTGATTGGTTTTAAACTTCATAACAAAACTTAAATTGCACTTTGCCAAGAATTGTTTCTTAGAGCCACTCGAGCCATTTCCGAGCCGCGCCGACCACAAATTTACATCGGTGTTAAAAGTTATGCAGCTCCGCAGCTTGTAGCCTTTTTTTTCTCCTTTCCAGCCTGGAATGGCGCTGTTGTATAAAGAAGTTGAGATAACAAGAAGGCGGACCAGATGCGAATCTGTTGTTGTAGGAGCACTGATTACAGGCGGAATAGCATGTCTTGTCGCTGGAATTGTTTTGATGATCCAAGCAAATTCTATAAAAACCAGTGAGCAATGTCAAACGCCGAAAGTTGCACGAGCAGTTAATAGTGGCTGCAGATATTCAAGCGAAGCAAGAAGCTCAGGACTGGAGAGGTTTTTGCACGAAGCTCAGGAAAGATTTTATGAGCTGTTACCTCACAAAATCGCCACAAAACCGGGCGTGACGTCAAACGAAATCCGCCAGCGTTACAAAAGCTACGATTCGACGCCAACGCGAATTAAATTCGTTACAGATGAGATAGCTAAGCTGACGAAAAGACTTGAAAACATGGACATCAAAGACGACAAGCTGACATTAAGAGAAAAGCGGGCAAAAGCACAGCTATCTCACTGGATGCGACACATGTTTCCCTTTGGTGTACCTTTCGCGTACGATTATTATTCCGGTGACTGGCTCATGGGACCGAACATTTTCTGTTGGTCGTCCATATGTTTTTTTACCAATGGACGTCAATCGCGCGTTGCCGAGTTTTCAACCGTCAACTGTAGCCGAGATGGAGACGTTAAGGAATAAGCTGATGGAAATTAACCAAACATTTGCACGGTTCGTGGAAAACATGAAGCTAGGCGTGGCCGCTGGAATGGTTCGCACTATAGAGGAGTGCAAAGCCGGGCTGGACGGGCTGAGGGCAGCCTTCAGAGATGTCGATGTTAATGGCCCTGCAGGTAAGGAAATAAATACAGTATACGCCTAGTTATCAAAGTCAATGATGCGATCAAGATATAAATATCATGCACGCCTTGTTATCTCAGCTAATGCGACAAATCAGTGATTGTTTGGATTGATAGGATCCAAACCAAGTTCCCTTTATCAGAATATTATTATACACGAATTTTCAGATGATTTTACAAATCGATAATTGTAGCAATTATTGTGGCTCATACAAGTTTACTAACTATAACATCCCCAAGAACTAAATATTTGCCTCAGTTATCGCACCAGACGTTTTGGGATCAAGGAAAGTTAGTGGGAGCAGTGCAGCGTTCTCTCTACTGATTCAAAGCAAGTAGAACTTTCCATGTCTGAGGTTTTCTAACATACAGCAGATGCTTCAAACGTTATTGTATTTTCTCAGTAGATTTTGCCAGAAAATATGTTCACAACTCCTTCCCAACGCAAACATTTTACTGTAATTTTAAAAGCCAAAAGCTCTAATTAAAAGCACTGAATGATGTTATCCGAAAACATGTTGTGAGGGTTGCCGACAAATTTAACTGTAAGTTACTGCAGATTGGGCCTCGTCTACGAGATATCCCCAGCATAAATGTAATTAACGAAAAGATTCAAGGAACTGGTAATTAAACACTCAAAATATCAGCCTCTTGACTATTTTTCAATTTCAGTCACTCCAACAATAAGACAGTAATATTGACGGTGTTTTCGTCTATAATATTTTATGGACTGTAAAGTTTTCTTTATTCTTTATACCGTTAACAATTTTACGTGAGAATATTGTCGTGCAATAGTGTTGCGAGATATAAAGTTTGAATTCATGAGGTGCGCTACATGATACAATAGTTCCATTTTTATTACAGTCTTTCTTTGAGAAGAAACCGACCATTGTACTGTTCATAAAAACTACTTCACAACGGAAGCGAGAAAAAGTTTCATTAGCACATCATGTCACATTTACACATAGATTATCAGAAAAAAAAGAAAAAAGATTAAATTCAGTCTTGCTTGAAAAATAAATGGGAGTTTTGTTGCTGCTGAAAACGAAAAAAAGGAAAAAGAAATAGCTAACAAAACAGAAATATAATAAAAAACCTTCAAAACGTTACCTAAACCAGCTGTTTGCTGTCTTTTGTGTAAGATTTGCATTATTTTGGCAAACAAACTATATCAAGTAATAAAACAATCGATCATTTCGTAAATTAGTTTTATTTTTGTAAAAAGGCTTCTTCGTGATACGAGTTCATTTCAACAAGTGCTGATTATTACATATATGGTTCAGATGGCTCCAAACAACAGGAAAATCCACAGACACTCCTGGTTACCATAAAAATTAGCATATCAAATGATGATTTGACCATGGAGAGCGTAAAAGCTTTTCTCCCCCTGAGTGTTTGGGAAAAAAATAAAAACTGTATTGAGATTTTCAAGAGATTTTCATTTTGTCACGAAACTCATGCTAGAAAAAGGCGAATGGTGAAAGTTCGCGGCCGAATCAACTTTCGCGCATAGAAATAACTAGTGATGTTTTTCAGTTTTTTCAAATTGTATTTTAACTATACAGTAAATCTGTTCATGCTCTTGATCTGTAGCAACTGAGTTTTTTGTTATTTCTATTTTTTACTAACTCGAATAAAAATGGTCTTCCGATCCTGTAAATGTTTCGAGTTTCCAGATTCTGGGCAATTTCTTTGATAAAAAAAATTGAATTGAAAGTTGTCACCCTGTGTTATACACGAAAAAAATGGTTGGATTTTGCGAGAATTGATTTGTTTGGCGAAAATAAACGTTTGTTTACAAGACTTCCGTTATAATTGACTTTACAATAAATTAATTTTGATTTTAGGGGTTCTTTCACAAAACGAATTTCCTTTTGCTGGTTCGGTTTTTCGGGAAACAGCATTTTGCAAATGATGTTCCGAACTTTTCCCTTTCAGTCCCAACTAAACTAGTATTGAGAACTTGGTGATGCATCAAAATCTCCTGGCTGATGATTGTCTTTATTCTCCTTACTAGCTAGCTTGACAATGTATTGATATTCTGTAAGGAGAAAATAAGGTTCAGTGAATCAGCAAACAGATCATGATTATATCTTAATTTGCAATGCTAGGGATCCTAAATGCCACGTTCATGAAAAATATTCTGGTGGATGGATTTCTGTCCAAGATGAAAACAAAGGAAATGGATTTGTGGAAAATGAAGCATGGGAAGTCAGTAAAAGAATCATTGAAGCAGTTTGTCGTTGAATATGTCGGCAAGCCCATTCAGCATGCACTAAGGTGAGTCTGCATCATAGTAAATAGCTCGAACCCAGGAGTATCAGTATATGCTGTAGGTAAGGGTAGTCTTGAAATAACTGTAATCTATAAGGCTCACCAACTGATATTCCCGACGATTATACATTTAACGAAATACAATGTCTTGAACTACAAGTTATATTTACTTACATATGCACAAACACCTATCTGCTCTGAATTTGGACGGAAACGTCGAAAAACGTGCATTTCATTTAAGGCGGGACTTAACCTGAATGCTATTTTCCTCCACTTAATTAACATGGGTTTAATGGAAATATCTCGTTCACGTTTCAAGCAATCCAAAAACTCTATGCTCATCTCATCAATCTATGTTATGGGGTGTTTTGTAAATTTTTGGGTGATTCAATCACCCAAAAATTTACAAAACACCCCATAAGTTTTGGGTATGTTTTGGAGGAAATAGTTTTTCTCAAAGGATATGTAAAATTTGGGAAATAAGAAATATTGAAGATTTAAAGTTTTAAAATTAGAATTTGAAGTTAAAAATTAGTAGATTGATACCACCAGACAGTTGATAACCACGCAAGAGCACCCGCGTGGGTATCAACTGTCTGTTGGTGTTCCAAAAATAATTGTATTTCTTCTATCTAAACCTCTTAAAATTTCATTGAAATTTAGGTTAAGTCCCGCCTTAGTCGAAGTTTATCATGTTGTAGGTACGTTGAAAAGGAACATTTACAGTACTGCGCCCCGAGCAACCTGTCCAGCGGCTTAGCAAGCTTACCACTTGAGTTTGTCTACGTCAACGGAACGAAGACAAACCAAAAGACAACGAAACGTCTCCCCACGGGAGAAAGGCTTGACGGGAAGGCGACCTATCTTAAGCTTCTGCAGTACTTCACCACTACAGAGAAAACCCCGGATGAAATCCATGAACTTGGTTGGTCAATTATAAATCGAAATTATCCGGAGGTAGGCACCAGTTTTGTTGTGTGAAATGGTATTGAATCTCGGCACACGGCTCAAAAGATCAAAATAGAACCCCTCTGTACCGTGCGATATGGTTTTAACATTTTTATATTTTCTTCGAGGTTTTGAATTTGGCGCGAAATGTGACCCATGAGAATGACACCGAGAGAGCAAGAGTCAAGTTCATTAAAATATTGAGCAGATCGGAGATGTTTTACAACAAGCAAGATATTCCAAAGAACGAATCGAATTCAACAGCTTACAAACTGTGCAGCACAATACACGGAGCTAAGAAGCATTGTCCAGTCCGATGGAATGCCATGCAAAACTGGTTTGCACATGCACGAGAGGTTAGTTCTATAAACGTCCGCAATGTTTGCATGTATGTACTGTGGCATTCGTATTGGATGATTGTTACGAACATGTTCCATACGAGTATTTCGGATTATTGTATTAGATGACTTGAATTGAAAACACCGCGCTCAGTATTCACTGTCCCTTCTATTTGATGCAATTGATAAAAACAACCACCCTAGTACATAAAGCTGCAGTAGACACATGCACGTATAGCGAACCTATTCCTTTATAGAAGTACTAGATATATGGACGCATTGCGGACCTTATCATATTCTCAGACACCAACTGGAGAGGGGAGATGACGGATGTGACACAGGCTAGCCTAAAACAACATGCGGAATCCGTCTACGTACGTCCGCAGGCTTGCAATCCACAGTACGACCATAAGTTTAATGCTAGTTATGAGAAACTGTCGAAACATTAAATAATAGAATATCACAATTTGTTTTGTTATTTTCCCCTTTGCTTGTATAGGTAGGGAGAAATCAGGTTTTGATGACTATTTTCATTGATTTCAGATCATGTCCGCTCTTGATCCAAAGACAATCGATTTGTTCCATTTTACTGGTCCATTCCAGTCCACCCCGAACTGCCCCGTTGAACTCGTACCAAACTTCAACCCATCCACTGCTGCTCCAACCTTCACAGAAAGCGATTCTGAGTGTTCCAGGCCCTCTGTCTACTCGATTCCTTTCTTTTTGCAAAGGCCTGGGCCCAGGAATGAGGAGTGGACTATAAACGCACACGAGGCAAGGCCTGGGCACTACACACAGGTTAGTCTACAGTAATATAAGTTAGTAGGTAGCAGTAATAATTATTTATCAAAGTGGAACTGATCATGAATATCGAAGAATATTCACTGAGTAAGTAAGTAAGTAAGCAACTTAGTAAGCAACTTCAGTCGAGAAGCGAAGATGTAAATTTTCACTTACATTAAAGTGAATGGTCGTTTAGTATTTACAGAACCAGTAAATAGCCAGGGAAAATGGCGTAAACAAATACAACACTGAAAATAGAAAAGCTTATGCGCAATCTGCAAACTACGCGTCTAAATGGCCATATAAAGTAAAAAAAACTATTCATTTATTTGATATATTTTCTAGCAAATATATTTTCTTCCACGTTTATCGATACCAAATTGTGTCGAGTCACAGATAATTTCATTTCAGAGTCAAGGATACGTGGAGCATTTCCAAGACAGCTGTAGGGATCCCATTTCATGGATTCAACAGAACACCTTTTATTTAGAGTTCTCCGAGGGCTGGGCCCTTTACGCAGAAAATCCGTTGGTATCAAAATATACGGACACCTACAGGGATGATCCGCTGACCAAGTACGGCATGCTCAAATGGCAGGTAAATCAAACATTCAACCACGAGTTTACGTCCCTAATCGTGTTATAAATGACACCTACGTAAATGTCGTTCCAATGCACAAAGCCGTAGTATACGTACGTATGCGTTGCAGACCTATTTTTTATATTGATTTCATTACTTCTAGACATAAACGATAGCAGTGTCCACAGCTTCATAAAAACAGTAGATACACACACGCATCTCGGACCTATTTATTGATTGTTACATAATGGTAGCATTGTGTATTAGACACACGTACGCATTGCAGACTTATTATTCTTACTGGCATTACACGCTTTCATTACATTCCATACATGTTGGAATCATGTTTGCTGCTTCATAGATTGCTTCTGTTCAGATTTCATATAAGCAGTAATAGAAGCAATAGACACACGTACGCATTGCAGACCTATTATTCTTACTGGCATTACACGCTTTCATTACATTCCATACATGTTGGAATCATGTTTGCTGCTTCATAGATTGCTTCTGTTCAGATTTCATATAAGCAGTAATAGAAGAAATAGACATACGTACGCATTGCAGACCTATTATTCTTACTGGCATTACACGCTTTCATTACATTCCATACATGTTGGAATCATGTTTGCTGCTTCATAGATTGCTTCTGTTCAGATTTCATATAAGCAGTAATAGAAGCAATAGACACACATACGCATTGCAGACCTATTATTCTTACTAATCATATATTTACTGCTTCATTCTGTTCAGATTTGGCGCGCCTTGCGCTTGGTGGTAGACACGGGACTGCATTTCAAAGGCAAGTCACGTGACTGGGCGCTCAAACTCTTTGCTGATTACGCATGGGACACAAGCGACAAAGTGGAGAAGGAGGTGACTCGCTACCAAAGCATCCCGGGACAGGCTGTCACTTACATGTTGGGACAGCTGTCAATCATCGAGCTGAAACAGGAAGCAGAAAAAGTCTTGGGAAAAAAATTCAATTTAAAGGATTTTCATTTTCAGGTGAGAAATTTTGCTACAGAAAATTCAAGTTATCAAGTAACATTTATTTGCATTAAAAATATAAAACAAATGAATCATGTTACGACGCAGTTTACGCTTCATATTTACATTTCACTAATCGGATATTTGGTGGCAAAGAGCGGTTTTCAATTGATTGTCGTAAAACCAAAACCAAATAAATTACAACGGTTAATAACAACAAACGTGAACGAGAACGCGAAGCAAATAAATACACGCAAGCGGCGCCAAGCGCAGGAAAACGCGTGTTAAGATAACCCAAGATTTTTAAACCGATCACAGAGCAAAGCAATTCCGGATTACGTTCGACAACAATTGAAAACCGCTCTAAAAAAGTATGTTGCTTAGTAGAAATGAATAATTGTTTGCAGTGAACCGGTGTCACATTTTCCAACCTCCTTAATGATTTTACGTTGCCATATAACTTATAAAATCTCTCCCTCTAGTTTTTCATTCAAATCAAAATCTCTCTATTTTCACTTCTCTTTCTAATTGTTATTCCTTTATTGTTGTAGGTTCTCAGGCGCGGTCCGTCGCCTCTGAACTATCTCAAAGAGAGCATTCGTAAGTACATAGCATGCGTGAAGAATGCTGATACCCACCCGGACTGTCAAGATTTTCTACGAGCTCCAAGGAATACGGAAAACTTGCTGACTAAGCAGAATTCACAACAAATGGCCCATCACTCATTCAAAATTTTCTAAGTTTAACTTGTAAACTGATTAGAATTACAGTAATTATTTCTTTAACTTCTTGCAAACTTGGCTAAACTATTTCGATAAACCGTTTTTCAAGCTTCTAACTGATTGTTATACATTTCTTATAATGTTTATAGAGAACTTTCTAGTACATGAGAATGACAATATCAGTAGTAGTAAAAAGTAGTAGTATTTGTAGTAGTATGTTTTGAAATTTATTAATAGTTTCGCGCCATGCTGTGAAAGTTATTTTTATTTCCTTCTGATCGAGGCTCAGAAATCACGTTACTCAAACTAACCAATCAGGTATCGCTCTTAAAATAGCTCAGCTATAGACTGAAAATTAAAAATAGATTTCAAAAAATTACCATTGGAAGAGACCCAAGTATGAGGGAATGCTTCTCTTAGATCATCCTCTCTTGGTAGTAGTATGTCGGGGATTACTAGACTAATGTAATGAGATGTAAGCCTTAGCTCGTCAGTCAGGAGGATTTTATCTGAGGTTTTGAATGAGAGTGTATTGTTAATATGTGTGGGTTGCTCCAAGAGTGGGTTACCGTTTCATCTGCATATGAATACATTGGTCTAGTCCAGTCCACAATATACTATTAATATCTCGCATTTTATTCTCATCACCTGATAGAAAATGTATTGATATTATAAGGAGAAATTAGATGGTGATCACCCTTGGGAGTTGAAGTGTAAAAACTCTCTTAGGTTTTGAAAGGCAAAATCATTAATCGTAAAATAATTTGAAATTCTTTGCCATGAATAGTTTTCTTCAATTTTCAAATCCATTTGTAATGGATTTATAGTATTTACGTTTTGTGCAGTGACACAAGAAATAGTTCATGCAGTCCATGAAAGCTGTTTGGATAAACTATCTCACTACAAATTTATAACTTTTCTTGATATATGCTATACAGCGATCATACATCTCTCCCCAATCCCACTCGTAATTTTCACGCTCGTTCAAGATCCTTTTCAGGCCACGTTCAGCCGGCTCTTGCGCTAAAATACGGACTGTTTTGCAGTCTAGAATCAACTATCACATCATAGAAATTGAGAGCGAATAATCTAATTGTTTTAGTAAAAATCATAACAATTGTCTAGTATTAACTCTAAATCATCCACCGAAACTTCGTAGAAACGAAAAGAAACCACAATTTTGTGACGACCTCCAGCCACTGCACACTAATATAACAATAGAGTGTTTCTGTCGAGGAACTATCGGCTGATAGTTGCCCGCGGAAATTTTGTGTTCTAAAAAACAAATATTAGCCCGAGAACGAAGTTCGAGGGCTAATATGCTAGTTTTTTAGAACATAAAATTTCCAAGGGCAACTATCAGACCGATAGTTCCGAGACAAAAACACTCTATTGTCGTTATTGTTCACCACTAAATTTTCCGTGCGGCGGCCTAAAACTGAAAACCTCATGAATTTATTTATTTCGATTTCTAACATACTGCGACGCTTGGAGCTTCAAAAATAGTTTTGCATTTCAACTTTTGTCTCGTAAATACGTACAAAACTTTAGGTTAACACTTCGGTATTACTTTTTCAAAGTTATAAATCGACTGAGTGATTTTTCAGTTCCATCTAAATGAAGTATGATTTGTATGAAAAACGGCGGCAAAACCTGGCGCGGGTCGCCAAGTCAGTTGAATGAAAAGAAAGCAGGACAAAAGTTTTCTTCGGATTATTTCTTCGCTCAATCTCTTCTAAAGTTTAATATATTCTGGAAAATTGTGCAAATGATTTAGCACAAAATGGGACGATCTGAAATAATTGTGGAGCTGAACATTATATTCATTTTACAAGTCAAACGGACAACCGTCGAACGGAGTCGAAGGTTTCACTGCGGACAAACGCTTGACGAACTGCCGTATTTAACCGATATTTATTGTGCTGATTCAAGCTGGAATTGACAAGCCTCTTGGAAATACAAGGTAACAATACTGAATAGGCTAAGCTTAAACTTGTGGTGTAAACAGGCTGTCATTTTTTGGACGAATTTGTGTCGGTTTACCGATCTTTCCGTAAATTGTTTAGTGCTCTTTCGTTCACATTTGTTGTATATTTACAGGAATTTGCCATTAAATATTTCGTTCCAAACTTCGTCCATGCCAAAGAATTGATAGAGAGTAAATTCTCGCTATTTTTTTAATTTATTCTTTCAACTGTTTAGCTCAAAACTGCACAAAACGGTTGTTTTTCGCTCAGGCGGGCACTATCGATCCGGGGTTTTTTGCCCGACGGGCACTATTACCTGACAGTGTCTCTCCGCGGATGAACACTATCACGTCACGTGTTCGATTTAATTCAATCAGAATCAAAGAAAATTTAGTGGTGAACTATAATGGCTGATAGTATACGAGTAGCTCAGCCAATCAGATTGTCTCATTTGCATTAGTATACTAGTAGATTTTTACTAAAACTAGTTATAGACCTCTGATATCATCGAAGGTGATTCGCTTTAAAGAGAATGAGAAGTGATTCTCACTGGGAGAAATTTGTTGCGCATCAAAATTAAATAACTGCAACAGCTTCCATTGACAATTTTTAGTAGATAGTTCCAACAGTATTCTAAGCATGCGATAGTACTGTAAACATACGGCTTTTATTAAACGGTTTCTCGTTGATGCTCCATATAGAGTCTGGCGTTCAATTCTCGTATTCTTGGAAATGTACAATCCTTATATTTATCCATATGGCGCGCAGTGCTTCAACCCTCTGCAGTTTCAGAAAGGACCCTTTAAATACTCTTATAAAATCAAAGTTGGAAATGGGGGAACAAGTGCCGGTTTTGGCAAATCTTCGTGGAAGCACTTGAAGAGTTTCCGAATCTTTTTATCCAATCAGAAACTAGCGTGAGCACTCACGAGTCCGAAAACTGTCACGCCAGCATAGCGCAATAAGGCTGAGTACGTCATGTTGCTTAACAACGTCGGGAACGAAAACCGCAGGCTCAGTCCCGTCTCAGAGGCGGGATTTCGCCCTCACCTTTGCTTCCCTGACTGAATGCTTAGTTTTGCATAATTTCAATAAATTTGCGCACGCGCGTTGGATCTGAAGCGAAAGAGGGATACCAGTACTGCTCGCAGTTTGTTGATGCGTCTCAGTGACGTCATTCACGTTCTCATCATACTGCACAGTCCACGATGTCAGTGCGTGGTAAAAGGTATTTCATACATTTTAGGAGAAGTGACGCTAGAATAATAATGTTGGGGGTCTTCATGACAAGACGCATGTACAGAATAGAGAATAACGAAGGCAGATAAAATGCGATTGTTTATTCATTTGCAACGAGGATATACATGCACATATAAGTTTCTTGTTGCGAATGAGATCAACTAACGTATTGAACTCAGACAGTACAGTAGCTTATAATCTAAGTTACAACACTCATTCATAAAGAAAATACAAAAGAAATGAATATCGGATACAGATTTCGTCCTGATTTACAGAAACTTTTCCCTCGATTTACTCGCCTAAAACGTATAGCCAGTCGATCAGAACATGAACATTAAGATGCATTTGTGCCATAAGCTCGATACAATATCCGCGTCAGATCTGTATGGCCATTTACAATGGCGTGCCGAAGGCGAAATGCCCATACAGCTAATCTGCCGCAGCTCATATTGTATCTATCACTTATGTTACTACTAGACTGTGAAACAGTCTCTTTAATTTGTTCTCGTGACGAAAACGGCGGGAAAAAACGTTTGTCCATTGATACTCGTTTTGCCTTCTCCTAAAACAGGCTCAGCTAGTGTCCAGGATGTATATAGAACGCAGCATAAGAATCGATAAGAAGGTAACGCAATATGAAGCTAACATCACACAATCCAAGGGAAGATTCCTGCATCTCTAAACACTGATCTCTTCTGGGACTTGTTGGATTTTGGAGTTGGCGGGTCCATGACTTCATCACAGCCTTTCTGTTGTCTATCCTGCACACAGGAGATGTATTTCTTTATACTCTCTTGAAGATAGCTGAGAGGTGAAGGACCTTGTCGCAGAACCTAAAACAGCATGATTCAGTCAGATAACTGGTAACTCGTATATTAACCAGCTGATCAGAAAATCTTGCGTTTTGCATGTCAAAATAAATCACTTTGAACGTGTCCGAAAGAGCTGTTAATAAAATGTAGTTACCAACAAACAAACAAACAAACAAACAAACAAACAACCAAACACAAACAAACAAACAAACAAACAAACAAACAAAAAACACACTTTGGCACTCAGGCATGGAATGTTTCCCCGCCTGTATTCAAGGAAAATAAGTGGCCGCATAAAATAATATGATGAAGTCATTACAACAAGTTGGACGTCTAAGGCGAGACCATTTACCGTGTGGCATGAAATTTTCGCGAATTTCGCGGGTTTTCCAACGATCCGCGAAAATTAGATCCCGTAAAAATAAACTCCTGCGTAAAAAAATTCCGCAAACATTTCCTCTATTTATTTAGAGTACTGGATTTAAATTAAATTGACTGCAAACAATATTTCAAGTACGTAGATAAAATACCGGACAGGAACCTGCCCGAGATCCACGAAAGTTTGCTTCCAGCGGTAAAGTTGAAATCCAAATTCGCGAAAATTTGTTCCCGCGAAACGCAAAAAGTCGGCAATCCGCGAAATTAAACTCCCGCGAAAATTTCATGCCAAACGGTATACTGATTCTGCGTAGATGGCGATTCTTCTCGTGCGAATAGCGCAATAGCTAGCTCGAGCCAGCAATCTGTACCGACCTCTATACCACATTCTTTCTACAGTTTGTTTTCTAGGATTTGCCATCGCAGGAGACTGAGAACCCCCAGTCACGCAGGATAACTGAAGACATTATGCAAATAACGGGTCAGCTATATAGTGATTAGCCTGTTCCAGGCGTTCGAATAGTGGAGGAGAGACGCGAAAAGACGCGCGAAGCGCGAGAAGAGGGCGTTCCCTCTCCCCAATCCCATGCCTATTATTCACTCGCAACTCTTCGCGCGTCTTTTCGTGTCGCTCCCCCACTATCCGAACGCCCGGAACAAGCTATATAGTGATCAAAAGCTATCTATCAAACCACGATGAACAAACACACCTTCAATAATATAGTGATCTTGCTAAGGTTTGATAATAAATCACCTGGTAATGGAAGTCTTTGATGTTGAATTTTTCTTTCAGTGTGCTATTGGCATCGTCTTTTAATTTCATGATTGCAAGTTGTCCCAGCATGTAAGTGACAGCCTGTCCCGGGATGTTTTGGTAGCGTGTTACTTCCTTCACTGCTACGTCACTTGTGTCCCATGCGTATTCTTCGAACATCTTCAACGCCCAGTCACGTGTTCTTCCCTTGAAGTGAAGCCCTGTGTCCATCATCAAACGCAAAGCTCTCCAAACCTAAAATGCCAATGACCGAATGTTACGGTAAAGTCTGTTTCAATTAACACTATAGTCAAAGCTCTCTCAGTGAACGGACACTCTTGTAAGCGGACAGCTCTACTTGTGGCCGCCTTGACAAAACCCCGTACAAACTCTAGATCTACATCAGTTTACACAATTCCGTAAGCGGCCAGCTCCAGTTGCGAATACTTTTTCTGCTTAACGAGGGTGTCCGCTTATGGGAGCTTCGACTGTATTAGACAATACAGGAGGCGCATCAAAATATGCACTCAGCTACGATTTTTGTAGCATGAAGAGACTATAAGTATGGCCATTCCAAACGGATGAGATGCTAATCTATAGCGGGTATAACACCCGTTATAATCCATCAAATATTTTTCTCGCGCGCGATTGGTCTAAACACGTCACGTGACGCAGCCAAAACTGGGGAATATCCGGTGATATTCCCCAAGTGATATTCCCCAAGTGATATTCCCAGTTTTCAAAGTTTACGTTTTACATTCGCAAGTTCAGTTTTTGTCTCAAATAAATTGCTAAGTTTAATAGAACTGATTGTTTTGAACAGACTAGAAACATTTTTGGACGCCAACATAACGCTGGAGTTGGTGTTGTGGTGTGTTATCTGCAGTTTATAGTTTCCTATAATTATTTTTGCTTGGCCGAGATCGTCGATCTTCGTCTAAGAGCGCTTAAAATCTTATGAAGTTTTCCAGCTCAACGTACCTGCCATTTTAACATGCCATACTTGCTGATTGGATCAACTTGGTACGCAGTGGTGTATTCAGGGATCAGCGGATTCTCCGAGTATAGTGCCCAGCCCTCCGCAAATGATGAGTAAAAATTGTTGTCTGCTATCCAACCAATGGGGCCCTCACATGAGTCGGTAAAGTGTTCCGTGTATCCTTGCAGCTGAAAAATAAGCGCGCCTCTAAGAATGTATTAGGAACTTAACCCGAATTTCCACTGGGTATTCATTTACTGTCTTGGATATTAAAAAGGTATTTGGAAAATTTATCAGGAGTACGTGACCTCACCTGTGTGTGGTGCCCAGGTCTCGCTTCATGCGCCGCCAGCGTGATCGACTCGTATCTGGGCCCAGGCCTCTGGAGAAAGAATGGCATGTTATAGCTGGCGACCTTGGAACACTCGTTATCAGACTCCATATAGAATGGTACACCGCTTGATGGATTGAAGTCCGGTTCAAGTTTGATGGGGCAGTTAGGAGTGGAATGGTACGGGCCTGTAAAATGAAACAGTCCTGCTGTCTCATAGTCAAGAGTAGCTAGAATCTGTGTGATAAAAATATCAAGAAATAGCTATTAGCGAGGCTTTCCAATTTAAAATATACAGTACACTGACAAACGGCGACCGACACTAAATAAAATACAAAAACTACAAATAAAACATAAAATCACTTATTTAGTGACAAAGACTTTACCACTTCCAAATGACAAATCAACCTAGGGAAAACCTTGTAGTAGACACATGTACGCGTTGCGTACCTATTTTTGGTTTTGCTTGTGAAACTTGGTGATAAATCATATCATGGAAGTTGTTACGTTCCTTGGCGAGCACGAGGCTAGTCGGCAAATACCGCTACAGCTGCACATGGGCGGGAGGTCGCGGGTTCGAATCCCAACCGGACCACCAACCAGGGTCTTAAAATAACTGGTAAGATCATGCTGGCTGTGCTCAACACCTTGTCTCAGTTCAGATGATCGCATCACTGGGCGATGAGGTTAAGCCGTTGACCTAGTCTCCTTCATCCTACATGTCAATTCGAAGGGGACGTAAAAGAACCCACGACACTGTTCGAAAAGAGTAGGGCACGAAGTTCCCGTGGTTGTTGATAATGTATGCTAATGTATGTATAAGAATGACCGCAGTGCCTGATGCATGCATAATTACCCATGATGCCATACGGGTATTAGTTCTTCCACGTGCTCGAGTGGTAATGGCGACTGTTTGTTCATTAAACAAGTTTGTTGAGTTTATCCTTCGCCTTATACTTGCGCTGTGCTTTGAAGTAATCAACAGTGGTCAGGCTTGTAATTCTATGTGAGTGTGTTATTTAGGGGGTGGATGGCAGTTGGGACGCAAGTCCTGTTTCTTCTCCCTGCCGCGACATTTGGCATGTAGCAAAAATCATTAAACTAAACTAAACTAAGTCGAATTTTTTCTCCTCTAGCAGATCACACAAAAGCATATACGTGACTGCTAGAAAAGAATGAATCCATTTATAACAGATATCTCCTTACCTGTTTAGTGTGGTCAAACCAGTTATTCATGGCAGCTGTCCTGTTTGGACAATACCTCGCCGCGTCCTTCACGTTGCTACACACTTTGTGCGCGTTTGCGTCAGACTCGTTGGCTGGGATATCGCGATCACTGTAAAACATGCTCGAACTGTTGATTAGCTTGATGAATTTCAGCTTTGCTAGATATGGATCATTCTCTTTAGTGATTTTCTTGGCCAAGTCCAAAACCTGTTCAAAACGTCAATCAAAAGAAATGAATTGCTACAAGAAAAGGATGATCTAAGATAAGCATTCCTAATATATATGGGCTTCTTTCAATCTTTTAAAATCTATTTTTAATTTTCAGTCCATAACTGAGCTATTTTAAGAGCGCTACCTGATTGGTCAGTTGAAGTAACGTGATGTCGGAGCCTTGATCAGAAAGGTCAAAACAAAAAAACACCCATTTCTATCTGCAGTTCTGTGTCCACGGCACAGTTTAATTTAGAGCCATATGTATGTTAAATCAATCCACAGTTATTTTATTTATATCGATGTTTCATACCTCCTCATAAAGTTTATCGCGCATTTTTTCCCCAAGGTTGTAAATTTCATCTGCAGTCTGAGAGGTTGTAGTAAAATGAGCCAGCAGTTTGTTGTAAGAGTCTCGTCCATTCAGCTTCTCTCCTGTTGGCAGTTCTTGCGTGGTTGTTTGACTGGTCTGGGAGCCGTTGACGAAGACATAAAGAAGCGGTAAACTACCCAGGCCTGTAGAAACGCTGTCAGGAGCACAGTGTGGAATGTGCTCTTTCTCTATGAATCTATAAAGGAATAAGATTTATAGGTTTATAGTTTAATGTTATTTTACAGTGTCCTTACTTAATGGGCAACTGCTATAATTCTTGACACTTTAATAAAATTATTATTATTATTATTAAAAAACGTCAGATTTCGTAGCTGTTGTTGTCACAATTTACGGATTCGGAAGAGTCAAAATAGTCACCGTCACCATCATCGTCACGCATTATTATTATTAACACCATCCAAGAGAAGATGATCTAAGAGAAGCATTTCCCCACTGATGGCTTGATCATTTTTTGAAATCTATTTTTAATTTTCAGTCCATAGGTGAGCTATTAGGTAGCTGAGCGCTACCTGATTGGTCAGTTCGAGTAACGTGATGTCGGATCCTTGCTCAGAAGGAAATAAAAACAACTTTCATAGCATGGCGCGAAACTATTAATATATTTCAAAAAAATTATTATGGGGTACGGGGAATCCTTCTCTTAGATCATCCTCTCTTGCACCATCATATTTATATAAATAAATAAATAAATAAAAATAAATAAATTAATTAATTAATACATTAATAAATTAATATTCAAGCAGCCATACCTTAGCATGTAATCAATTGGTTTACCAACATACTCAAGTGCGAATTCTCGAAGTGAGTCGCTGGCTGATTTTCCAAACTTCGCTTGCCATTCACTCTTTTCTTTAAATGCAGACATAAAATCTGAGGCAAGGAACGGTTTTATGAACGAAGCTTCGTAGATTCCTGTATAAAATAAAGCAAATTGGGTCATTTCGATATATTAAAATTCAGCTTGATAGCGAGGCCCAGAGGGCACAAACATGCAAATGTAGCTAAATGTCTACAGACATTTTGAAATTTGCCATGGCTCGCTGGTTAAGCTTACAATACCATTTTCACTCAATCAATGGCTCCTATACACAGTGATGGTTATTTGGCCGCCATGCTGGTTTACAGAAGCAAACAGCAACATTGCGGACGAATACAAAATTAATTATCTTATTTGCCGAATATTCCGTTCGCTCATAACGTCATGCAGAGCACGTTTTTGTCTTTAAAATTTTCCCAAGCTCTTTATTTGACCTATGTCAGTCTTACCTATTAGCTTAACTTTTAAATTGAAAAAGCAAATTTATTCTTTTGTTACTGCAAACCACCCATAAAGACCTATATAAAGATAGCTTATGTTATTTCTTTCGGCTGGCGGAAAATATGGATGAGAAATTTAGTTAACACTTTATTCTCATCAACCGCGTGGTAAATGCACTGGTTACAAGCACTGGGTAGAGTTCATAAAGTTCTTGAATTCGATATCGTGACCGTCGATCATTGAACCAAAGTTAAATTATTCAAAACTCCAGACAACGTCTGGATAAATTAACAGATAAACGTACATTACGGTGCTAATTAGTTCTAGCCGTCCGTATTACTACTTGGCTAAGCGAAAAATGGTCTTTGCAACTCCACTGCAATATTAAGCCTGGTGACTTTATTGTTCTTTTGTTTGAATGATCGAAGTGTGTTATGCGTGCGTGATATGAGCGTAAATTGAATTGCTCGTAGTTTACATATGCCTAATTGATACGAGCAAAGTGGAATACTTAATTCTTTAAAAACAGAATGCTCTTGTTCAACTTGCAGTCCTTGGTTGTTTTGAACTGAGTCAGTATAAAAACATGAATATGCGAGAGCCACAGAGTACTTATGAGTTTTTAATTAAGGGAGTGCTTAAGGGTGTGTATAATTATTTATTACCTGCTGGACCGTTAACAGCCACATCTCTGTACTTGTTCTTCAACCCATGCAGCCCTGCTTTGCACTCCTCTACAGTGCGAACCATACCAGCAGCCACGCCTAGCTTCAAGTTTTCAACAAACTGGTCAAATGTTTGCTTAATTTCTTTGAATTTATCCTTCAATGTCTCCATTTCGCTGACTGTCGAGGGTTTGAAATGCATCAATGATTTCTGAACTTCAGATGGAACCGCACAAATCGGGCCCATACAGAACAGGTCCGCTCCCATCATCCAATCGCCGACATAGTAGTCGTATGAATACGGCATAATGAATGGAAAGCCATGTTCAACCCAGTGCAGTAGCTGAGCAACTGCTCGTTTTTCTCTCAGTGTTAACTTGTCCATGTTAATTGGCATATTCTTGATATCATTGGCGAGCTTTGCCGCTTCATCAGTGATCAGTTTAATGCGCCCAGGTGCTGGATCATATGAGTGATATCTCTTCTTGACTTCAGCTGGTGTCACGCCAGGTTTTGTTGCAATCTTGTTCGGATTCAACTCATAATACTTGTCCTGTGCCTTTTGAAAGAAATCGTCGAGTCCAACCCGCTTAGCTTCCTCCGAATAATCGCAGTTGTTGCTCCTTTGTTTTTCTGTTTGACAGTCATGGCGGCTTCTGTTAGCCTCAGCAATAAGCGCTATTCCCACAAAAAGAAAACCAAGCAAGCAATTGCAAGAAAAACGAAGAGAAATATCAGGCAGCGTGTTCGTCGTTTGTTTCTTGGCGATGTGTACTGTGCGACGGGTTTATAGGTGGTGTTATCCATGATGGATATCGATGGATAAGCTACTTCTTGTTACATTAGCTTATAATGCATCTCGACAGGATATTGCTAATGTATGTCCTTTGTTCGAATCGCATTAATTAATTTACTTATAGAACTCGGTCATTGGATAAAACGCTCAATCGCATAAATTAATTTACTTATAGAACATGGTCTCCACCATTTTATCCGATAAATTATATTAACTATTGTTAAACAGAAGGACGATGACGACATTGTTAACATCTCGCCTGTGAACAGGCTACTTAGTTTAGAGCGAAAATAATGATCGGCGAGCGAAGTGAAACGAGCGTGGACTGGGGAGGACTGCGTGGGGCAACTTTCTTTCAATGTAGCCTTGTAGGTAATTAGTGTAAAAGAAGTGACAGGTCTACAAGAATTCTACGATTCGCGGCATAATTTGTACATTTGTGCCGTTATTTATTAAATTCGGCCTTCAGACATATTATGCTTCACGAGTATGAAGGGCCCTAATATGGTGTTTGTTTGGAGGAGTTATAACTGACTTAAATAGAGCCGTTAGACTAGTACTGTGCCGCGGGTCTACGAAATATTATAATTAAGAGTTGGTGGTCTGCATGGCTTGTCGGCTCACGCACCCTCATTATATGAATAATGATCGAGTCTCCTCGACATACAACCATCCTGACTGTCTTCATGTACCAGAAACATAAGAAATATATAGCAATAAGTTGGGAGAATTGCTGTTTGGAGCTTGAGACTAAGAGGGTTTACACTCAATCAGTATATAACGTAGGATCTAGGATTTGCAGTAATTATTCATTGTATTTGACTTTGCTTGAGGATGGTTCTAATTTAATTCACGTAAATTTTATAAATATGCAAATTCTAATGAATACGCAGACTACCATTCGGTCTTGTCTTGTAGGCTTCACGCTTCTATCCGACAACTAGTGTGACAGTGACAGTTTTCCCTACCCTTTCTATACTTCAATTCGTGAAATTCCTACCTTTTCTATACTTCAACTCGTGAAATCCCTACCCTTTTCTATACTTCAACTCGTGAAATCCCTACCCTTTCATATACCTCGAGCCTAAAAAAGGACCCCTTTCGGGCGGAGCCTCCCCGTATAGTCCATTAGAGGGAGTACCCCCCCCCCCCCCCTTACACGACCACGACGAGGCTCAAAAAGTAAGACGCAGTTTTTGTGGCTGTTACAGTTACTTTTTGTTTGTGAAATGGAAATTCTACAACTATTACACGGAGACCATAGTACCCTTGTTGGAGCGAAGGTTTTATCACTAAATTTGGATTTAGATGGGTTACTAAAAGGACCGACTAATCCCTGCCGAACGCTAATTTATCACTGAATCATTTTAACAGGGAGTCACTGGAAAGAAGTCTTGGATACAGTCATGTTATAAACTGTTATTGTCGAGTTTTTTACTAGTTTACTGCCAAAAAGGGGGGTTATTATCGAAACGATTTGTGCGACGGAGATTTGGCGGACTTATTTATTTTTGGGGGAGAGGGGGAGGGGCTTATTATCGGAATGTTACGGCGTGTTCAATTATGAAGATTAACTGAGAAAGACACAGATATTTAGCATGATTATAATTTATTTCCCCATTTAAATTGATGATTATATTAATAGTTATTATATATTATATTGAGACGATTTACAGCAATCTTTTTCGGTATATTTCCTGCCTTTATATGGTAGCGTAGTTTAGGTCAAAAAGTTGTTTACAGGTTGAAAAGTGTCATATGATGCGCATGCGTGAACTCTGATCCAATCGAGTATGTCATCGAGTATGGTTTGAAGGTTTTTACGTTTCTTTTCCGCACAGAGTCTAGATTGAGATTGACTTGCGAAGACAGCTTTGACGAAACAAAGCAAAACCGTTGTTAGAAGATTTTATATTCTCTTCACAAGTATAGTAATGGCGGCGAATATTGCTGAGTGACCGCATGAGACAGCAAAGTTACACATGCGCATATCATGACCTTTTAAGGGAACGTTAAACATTTTAACCATTTTTTGTATTATACTTAAAACATGATTTAGCTACAGAAACCATGCATGGATCAACACAATAACAATTACACGGATTTATAGTTAAAACAGATCGACTACACTGTCCTAAAAGCTAAAGGAATTATTTATATTGATTATTTAGTTCCACTTTATGTCTCTAGTAGACTGATCATCACATGTGTTTCGCCTCTTATTCCTTCGTGGCTTTCTCGTTCGTCTTCTCTTATTTGGTTTCGCTGTTAACAAAAACATTCATCATTGTTTAATTTCGATATGATTCATGTATTCTTTAGTATGTTATTATATTTAAAAATTGAAGAACCGTAACCGGCCACGAAAAAAACTAACGATTGGACTGTAACTAGCTTGCAATTGAGGCTTCATGTGAGGGAATATCATTAAAATATTTGAATTTGAAACGAATCCCCCGCATATGCATGAGCCTCGATTGCAAGCTAATTCCAGTCCAACTGTAAGAATATGGTCTACAACCTCGTCCCCAGGGCCATCTCCGTTTTCAAGATGGCGGGTGGGCGCGAAGAAGACCCTGGCGAAGAGCAGGTCACGTGTCGCCAGGGTCTTCTTCGCGCCCACCCGCCATCTTGAAAGCGGAGATGGCCCTGGGGACGAGGTTGTATGGTCTATTAAAAATTTCAAAGCTTTCAGTTGTCAGACTACACCTCCATCGAAGGCTATAGTCTGACAGCCGAAAGCCCTGACAAAATTAAAATGTTATGTTATTATCGTTTAAATATATTTTATTAAAGAATAAACAAGCAAGATATATTTGCAGCTATATGTGTAACAGCTGCATGGAAAGCATTAAAAACCAGCCTTCCCTTTGAACTCACTTTGCGATACCGCGGAGTAAAATGAGTTCTACCACTGGCTATATGAGGCAAATGGGAACAGGTCAATCGCGAGTTATATTAAATTTATTTCAGCAAATTCGTCTGTATTCCTTTAGCTTTACGTAACTAACATTTTATTATGTGCCGTGCTCAGCTAAAATGGCCGGCTTCACAATTTGGAGATTTGTTCAATATATTCCGGAGGTTCGCGACATCCGCAATCATTTAGCGTTGCACTTTAAAAAATTATATTCCAAATCTCTGTGCCCCTGTTGGCTTACCTTTGCAGGGAACGTCCACGTTACATTCCTCCGTCAAAGGCGGCTTGATTGTTTTTTGGCAGAAGACTGCCGGCACCGGGCTAAAGCTGTCATCACTGTTCTGTCTCTTGCAGCTTAGAGTACGTGTGATAATTCCACCGCCACATGTCTTAGAACACTGTAAACAAATGCGAACAGTGATCAAACTACACATCATGGAACTATTGTTGTTTTACAACATTCGGCTTAGCTTTTACTGAAAGATAAAGGGTAGAGACCAGTCGCCATTATAGACGTGCACGTGACTGGAGCGAGTCAGATTTACTGATACCTCACTGCCAACAAGCGGGCAAATGACGTCATCACCTGTTCAAAGCTGACCCCTCTCCACGCCAGTCCCGTCCAGTGTTTGCTTTGGAGGGAGCTGGCTCTACTGTTACTTTTAGTATGATGTTTACATGTTCGTAATACAACGGTTCAGTAAGCCACAACGAGTATTTCACTTGGACACATGTACTGAACAAGACAATGCTCTTCATGATCAATCGAGTTCAGTCACAGAGAAAGGGAGGACATGAAAATCTCAAAATATAATCCCATCTTAGTTCGATTTGACTTTTGATTCAGTTCAGTCTTTTCGAATCGTAACTACGCATGCTCAGATAGTTAATGAGCAATTATGGTAATTATTATACCGTAATATTCGAGGTTTACTCGGCTTCCATCTAAAAATTTTGAATAATGTAAAACAACATGACCATTATCATGCTAGAGACCTTTATACTTTACACAGATAAGAAATAAATCCCTAAAGATGGCTTCGTAACTTTGACAATGTGACGTCAAAATATTCGGAGTTTCGGGGAGCAGGGCGCCGGCCACCAATGTGGCCTGGGTTCGAATCCCGACCAGGAGTCATATGTGGGTTGAGTTTGTTGGTGGTTCCCATCCTTGCTCCAAGGTTTCTTTTTATCCGGGCTCTCTGGTTTCCCTCCCTCCACAAAAACCAGCGTTAACATTTCTAAATTCCAATTCTATCTGGGAACAGTGGAATAGAAGAGCCATTCTGTGGATTTCCACTGAAATTCCAATTTATTTATTTATTTTATTTAAGTTTACCTCTCCCCAGAGTGAAGGAAGCCATTCAGGCGGACAGGCTACTTTAAAGCAAGACTTGGTCGTGTCTGGCTTCGATTCCTTGCAGCTGCCATCACTCACGGTTTGGTATACTGCTGGGTTCTGAACTTTCATTCTGCACTCCACTTTGCGCGTCATCACACCATGTCCACAAGTCATTGAACACGAGCTCCAGGCAGGAACATACCATCTGTTTATAACACAGGTACATAGCTTTACCAACTTACACACAAAGGACTGTCAAGGAGTATGCTTTCAGTGTGACTATGAAGACATCGAATTTTGTTTGTGGCCATGGTTCAATTAGACAAATCGTTCTTACTATAGACCTTATTCATAAATGGCGGCCGATTCATTATTCTTTTATATTCATGCTAATCAGCCTACCTAGCCTCGTTAGTATGTGCAAAATTCAAAATAATTTTTACTCTAAAATGAGGCTAGGGAGGCTGATTAGCATGAATGTAAAATAATAATTAATTGGCCGCCATTTATGAATAAGGTCTATGTGTGACGACATTATAATTAAGTTCAATAGGCCGTGTTTGTATTCTCGGTATTGAATTGGAACAAGCTTGCAATCGAGGCTAATAATTCAAAATAATGCAAATGAGATGAAGCTGTTTTTAAAATGATATTCCCCCGCATTAGCCTCTATTGCAAACTACATTGCAGTTCCAGTTCAATACCCAGAATACGAATATGGCCTATTTGTTAAGTTATATGTATTTTGCCATTTCAGAAAGGTACTCTGCTTTTCACAACACTCTGAAATAAACAACATAATATAAAAGGTTTACTCGTTTAATTTCTTTTCTTTTTCGACAACGGAAAACAATTGCAAGAACCAACAGGCACACTAACAATTGATTGGCGCGTGTACTATTCTTTGTCGCCAAAATGGTTTCTATTGGCCCATCAATCGAAAAATCAATATTGGAAAACCAAAATGTACAGAGACTGACTCTTCGCCGCAAGGTGCAACCTCGTTACGTTCCCAGGGTCTCTCTTCCCCTGCCCTCAAGAGCGAAAGAGAGGAGACTCGTCTCCTCTCTCTCGCTGAAGAAAGATCCCAGGAACGAGGTTGCGCAAGTTGGCGCTGGTTCTTAATTGTATTAAAGACACTATTTTTATATCAAGGAGAATTAAAAACTTGAATTAGTAACCGCTGTTGAAAGTTTTAGCAGCGCAATTATTTAATCTTTGCTGTAACTTGTTATTAACATACTTTGGCTCACAGGGTTGAGTGTTACATGTTTGCACATCCTGTGGTTTCACGGATCCTTTGCACGCTGAATCCGCTACTATTGATTTATCATCCTTTCGCGTACACTTTACGTTTAGAGTTTGATTTCCTAAAAGAGAAACGTAGTAAACAAAAAGGTAAAGGTAACACCACACTCGGGCCAAACTGGCCCACACTGCCGGGGCTTATCCCAGTTTCCTTAGCATGAAGCCGACTAGGGGTATTGCTACTCCCCCTGGATGGGATGCCAGTCCATCGCAGGTTACCCCCAGTATGTTGTCGCCGGTACCCATTTATACTACTGGGATGAGAGAGGCACTGTGCATGTTGGTAGAGTGTCTTGCCCAACAACACAACACAATGACCCAAGCCAGGGCTCGAACCCGGCCTCTCGATCCGGAGTCCAACGCGCTATCCCGGCATTAGGCCACCGCGTCTCCTCGGACTAGTAAACATAAATATCGCAATATTCTTGTAACTTCCCAAAGTGGTTTAATTTGTTGTCCATGTCAGCAGCTCTCCAAACAATGTCTCGACACCTTGTAGCTATCAGGCTAAGTACAATCATGTTGCTAGGCAACATCCCTACTAAAATCCGCGGGCTCAGTTCTTGGAGATGGATCCAGTGTTTACTGTTGTTACTAAGTAACACGATAAATCCGAAATATGATGTCATAACTTCCACTGAGAGCGTTCTGTCAGCATAAACCAGACTAAGCTGCATGGAAGGCTATTTGTTTTTGGACGGTTTAAAATATATTTAGAACTTATTATTATTATACTTTTGGGATGCTGTATAGTGTGTATGTAATATAGTGCGAGTAACAAGAAATAGGTCCATAGGACGTACATGTGGCTATTGTGTGTTTGTCTACTGCAGTTTATAATGAACTAGTGCATAACATAAAAGGTGTAAGCCATTAATACGAACGCAGAGCCGACAAATAGTTCTGCAAACGAACGCATGTGTTTCTACAACTGTGTGTATTGCATATAATTGGTCTCATACAGGGTCGTGTTAATTGAAGTCACATCACACAAAAAACAAAGGTACGCATTGAACAACAACAACAACGACAACAACAACAACAGCAACATCATTTATTTGTACCAAAAAGAAGAAAGAAAAGGACCTACCTCCTGCGCATGCCTCGGAGCACGCTGACCATCCTGACTCCGTATCTTCGATCCATTCAACGTCGTTGGGATTAATTTCAGATTTTTTGGAGGTAAAGTACTTACACTTAACTCCTTTGTTCTTACCAGCATTAAAAACGAACTATATAAAGAAAGTGAAAATGTCTCTCAAATATGCAGTTATATAAAACAGCCAAATGAATTGATGGCTTTCGACGTTTAAGCTTAAAGGGGCACTATCATCAGTGAACATCACTTCAAAAAGTCAAAAGCCAAGTGACATAATATTTACTAAAAATGGAAACCTAGAATTCGAAATAATGGTCCAGTTTTGTTAAAAGTTACTATACCAGTACTGAAGCTATAAAATGAGTGCTATCACCCATAGGAGCTTTTGATCTCAACTTGAAAAAGCCGGGCAGACTTTTCAGGTTCTGCCCTTGTGTCTTGGAAAAATCGCTAAAACCTTATTCCGACTTGCTCTTCCTTCAACAATTCACTTGATATCTTCCTCTTGATGTTCTAGGCGCATTTCGTGTATACGTGAAGGTACTTAGTCGTAATTTTAGCACCGTTTTAACACAAAAGCAGCAAAGCCCCCGTGACAGTGCCCCTTTAACTAATTTGAATTTTTCGTAATTTCTTATTAACTCTTCATTTCCTTATCGGTGTTATTTCAAGGTGCTACAAGGTCCCTGATGACAGGTTACAAATTAAAGTAACACGAAGTTCAATTAAAGACTATCCTCTTGACAGACGTGCTTTTAACTTGTCACGCACGGATTATATTTCAGCATTAAATATTGTTATGTTGATTTAATAAGCATGGATACCCTGGATGCAAAAGACTTTTCTTGCTCAGTTCTTGGTCCTGGTCAAGTCTCTCGGGTACAAATTCCGACACACGCAAGAAAATAACCTCAGGTACCCAGGCACGAAATGTGCGCACTACAAATTGATTGTTCATTTATTAATAATAAATATTAATACTACTAAGACTGCACACCTAGCGATCACCACATTGGAAAATCGCCAAATACAATAACAATCAAATGAGAGGCTACAAGCATCGTCATGTTTGTTGCAACACTTCGATTTTTATACATTTTGCCCATCCCTACCCCTGTACAGTATGTTGACAAAACACTGAGAACGGACACACGAGTAAATTTTGCCATTTGCAACATTGAAAGGGGGAAGGGTGTGTCGACAAGTATTTAGTAGTTTTATGATTATAATTTCAAGTTTTTGATGTGTTTCAACTAAATGTGACAGCGGCTGTAGGCTTTAAATATCTTACCATGAATCTGAGCGCCTGGTTAATTGGCCCAGGGATGTCAATAAATTCTTTTCCAGACCGTTTGTCATATGTGATTGTACTGCCAGCTGCCTCGAGTACGGTTTTACCACTCGGTAGTTTTATCAGGTAGTTTTTCTTGGCGCCTTGCAAAGCTGACGATAATAAAATAAGTTGTAATACAGACAAAGACAAACACCGACCAACCGGCCGACAGACCGACCGACCGATTGATCGACCAAGAAACAAACTAAATCTACCTACCTACAAATCAACCTACCTAACTAATTACCTACCAACCGATCGATCTACCTAAATACCAGTTAGGAATAATGTGAGCTTCGAGGAACAGACAATGTACCTTGGACAAATATCCGTGCATACTTTTGAGGTTATTGTTTATTATATATATCCTTCAAACATTTTTACACAAGGCCTTTCTGTTTGGGAGATCTCGGTCAAGCTGTTTAACATCAAAGTAATTCTGTTGGCGTTCAAAATATCCGGATTCAGTTCTATTCAATTTAACAATTTATTTGAAGCGAAATCCGAGTGAACGTGCGAACGTAAACGCAAATTTGGGAAAAAAATGGGGAATAGCAAGTGGGAAATATCATCGGATATTCCACAGGTTTTTCTGCGCCACGTGACTTGTTTAAAACAATATTTGATGTATTAAAATAATAATATTATGCATCGTTTTAAGTTACATGAGAACATAATCAAACTGCTTCTTACCTATTGAGTTTTTATCTTTAGCAAGTTCGCCTACAAGGATTCGTCTTGATCCCTTGGGAACCACATACATGAGCTCCGCGTTGTCAATTCCTGCGTTTATAAACAAAATAATTTGGTTATAGAAAGCTAATCTTTTGGCGTGACCAAAATTAGGACACAAGTTTTGCAATTCATCCCATCTTGTCCAATTAATTTGAACATTCTCTGAGGCATCTGTATATTTCTTGTGTGTTTTTGCCATCCAGTATTAAAATGTTTTATTCAATGTTTGTATGCAATATGTCTGTTATTACCCCCCGGCTTATAAGCTCCCTCAGTTATAGACCCCATCTGCTTTCAAACCAAACAATACTCCCGTTATAAGCGCTATCCCCCTGGGTATAACCCCTCCCCAATTTCAACCTTTCCTTATTAATTTACTAACGTCCTGACAGATAATTATACTTGAAATAGAATATTAGGAAATAAATAATTTTGCAAGTAGAGTGCAGATGAAAACGTTTAATCAGAGTGGCTTTCTTACAAAATATCCCACATAATATTTTACAAATCTGTGGAATGTGTTCCATACTGTGTGTATTTGTATAAGCTCGGGGCTTATAACGGAGATATTGCTAGCCCCTTGAACGTCCATGAAAGTCCTGTGTATTTCCTTTAATTACCTTTTTCTCGCCAATCATTAGTGTATGTCTCTACCACTAGAGTACACGAGGTGCTGTCTCCATTGCAAACTTTACAACGATCCAACACAAATCCAGACCCGAACCCATAGTCACATCCAACCGACTATAACAAGAATTTACATGTCTGTAAATATTACGTAACAATCAAAAGTTCTCGTAAATTAGCGTGATAATCTGTATAATATAATAATCTGTTTTCAGCGCGGTCGATTTGAAATTACAAGCACGATTACCCTTGGACTGTACGACACGAAGTCCTATTACCAATAAATTGTAACCATAACAAGCTAGAAAATTCCATTCATGAGTAAAAATCAATAGCTTTCATTTAAATGATCAGGTTTCTTCCACAGACTTAAAAGGTACAACCATATTGATTGACTCAAGGTTTGACTCTCGGAGTGAAAGAAAAAAACAACATAATTGCGACCAAGTTTTTAACCCCATTATTATCGTCAAATTCCACTGTTAATAAATTAATATAATTCGACACAATATTCATTTGCTTAAAACATTACCGAACGTTATGGACTGAAATAAAAAATAGGCTAAAAAAGCCGTTGAATGATTACATTTAGTGTTTAGTATCGCGGTACATTTGTATCAGTAATTTGCATTTTGACTCGTCCTACTAGCTCACAAAAAGACTGCAAGACTCGTAAGACCACACAGCGATACTATACACTAAATGTATAATGACATTTGCAACCGGAGGTAGCCAAATTTCTGTTTACGCCCATTTCAAGATGGCGACCGTTTATGTTAAAAATTGTAAAATAAGTCATCAGTGTGAGCCGTTGTTGACAAAAGAGACAAGAAGAGACACGAAACGTCTGTATTTTTTCACTTATTAATTTTTTGCGATATACAAACTGCCTTTAATAAATGATAGTTTACTAAGGCATGAAAATAATAATAATAAGTATGAACTTTAGGCTCATTTTTTCAAGATGCGCCGTCATCTTAGCTTACCATACACTTTCCACCAACACAGACATCATTGTTATCTGCAGCTTCATCAAATTGACATTTTGTGCCGTCTTTAACTAAGCCCTTAGGAATTAAACTGGATCCTGATCTGCAATACAGTTTACATGGATCTAAAAGAAAAAGAATGGAATTTTATTACATCGCGCAATAACGATCTCAGTACAAAATCGTTTCACATACCCTAATTAACAATTAGTTTGTGAAAATGATGAGGCCGCAGGCCAAATCAACTATCACATCATAGAAGCTGAGAGCAAATCATCTAATTTTAATATAATCTTATTGTAGTTAAATCTTCACAATTAGCAGAGGAAAGTTTTCAATTGAGTGTCGAAAATAATCGCCGGATTGCTTTGATTTTGCTTTGATTTTGCTTTGATTTTGGTCGCACACGTTTTCCCGCGCTTGGCGCCGGTTACGTGTATGTGCTTTGAGTTCTCATCGTTTCATTATGTTGCTCACGTTTGTTGTGATTGGCCATTGAAAGCCGTGCGCTTTATTATTCAATTTTGAAATTCGCACGGCTGTTTTTTTTTTCTCACAAGCTAAAAAAAAGCGCCAAACTCGTCAAGCACTGCATGTTTCTCATCCTGAATTGATAAATAGATAAAATTAATTGATTAATGTTTTCCTTAATACCTTTTGGCTTGTAGTTATATGCGGTATATGTATCGCCCGAAAGAGCTTGGCACTGAATATCTCGGGATGTTTTGGAGCCAGATGGACAAGGCTGTGGAAAAATAGTTAGTTTAAAGAAAATACCTTAAACTGCATGAAAGATTCACTTTCGCTACACTTGGCTAATGTTATTTTATTTTAATTAATAATTAATTCCTCAACAAGCGGGGCCGGAGGACGAGCGTGCATAGTTTATAATTTTGGCTCAGGCTGGATCGATTCTGTGTAAATTAATTAATTTATTGCGTTGGGTACTGGCACATGACGTCACACGGCGTACTCGTGGGCTAATAATAAAAGCGCTCGCCTCTGACACGTAAATACAGTTTACTTACCTACTTACGTCAATTTTTTCACTACATTGTGTTTTCACTTGACGTCATAGCCGCCATATTGGTGTCCCCGTACAAAATAATTTTTATTAACTTCTTTTGTTAGGGACACAGGGACACCAACATGGCTGCCACGGACTTTGCGATTTAATTCCCACAGGACTGAGTGAAAACGTTCTCCACTGAGTTCTATAAATTACTGCCGACAAAATGCTGACAGAAACAGCAACTATTACTCAAGAGTATAATCTTTAATCCCAACACAGTGATAATATTGTTACCTTTCTTTTACAAATCCTGGGAAGTCCGCGAGTCTCTCCCTCACAATCCGCTCCTGAATTTTGAGGACTTAACACAAGAGAAATAGATCAACACAAGTTCTTAATATTAGCTACAGTCAAACCCCTATTACAGCACAGCCACTTGCCATTTCTCCGAGCCGGCGGTGGCCGTTTAATAGGGGAACGACATGTACAAGGAAACATCATGGCTTTAACAAAAGTTAAATTCATGCATATGGTAAATTATTATGCTCTTCATGAATTGAGAAAATTGTCTTTTGGCATAAAGACGTGAAATGGTCAGTCAGAACATTCAAGCTAATACCGAACATAACCTACTTGCTTATTAATATTAAAAGTGGATGCAAACTTTGATCTCGCGTCGGTAGAAATCAGCAGCGAGTAGTCTAATTGTTTTAGCATAATCCAGTGGCTGATATATATTAACTTAATCCTCTTCCTCCTGTTTCTTATAATAAAACCCATAGCAATAAAATAACAAAAGAATAACAACTTGATGTGGCTGAAAATGGGGAAGTGGGTGACAATATTATCGATAAACTAATTTTTGGTTTGGCGATGTGATGCATGATAAATTAACCAAGCGCGAGGGCCTCTGATCGATAGACGGTTCCTGCGCATGCGTAGCCAATCAGCTGATTGCAAGTTTGCTAAATCACGATTATTTTGTTTTGTTTTGGGGGTGCACAGCTAGGTTACCGCAAACACAAGGAAATCTAAAAAACGCCAAATGGTTATCATTATAATATATCGAAGTAAGAATAATAATACATACGTTTTTATATGGCGCATTTCTAACACTCAGTGCGCCTTACAGTAATAACATTATAGGAACAAGGATGGCCAAGATTGGAAAAGATTGTGATGGGTTACGAAATTAAATAAAGGCTTAACTGAATAAAGGCTTGGCGACATTTAAGATATACCGTGGATTTGTACAAGTTCTTGCTCTCCATTGTATTCCTCCTCCGCATGTGTGTGAACAGTCTGAGTAGGATCCCCAGTCACTCCACCCTCCATTTACTATATCAGATCCATCGTCAACACATACGCCGCTAATGCACCACTGTAAAGTAAAGGGACTGAGTACTAGACAAAACAGAACTGAAATAACCGGAATAAAATCTTCAGCTAAAACATATTGTCCTGATGAACCACCAAATTCTTCTAGCTAGCATTAAAGTTAATAGTATGCAAAGCAGTAAAGGGAATTAAAAAAAGACAAAAAAATAGTTTGTTGGCTATACACAATTAATGGTAAGCCCAGTAGTTTATATCGTGATATGAATACAGAAACAAATCTTGCAAATGAACATAACATGTTGTTTAAGAATCCTAACTGACAGGAGACAGACCAGCGTGGCCAGCGAGGAGTTGAACTCGGGACTACCGAGAGCAAAATGTATGGCAGGATAGAGGGCTTGAACCCGGGACCTCCGGATTACAACACCAGTGCCCTGGTGTTGTATCTTTGCAAGAGACTATTGATCTTTGTATGTATCTTTTTTTCTTTTTTCTCTCACATGCCTGGAGTATGTACATTAGTTACTGCTGGTTTGATGCCTATGTCATTCTTTGGTGTATATACAACACCTACCTTTTCTCTCCCCCCCTTAGTTATTTATTTATTTATTTATTTTTGGCTCTTGCTTAGCTGTTGTAAGTAGTGTTAGTGTAAGTTGTAAATTAGCATTATTTTGTTTTCCGTGTACTACTACTAAGTGAGAGTATTGTAAGTAAAAGTAATTTAAGTAAAAGTATTGTAAGTAGGAATATTGTAAGTAAGAGTATTTTAAGTAAGAGTAATATAAGTAGTCTATAGTTTATAATTTAATATATTTGTGTAAGTAGTGTTGTGAGTTGTCAATAAAATAAACTTTGCACGAAAAAAAAAAAAAAAAAAAAACACCAGTGCCCTAAGCCACTCGACCACGCTGCCACCATGTATCACCATTAATTTAACTTGCCAATCTTGGAAATAAACAATCATTGTCTTACATGTCTTGGTGCACAATATGTTCCATCAAGAGGAGGAGCAACTTTGCTAAAGCAACCTTGCCAAATGTTACGAGTGCAGTAGAGGGAGCCACAGCTTGCAGTCTGATAAACAACAACAAAAACAAGCAAATACATATATAAACAAACAAACAAATCAATATAAACAAGAGAGGATGATCTAAAGGAAGGATTTCTCCGTGTCCGTGATAATTGTTGAAACCTATTAATAGTTTCGCGCCATGCAATGCTGTGAAAGTTATTAATATTAATATTTCCTTCTGATCGAGGCTCTAACATCACGTTGTTCAAGCTGAACAACCATGTAGCGCTTTTAAAATAGCTCAGCTATGGACTGTAGAATTTGTAAGTAAAAATTTGAACGTTTTCGGCTCAATAATAATACTTCAGTGATAGTGTACATGGAGTAAATGGTAAGTTTTTGGGTCCGTCATTACGGGTCGTTACGTTTAGGAACAACCTCGTTCCCAGGGTCTACTCCGCTTTCAAGATGGCGACTGGGCGCGAAGAAGACCCTGGGACACGCTGGTGAAATATTACACGATCGTGGAGTATTTTGTCACGTGACACACGATCGATCGTCTTCGCTACACTTGACCAACGGTTCTAGGATCAAATATGATGATATTTGATCCTACTCCTACTCGTTATTATTGTTTGGCAAGGCGAAGAAAAGGGTAGGTTTGTCCCAGAATGTTTATTTTGGCTAGCTATAAATAGTAAACATCCCTTCGTAGAGATTGAAGGCTCACAAACATTGCAGGGTGGAGATTGCGCAGTACGGACTTTAAATCATCTTTAGCCGAAATAAATCTCGTTATTTGTAAGCTGTTTTCGTATTGAAGTATACAACCCGGATACACTGTTCGTTGTTTACCTTGTCGTTGGGATGTATACAATGCCCATATCCTTCTCCATATTGTTGTCGACACTGCACATCTCCCGTTTCCAGCTTTCCTGGAGGAACGTTGTTGCGAAAGTACTTCAAATAAGAAAGTTTGCGATTTATTCCGTCTTCAAGGCAACTCGGTGCGTCACTTGTAGAAAATGAGAACAACAAAAAAGGATAAGAAAGCGATGACGTGATCTAGCTAATTTTAGAAACATTTTATCTCGATTTATCTCATCATCATCGTTTGCAATCCGAACACAACAATTCCCTAGCTTGAACATTTTGTTTTAGTCTACAATAGACACTATCTTGTTGTCTACATAAACCATCTCAGATATGACTAGTTAGCGCGCACAACTGTCGTCCAGTACGCTGACGTTTCTGTAATGCATATGGGGAATTGCAAGATACAATTCAACTTAACACGTCATTTGGTGTTGACGTCATGCCGAGGTAGGTAAGGTAAAAGTCTTCACGAGACTAGACCATATCAGAAGCGACTAGGTATTGACCTGACATTTCAGTTTGAAAAATTAATGTGAATGTTCTCGATTGAAATAAGCCCCCCTCTCTATTAAGCCCTCTCTCTAATAATTCCCCCCTTCTTGAGCCCACGCCCCTGATTTCTCCTTCCACAGAGTATCCTTACGTCCCCTCAGGGGGTAGTCATAGCCGCCGTTCTTCGGGACACCACCATTATCGGTACTGAAGACCATAACAGTGTTGTCCCACAAGCTTGGAGAGCAAAAAATAGCAATAAAAATAGTTTAAAATAGCAATAAAGTTTTGATTTTTCTATTGAAATGGCAGTCCCCTATCTCTCTAGGGTTAGGGTTCTTCTCTCGAAGATAATTTAAAAGAAAAAGACCCGATTACAAAATTCTCAAAACTGGCTGGAGAGGCACTGTGTGAGTAACTGTCTTTCCCAAGAACACACTCACAACACAATAATCCAACCAGAGCTTGAGTCTAACGCGTTAACCATTAGCTATAGGTTACTGCGCCTCACAAGGCAACTTGCCTTTGCAGGAAAAAGTGTTGATTTATACGGCAGTTCGTCAAGTATTTATATAGTTACCTTAATAATGTTTGAATCTTCTCTCTGCTGCAAGAAGACCACTTAAATGCCAGTGATCCCCCGGGGACTGCTGTGGCCATGACATATCGGTTATTAGGGCAGCTGCCAGAGCTAACATCATGTGACACGCCGAGCCTTACAAAGGAAAACAAGAATATGTTTTGATGATTGGAATAAATCAAATATGTGAACTTGGAATAGGAATAACAATGCAAATACTATCCCTATAATAACGCAAATAAAGCATTTGTAAAGAAATAAATTATGCTCACAAAAAAAATAGCCGGATATAAGTTCAACTTGCATTTGACATACTCCCAAACACTCAGTTGATATCAATGATCAGTTGATTTTAACTGTCGTAACCAAAGAGCATGATCTAAGAGAAACATTCTCCATACATGGGTCTCTTCCAATGATAATGTTTTGAAACTATTACCGTTAATTTCCAAAGCCCAACTGATTCCTGGCTGAGTCACAATATTGTTAACTTACATGTGCGCAGTTTCATGAGCGAGGATAATGACAGTTCCAAATCCCATATCATTATTAACTGAGAAACTTATTCCTTTAGCGCCTTGACATATTGTATCATAATCCGCAAGACCTGAAATTGAAAGAAAGACAAATAAATAAATAGCTTTCTTATACACAAACAAACGTCAAGTAAATTGGAATCATTGTTTGTTTGTAGTGATATACCAAACTACGAAATCAAGCAAACTACAAATTTAATATTAGTTAAAATCTAAACAAAAATAAGCCCCCAAAATCTCATTCGCAGCCCCCCGGCCCCCACCCCCCGAATTTAAGCCCATAAGTTTAGATCCCATCGGCATAATATCCTCCGATTATAAGAGTTTTAACGTAACACATTAAGTTTATAGTTTTCGTTCTCCGTTTATATCTCGTTATGTTCCTGAAAACTTTACTGATATACGGTGTTTATTAAAGATAATGATTTATTAAATTAATAGGGCCCCCGAAAATAAGCCCACAAAAAGCCTTTTGGACAAATATAAATGGGCTTATTATTACCTCCACTGCCTCCCCTGTGAAAAAAGAAAGAAAAATAAGTGAAATGAATATGCATGTTGTATTATTCAGTCCATAAACCAAAACAAAAGAGGAACAAGGCAACTAAAACAACAACATACGTACTCAGCAAAACAAACAAAAACTAAACGAGAAAAAGAAACAAATGAAACAAACAAAAAACAGCACAAACAAAACAAACAAACAAAAATAATATTTCTTTAGGCTCGATTACCAGCCGCTGTTCGGGAAAATGAGTGCACGCTCGTCAATCGACGGAGAGGAACGAATACCGGACTCAAGAGAGTGGCGGAAATCTCGCCTAATATTTCTTTCCTCAATTGTAAATACAATCCTGATGGTTTTCCCTTTCGTGTTTTCAGAACTTTTAGAAGATAAAATTGTGGAATATGAATCTGACGATGAACTAGCTCGAGAGTTTAGCAGTGTTGCTTTGAAACGATGAGGAACACTTGCCATTGTTACCGCGATCGAATATGCTAGCGGTCGCTACCCATCAGTTTCATCCATTTCAAGTCATTTCAGGTCGTTTGAAAAATGTGATCAATCAAACCAAGCAAAAGCGGTTGTTTTAACCCAACTAACCCAACCAATATTAACATTTACGTTAATCAGTTGATCATAATATAACACGACCCTTTCAAATATTCAAGGTTACGCAGAGTTTCAATCAGTGTGAAGAGAATAGTTACTCAGTAAATGTATGGTTTTTCTGCAACATTAACATCAATCTCACTTTCATACATAGAAGTTTGGTTTCATTTCACAGAACAACAAATACATGTCACGCATTCTGTGGAACTTGCTACCCGATTCATATAGAAATGTCAAAACCCTTAAGGCCTTTAAAAACGATATCATGAAAATTGACCTTTCGGGCCTTTTAACCTAACTTACTATTAATTTTATTGTTAACTCATTGATTGTACATATAACTATATCGTTTTTACTTTTTAGCATAACGTATAATGACTTTAGATTGTATTTCATGACTTGTATTTTTATATTTTTACTCATATATTATATTATTCATTTTTTTTAATTTTAATTTATGTGGAATACCTGTAAATTAGCTGGTGTGTCATTTTATTTTTTATGAGATCATGTCACACCTTCATAGCTAAGTGTATTGCACAATAAACTTGTATCTATCTATCTATCAGATCTTCACACTCTTCCTAAGATCGAGAAGAACCTGGGCTACATTACCGAGAAATTAATGCAATGGCGTCAGGGTGGTAGGGATTGTTATCCGACACTGGAATGTTGACGTCACCTGCCCATTTCTTGATAGCAAGCAGTTTGTCTCCGTTGGAAGTCTTTTGATCATAGCTTAACTAAAAATAGAAACGGAAAAAACATGATATGATTGGAAGAAGTAATAAGTCACTCTTTCTTTCCTATCTTCTAAGAGCTCCAAACTGATCCAAAATTTCAATGACTAATATGTTGAAAGCGAGAAAGCTGTGCACTGACTCATTATTTCTGAACATTATAAACCAGATTTTCAGATATATTGACCAACACCTTCCTGAAGTTTTAGTCCAACCGTGACTTGCATTGATCTACAGAGCCACTGACCTGGCCAATTGAACACCAATGCTCTAAAATGTAAAGGCATAACCTTGACTTTGATATTCCTAGTACCAACCTTACCAGGCCTAACCCGATGCAACGACTTTTTTTAATATTTAAGCAAAAGGCAAAAGGCGTCACACTTTGTCACTCAGTTTACCTGCAGAACATTTTCTCTAAACAATTTGCTATGCATGATATAGATGTTATTGAACTAGCGTGAGGTCCGTACGTGAGGCGCGCACGCCAAAGCTAAGCATATTCTTGCATTTTCAGGCCACTTTGCGAAAAGTTTAACCGAAATTGTCCGCCAGACACGAGGAAACATGTTTCTACTTAATAGAAAACAATTTTATTTTGTTCAATGTTTTATAAAACGAATTTGGTGAAATGAGTTCGTGAGCGGGCGATCTTAGCGGTCCGTATTGCAAAATACGGACCGCTCAGGGAACCAATCAGAATGTTCCTTTCCGTCGTGGACCAGTTTGCCATATAATAAATGTCATTATTCGCGGAACTGGATGTTTCCATGGTAAAATCGGCTAAAATTCGGGGAATGCTTCTCTTTAAAAGCCATTTCAAACCATATATACAGTTGATTAATTGAGTTCTAGAGCGGAACATTTGATACGAAAGTTGTAACAATGAAGACGAATTAATAACTATTGATTCGTGTAAGTTGCTGGTAATACCGAAAATAGGAAAAATATATTCACAATAATATAATGAACTTACTCCATCAGTCACAAGTCTAATCTGCACAATTGAGATGGTGAGTTTCTTCGCGCCAATAGATTCATCATGGTATGCACGGTTCACCTGAAACACATAGATAGGATTACTGTGCGAATCAGTAATGCGTGAACACTTTGATTCAGACACGCTTAGAGTTTCCTTTGCCAAAAATTGATCTATTTTTCCTGTATTTATTTCATTGCTAATTTCTTATAATTATTATTATTATTATCAGATATATAAAATTAATTTCTTAACGAAAAACTGACCATATTTCAACGTTTACAATGATTAATATTGTGAAGTTTCATGACTAACAGCTGTGCAGTAAATGACTGAATTATTTGACTTACAAGGTTTGCGATCATCAGTAGATATTTTGCAGTATCTTTGCCGTGAAATTCGATTGTATATTTATCGGCCACTAGCGTCATCTCCAGATAATTGAGATCACTGTCACTCCGTTTAATTTTTGATGTTTTCTGGAACTCTTCCTCAAAGTTGGGATCTTCCATTTCACTCGCTTTTGATAATATTTCTGTAAATAAAATAATTAAGGATCAAAGTAAATCAACAATATATCAATTGGGCAATTACCATATCGGGGCGCTATAATTATTTCAAATTTATGTTTTCCCTTGTCAAGTCCATGATTCAACCAGTTTTGTTGTTATATAATTCCACCTTCTCCTCTTCGTAGATCCATTCTGACAACTTTCTAAGAAGAGGTTTATATTTTAATTATTATGATTCTATTTTCTGTATATGTTTCTAAACGCTATCACAGTATATATAAGTCCCTTTCATTTTATTTCAATACCTTCGTATTTATTTTCCGTACTTTTGTCATCAAGTGAACGCCTATAGATCAAGTGACTGTTCTTGTTACGATTGCTGTCAGATACAAGATGGCTGGCCAATGGCTGCAGGAATAGAGTCTGATCCAGTAGTTGAATAATGCCCGTCTGAAAAAAACAACATAAAATCAACAACAACAATATGTATATTGATCATTCTTATTTATTCTCTGACAGTAAATAGTGCCACTATAGAGAACTTTCATTGATAATTACCGATACTAATTAGCCTTAGAGCGGTTTTCAATTGAGTGCCGAAAATAATCCGGAATTGCTTTGGTTTTGCTTTACTACGCTCTGTGATTGGTTTGAAAAACTCGCGCCACCTATTCAACCAATCAGATGCAAAACCAAAACCAATCGCGACTTGGTCACACGCGTTTTCCCGCGCTTGGCGGCGGTTACGTGTATTTGCTTCGAGCCGTCTCATTGGTTCATTTTGTTTTTTACGTTTGATGTGATTGGCCATTGTGATTGCTTTGGTTTTGGGTTCGCTACTTTGACGCGTACAGCTGACGCTAAAAATATCTTTGACAGTTTAAAGTTTAGACCAATGACTTCGGTTGAGACATTTCCTTTCTACTCACCAGTCCACCCTCCTTACTAACTGCAACCGAAGATCCTGGTTCCGAATTCACGTGACCGTTATAGAAGGTATTCTGGGGCGGATCCTCGTTAGTGACTGTTCCATTCTCGTGTCGCTGTACAGTCAGCCATGGTGACATGAGGTCTTCGTTCTTAGTAAGGTTGAGATGGAGTGACATACCAAAAGCTTTGACGTTATAGTACCAGACACGTGGCTCATCTGCGTTTCTCTTCTGCCTCGCGTGGATGTTGAGATTGTGCGAGAGAAACCTGTTTTTCTCGTCAACTTGGAAAGGAGAAGTGACGTCGTATTCTGGTACTGAGGAAAAAATAGGTTCGAAATGCGTACGTGTGTCTACATTTAATGCGGTTACTATAATTCTGAAATTGCATCACCTGACAGGAGAGTATATTATTTCTTGTATCATATTGTGGAACCACTTTTATTAAATGCCGATTCAAATGCACAAAACCCGCAGTAGCCACACATACACATTGCTAATATCTTATTCACAGTATGCTTACATTACATTCGCGATCATAGTGTCCAAAGCCAGAAAACAAAATCAATTGAGAAAGCTAGTTCCAACTCGTTCTGGACCGAGTATCTGATATAATTTAGCGTTAAATTAGTTCAAGGGATTATTTTTCTACCAAATAAAGTCAGAACTTATTCATATAATAATAATAATAATATCAAGGTCTAGAATTCCGTCCGTTCTACCTTCCTCGTGTGAGATTACACCAAAGTATTTTTCCAGCTCACTTCTTTTCATACGGAGATGAAGATTATCCTGTCAAGAAATAAATAAAAAGTAACTGGAAAACAGCGTCCACTGTCTATATATATTAATGAATAAACACATAGGGTTAAGATGATATATAACTAAACTGGTTTAAACTAGTTAAGGTAATTCCATCGAAATAGAAGTTACACTGGGAAGTTTCTGAAACTTTCCCTAGTTGAACATTGTGATGTAATGTTTCAAAATATAGAATAAAAAGAATAGGTCACCAGCCCCGCGAAAGAGATATAATCGACTAAAATACCTCATAATTCCTTACAAAATCAACCAAAACACGTATTTTTTCACGTTTTCAGTGATTATTAATTTTCCTGCACTGAGAATTGGTCTATACTCCTTGTATAGAAAGAAGATGATTACTAGACTTAAATATGCGAAAAAAAATGATAGGTCACCACGCTCGTTTACGATAAAACAATCATTTACCTCTCTGGCGAGCATAGCCACAATGAAAAAGCCGCCATGTTTTTAATGTGCGCGCGCTAATTACGCGCGAAATTATGCGCAGAAAGGATGCGCAGTGCAATACTGAGGAATGACCTTAAATCAGGTGTGACTCAAGCTTAGTATACAAAAATTCCAGGAAAAATGATTGTTCGCGATCAATAAGTTAGAAATTATAACAAAATGGCTGAATAGTAAACAAATAAACTGGCCATGGGCGGCACCCTGATATTATTCCCGTAGAGCTCTGTGTTTACAAGAAGAAGAAAGCTAAATTGACGTCACTTACATTTTAATATAACTCATGATCAGTTTGTATTGTTAATGTGATGCGAGCAAATATGTACGAGCATTGAGAATATTTTGAAAATAAGATCATACCAGTTTGGATGGGGAAGTCATACCCAGTCTGTCATTATCCACTGCTTCTGTCTTCACGAAGCCTTCTGAAAATCCCATATTAATAAATTGAGAGAGAAACAAATCAATATAAGAATGGATTAAATAGCAATTCAACTGAAGTATATACTATATTGCTTAACTAGGCGGTAAGGCGCCGGACTAGACTTTAAATTGCTATAATTTATCTTTATTTATCTATAAATTAGTCATGCACAAGATTTGAATTGCGTACAGACTTCCGTTGGGTGGCTTGCGTTGGGTGGTAAAACAGTAAAATACTTGCGGCAAATTTGATCTCGGTAGAAGTCGTGAGGACAAGATCCAGAATATTCCGGTCTCTAGTCGGCGCATTCACCAGCTGTGTAAAGAAGTTGTCTTGGATTATATCGATTAAAAGTGTACATGTGTAATTGCTTTAAACATTGAACCAATCAACCTCAGGTCAATTAAAATCTCCAACAATTACCAGTTCTGATGTTGAAAGGTTGTTGACGACCTCCTGCAAATGTTCCAACGGTTTGGTGTCGTTGTTAGGTGGTCTGTAGAAAGCTCCTATGGTGATGTTACGATTGCTGGGAAACAATATATCGGCGAAGATCAGTTCAGAATCAGGCAAGATGTCATCTCTGGGAGAGGCTCTGATGGGATCACGGACTGCTATTAAAACTCCGCCTCCAAAGCGACCGTGATGCATTTGATCACGTCTGAAGACCGTATAATTCGTCGGGAAAATACCGCGGCCATCTGCAATTGGGATATCCAAGTGTGTCTCAGCCAGAACAATGACGTCGTAAACCTTGTCGGTTAATATCAAGTGGAGCAAGTCAATTTTATTCACGATATATACTTCTAGCGTTTGCGTAGAAGATTGAGATATCGTTGCGTACGGGACGTCTAACCACCGAGCGTTTGGTCCTTATGGCTTGAGGTGCTCTAGGACCAGGCTGAGGATGAGCCACTCAGTTGAATTGTCAATGACACTTCTGGATTGATGGAAGCCGGCTGAACCGTTCGCCACGTACAATATTCTCTTGTTAAATAATTTATTTCGAACGTAAAACGCATTATGACCGTGACGAAACACTGTGGTATATGTTCGAACGAACCGTTCAAATAAGGCAGTTTTGGAGTTCGCAAATTCAAATTCGCAAGTTGAAATGGAAGACGCAAAATATGGTCTTGATATGGCAAGAAAACGGCTTCGGATGCATCCCTTGACCTACTCCAGGTGGTAGATAGGCTTGTAATGCGAGAGAACTGAAAATGGGGGATGTACCCAGAAGAGTAACCAAGATTTATCGAGAAAATCACGGAGCTAAATATCACACGACCTGCCGCCATGACACTTGACAATTACTGCATGATGTTATTTTTTTATATCGTATATTTGAAGAATACATAACAACTTACCATCACAAGCAATTAGACAGATTGAGAGACACAACCAAATTGAGAAATTCATCCTACTAGTTCTGTGAAGATAACCCGAAAAATATTGTTAATTAGCATCGTAAATAGTTCTTTTTCTTTTTAGTATAATACTTATATTTTTAAGACAACCCAACGTTGTTGCTAGGATATTATTACATGCATGAAGGGTGCAATATTGTCAGCCTTCAAATATTAACATGTCGCAGTGTATTTCTTGCATGCGAGATTGATTCACCAAGAATCATTAGAGCGTCTGAAAAGCTGATAAGTCAAATGCGTTCTTCTCAAGCAACATCCAAATAACTCAAAGCAAGAAGAATTGTTCTTGACAGTGAAACTTTCCTTTCAACACCTTTCACGGACGTTTCACGAACATTATTGTACCCCATAACATGGCCTATAGTTACTGCGTTGGATTAACAGTATAATTATATATCTCTTTTAATAGTTTTCTCCGGAAATCGTACGAAACTTTTACAAGGCAGAGCATTATATTTTATCAGTTATTTAATCGTAGCATCCCTGCATTCAGGCGGAGAAGCAATACTCCAAGTCCGTTTCCTGAGTCATTAAGTTCCTCTCTATCCGTATGCATCATGCAGGCGTACAGTTATATATACATTACAAATTAAAAAATACAAAACTTTACGAGCTTGTTGCGGAAACATCAAATCCCTGGAATTTCTAACAAGTAACTAAATAGACTTGGAATATCCATAGTAAAATATCGCTTAAATCCTGTAGGTGTCGCTAAAAAGGACATGTCTGTAGTTATGGAAAAAAGTAAGGTAATGCAATAAGGCTCATCTTGTTTAGGTTTCTTCAAGTTTCAAATGCATCTCGCACTAAATAATTTCATATTACTTACGACACAACCTAATATGAGTATACTTTTAAAATACCTGTGTTTGGACTTCACTCTGAAGTTTTCGTCCTTGTCTTGGATCAGAACTCGAATGAAATCGAAACCTTAATAACAAGCAGCTGCGGCCGAGCCGGATTTTATTCAACCGGTCTTGATAAAAATCTACGGATTAACTGTCATTTCAACTGCCGTCAAAACGGAAACTACAAAGCCTTTTCAAAGATAAAAAGCTACAGCTGATGGTTTGATTGTTAGGTGTGGATTTGAAACAAGAAAAACAAACTTCTAGAAAAATCATAAGTAAATATGACGATCATTTATTGAGACGTTCAGGATTTAATAGTTTTAAGTCGCTAAAAATGGCGCCTTATTATTTTTATCAGTAGAGGGATTCCGTCTTAATGTAGAAGGAAGATTTGAATGCATCTGCTTGGCTTGAAGACGTTCGATGATTGCGACCTTTTCAAGCTGTGTGGAGCAAAACAAGACAAAAAAGACAATACGTACAGCTTCAATAAGCCAAACATCATTTACATGTTATTTACGGATAAACGCCGTGATAACAGAGATTGAAAGAAACAACAGTTCTTATAAAATTAAGCAAATTTTCTTATTAAGTTTATATTGAAATTTGAGGCCTCTAATCATAAAAGCCGATAGCAGAACCAAAATAGATATTTTAATTATTGCATGCAGAAAATCATCGATTCAAATGTTACAAATCTCAGTGGCACAAAACGACAAAATTTTCATGTAGGTGTCGGAACGTCGTTTTTGTGTTGTAAATGTGCGTTTTGTGTAGTTTAATGGCTTATTTTTAAACGCTAAGAAAAATGTATCTGTTCGGATAAGTTAGCTGAACTTTCAAACTTCAGAAAATGTCATGATAGGGATTAAAATCTTACTAGTAATACGTGACTCGCAGGCCCTCGCGAAGCTTTTGTTGCCTAGTAACGGGCACGCCTGCGATTTGATCTGCAAGGTTTCCAAGAATCGCTGCAAGGTTTCTGAGAATCGCCGGACGAACGCCGTGTTTTTGCTATGCCACCGGATTTTGGTTTCGATTGGAGTTCGCTCATCTCTCGATATCTGTAATAAATTGTAGCGCTCTTGTACTGTTTTTCCCCACTTTTCCGTCCGAATGATCTGAAACCACCTCGCTTTCGTAGGTAAAATCTTCTTCGCAATATCCGATCGGCGAATTATTTTCAGACACAAGTCTTCTACTTTGAGAAATTCCTGAGTCGTCTTTCCTTTTCCTGTTGTTGATAATGGATTTTAATAAAGCCGGGTTTCTTTCACAAATGACCCGTATATAAATTTGTTTCGATAAACAAACTTGGAGTAAAAATTGTTATTCTTCAGCAGCCGTTCCTGTTTCTACATTTACGTGTACAAAGATTACGTCGAAGTCAATGTTATTAAGCAAAGAAAAGGGGGTTAAAAAAAGAACGGCCTGGATTTGAACCGAAAAAAAAAAAAAAAAAAAAGAAGGACCATGTCGGATTTGAACTCACGCCCTCAATCCCGAAGATCAGATTTAAAAGTTAGCGCCTTAAGCCATTAGGCCACGAGCCGTGTGACGTCATGTCAACCCCCAACTCCACAAACAAACAATTAAATAAATAAATAAATAAATAAATAAACAAATAAATAAATAAATATGACCGTAAAGGCCACACGAGAATTGCTCTCGCGTCAGCTCTTGGGGGACAGAATTATAAACCCCGCTACGCGAGGCCTTCGGCCTCGCTTCGCGAGGAATTATCCAAATTTATGAGCTGCTTTTGCCTTTCCGAAAATCCTAGCTGACCAATATGTTACCCAAAACGACATTAACAAAAGGGCATTAATTCTCCCATGTTTAGAAAGTTTGAGATGACATTTCAACAACCGAATATCTGAGGCGATTATAGGCCTTCCGAGCAGAATATTCCACTGAAACGATCCGTTGGGTGCCCCTAAAATCTGCCTGTTTTGTAACAGCTGCGAGGGTTGTTATTTTTTAGACATATGCGTGGGTTACACAATATACAGTGTCAATTGTTGCCATTATCAAGTTTAATCTCAGCAGAAATAAGTGTCTCCGCTCTCAAATATGAAGTCGTAAATATTGAAACATGCTTCAACTACTTTAATTTCCCCATGATGAAAATCTGTATGATCAACGCCATTACAATACACCTAGGCACTGAAGTGAAATGTTTGACCTCTCAAGAAGGACATAAATACTGATATGAGGACTATGAAGAAAACAAACAATAAAAGTGAATGTGATCTTTACAACTGCAAATGTCACTTTCACTTGTATTGTTTATTCACAGTTCGCATAAATGATTTATTCCATTTTAAAACACGTCCTCACCGCGGCTATTTGTACAGCTAGAAATATAACTATTGACCAGCTCCCAATGGCTTTATAGCTCTGTAGAGCTAAATGAAATAAAATTGAACACCACTATCATTGCAAAAATCTCTTGGAAGCCTCAGATTTTTATGAGCTTTCTCTACAACTCAGGGTAGCGATCACTATCACTTGACTACGAAAAAATATATCATAATGAAATTTCTTCACTAGCTATATAGGCCTTTGAATATAGAGCCTTCCAATGCGGTTCATTCTTGAAATATCCCGAAGATAAATGCTCAGACCATTTATTGAATTGTATACTCCGCGTCAGTGTGAACGCCGCGTGAGATCCTAAAGGGGAAGTATCACGGGGATTTAGTGTCATTTCAAAAACTAAAAAACGTTTTTGTAATAACAGCAACCTAAAAATAATGGTCAGTTTTATTATAAATTACCACCCTAATGAACTAAAACTGTGGATGAGTGTCTCTGGTCAAAATGGATTTCAAAATGAAAAAACTGAGCTAATTTTTTTCAAGTTCTCGCATTTTCGTTTCCAAAATGCGCCAGAATTAATAAGAACATTGGTTAGGGTTAGGGTAAATAAGTAAAGGTATTGTGGCACAGTTTTGACCAAAAAAGGTCAAAATCCCGTGATACTTCCCCTTTAAGGTCCACGTGCATACGCGGTATACACAAATATCGAGAAGAACTGGAACCATTATAATTATAGTTTATGATATTTTCGGGATTGATTGTAACAACAGATCTCTTTTCTGTGCGTATATATAAAAACAGGTCCACATAAACAGAGCTGAACTGAAAAGTTTGAGTTGCAACGCAAAATAAATTATGAAGTAAATGGCTTGTTATCTGACAAAAGGGTTCTAATTGTTCCAAGGTCGCGCCTTCAGGAATACAAGATTTCACGTAATATATTTAAATGTTTTCTAACTTCAAAAGCAAATGGTTCACTGATATACGTTTTTACATGTTATTGGTCTTCAGTCAGAAATTTCTGTTCTTGTCTTAATTCAGTCCGAGAGCTCTAATCAACGTCAAGTCTTTCATAACAAAACATCTGAGGCCAAACGATAAAGATCAACATATTATCTCAGCTGTGAAAACGGAAAATAAACAGCCGTTTCAAAAAGATAAAGAGCTACACCTGATGTTGATGGTTTTATTGTTATGTGCGACTTTAAAAAAAAAAACGAAAAAGGAACTTGAAAAAACAAATGTGCCCGACGGCATGGCTAGATATAAACCGAGTAATCTAAAGGTATAAAATAAAAATACACGCGAAAAGCCAGACAGAATTTACAGCGGCGTGGCGTTTCTAAACTCAAAATTTGTTTGTCCCATTCATACATTTTATTTTCATGTATCTGCGGTTATAACCTGTGATTGTTTATAATTCACGGAAATCAAACCGATATCGTCGCTGACGCACTGATTAGAACCCCACTTCCAAATGACAAATAAACCTTTGGAAAACCTTGCAGTAGTCTGGCCTCGGCGACCGAAATTGCTACAAAATTTCAGCTAAGAATCATGTTAAAAGAAAATTATAAATTCGGTTCTTTTTACTTCCAATAATTAGAAATAAATTTCTATGCTAAAAGAATACAAGTTTAAAGTGCCCATAACCTATTTGTTTTTATTTTGTATTCTGAATCTCGGACATCACCCAAATAACTTTTGCAAAAAAAATTGCGATTTGCACAAAACGCGAATTTTTTATGAATATTTCAAATCCTCAAAATCCTATTTGTTTGCGGTATACCCATCCCGTGTTCCTTACTTAATCTACGTCACAGTTCCTTTGTCTGAAGTCACGTGTTCCTTAATCTACGTCACAGCTCCTTTGTGAACCGAGAAGGACCGAGAGGAGACTAAAGGACCGAGTTAGACGGTATGGTTTTGGCTTACGATTGTCGCATGTGACATGCTTACGACACGACTTGGGTCACATTTACATGTGCACGACTTTGTCGCAACAATCGTAAGCAAGTTGTAGGTTTGATTTAGACCAAGCAATTTTGTCGCAGGCGTGTCATGTCGTATGCGACAGTCGTAGGCAAAAATCGTACCGTCTGGTAGACTTCTCAGTTAATAAAGACGACAAATTGGAGAACGCTAAGAATGTTTATTAATACGAAAGGCTGTACTTTTTACTACAATGATTCAGCTGAATGTCTCTAATATAAAACTGACCACAATAAGAAAACTATGCATACTAAAAAAATATAACAAGGTCATGGATTCGCGCTGTAACTTCTCCCATCTGAAAAATAAAGAAAACAGTTTATGATATTTAGGGACGTCATGAATGGTCCCAAAGTGCAAGTGCTCGCAAAATTAGGCTTCTGCTCGTATATTGCTACCCAAACTTTGGTGGGTGCTCGTTTGATCGTGCGCGCATATTTGTCCAGTGCTTGCATGCTTGGTTTTTAGTGAAGGTAGTTTTTGCAAAGTGCTCGTTGCTCGCAAGACTAACTTTTATCAATGCTCATGCTTGCAAAGAAAAACGCTGTTCCCGCATGTGCACTCGCAAATGCTCGCGAAGACCATTTGATGTCTATATTTAGTAATTATTGAAAGTTCTACAAGAATTCGTTGATTAATTATGGAACACGACATTGTTTAAAATAGGCGTTTGCATGGCTAGCTCTTGCCATACAGGCTTCCACTCTCTTATTTCAAATGATAACTGTATTTCATATACCTTTTGTTTATCAGGTTAATAATTCCAAAATGCAACAATTAATGGCGTCAAACAGATAATGACCTCACGAACGAATCGCACAACCCCGTGGGGGGTGGGGGGAAACTCTCATAAAAGTGATGGAGGGGATCTTCGTACCTTTTATGGGTTACAATCCGTGTTTTGTACCACTTATGGTGGTTTTTAATCTATCAAATGACCACTGATAGGGCTGGTACCTTTTAGTACTAGTCTCGTTTTAGAATTGGTACCTCGTAGGGGTGAAAATGAATTGGAGCCACACCCACCAAACGCGAATTCTGGTACCTTTTAGGAGTCTCCCCCGGGAGAGGAAGGGGGGGGGGGGGGGGGGGCACAGCATCACACGATCAGATCAATATATATATATACCATAATTTCTTGCCAACATCAGATGACTTACCTTTCCTACAAAATTTCATAAATGAAATAAGTAAAGGCCCTCCCCACGGAATGCTCATAACAGCTACCAAGACTGGTCTTGAACACGTGACTGGGAAATTTTCCAACCCAACACTCTCCGTAGAATTTGACTCCAAACACTTTATACTTGGTGTGTTTTACTATCTGATAGCACTGCTCCACTATTGTCCCGATTGACCTCCATTTTATGTTGCCACGAAAGCTGTGCTCAAACACTGGCAAAAGATGCTTGTGTGGATTTTCTTTGTAACAACCCAGTGGTCGATATGTCTCCACTGTAACAACAATGAAACAAAATATTGAGCATATTTTGAAGTACATAAACACACAGCAGATTGTCGCCCAGCAGATTCATAATTTCAGCGCAGTTCAGGGTTTGTTAATTGCGAGTATGTACACATGCATGTTCCTGCTTCATAAAGTGTCCCCCTGGAGAAGAGAATGTATATTGGTGAAACTATTTCTTTTCACCAGTATATAGCAGCCACTATCCGCTACTTTGGAATTTTTCTTTTAGTCTGCGTATGGCCGGTTTTTTTCTCGCAATGGCAATATAATAGCAACGTCGTCGGGTAAACGAGCACGAAATCGGGGAGCTTGGGGGGAGGGGAGGGGAGGGAGGGGAGGGAGGGGAGAGAGGGGAGAGAGGGTTCCTATCTCCCTCTTTCCCAGTTCTCTCACGGCTTGGCTGCTTGTTTTCCCGGCTTATGGGCCGCCATTGAGAATAACTTTCAGCTCAGTACCAATCTATCCTGAGTTCTTACTTGACTCAATGTATTCTTACACAATCACGATGAGGCTCAGCAAGTCAGTCACAGTTTTTGTGGCTGTTACAGTTACTTTTTGTTTGTGAAATGAAACATCTCCAACTATTACACGGAGACCACAGTACTCTTATCAAGTCGACGTTGACGTGTTGAAAGACAAGGCGAGCGAAGGCTTTATCGTAAAATCTGTATTTAGATGGGTTACTAAAAGGAGTGTTACCTATATCCCTGCCGAACGCTACATTGATAACGCATTGATATTATATTTGCTAAATCTATATATAAGCGGTCATATATTCGAGAACTGAGGGAGGTTATTACCGGGAGGATTTTGTGCAACTGAGATTTTGAAGACTTATTTCTTTGGGGGAGGAGGCTTGTTTACGGAAGATCAGCTGAGAAAGACACAGATATTTTCCATGATTATAATTTATTTCCCCATTTAAATTGATGATTATATTGATATTTATTATATATTATATTGAGACGATATACATCAACCTTTTTAGGTTTAATTCCTGCCTTTACACGGTAACGAAGTCTATGGTCTACATCTATAAGTTGTTTAAAGGTTAATTAAGTGACATATGATGTGCATGCGTGAACTCTGATCCAATCTGGTAAGTATGGTTTGACGTTTTTACGTGTTTTTTTTTCGCGCAAAATTCAAATTAAGATAGACTAGCGGAGACAGCTTTGTTAGAAGAGTTTAACTCCTCTTCACGACTATATAGTAATGGCGGCGACTATTGCTAAGTGAGTGAGACAGCAAAGCTGCACATGCGCATATCATGACCTTTTAAGGGAACGTTAAATATTTTAACCAGGTTTAATTTGGTGTTACATGCTTTTAGCTACCATTAGCTAGAAACCATTAACCGTTACAACGATTTAGAGCAGATTATTTAATAATAAACAATTTATATAGTGCCATTTCCCATAGGTTCAATGGCACTGTACATAATAAAGTAAGTATACAGTAATACTCTAATACACTGTTCCAATTGTGTCTAATTTAAACAGATCGACTACACCGACCTAAAAGCTAGAGGAAATATTTATATTGATTATTTAGTTCCATTGTATGTTGGCGCGATCATTAGTGTTTCGCTTCCTTCGTGGCTTTCTCTTTCGTCTTCTTTTATTTGGTTTAGCTGTTAAAAAAAAGATTGAATCATCATTGTTTAATTTCGATATGATCATGTGTTCTTTAGTATGTTATTATCGTTTAAATATATTTTATTAAAGAATAAACCAGCAAGAGATATTTGCGGCTATGTGGCAATTTTAACAGTTGGTCAATTACGAGTTTTATTTAATTTATTTCAGCAAATTTTTCTGTATTCCTTTAGCTTTACTTAACTACTTACATTTTAATCTGTGCCATGCTCAGCTAAAATGGCCGGCTTCACAAGTTGGGGATTTTGCGATATATTCCGGAGGTTCGCGACATCCACGTTCATTTAGCGTTGCATTGAAAAAAAAAACCCACTATGTTCCACATTGTTGTACGCAAGGCTTACTTTTGCAGGGGACGTCTTCGTTACATTCCTCCGTCACAGGCGGCTTGATTGCGTCTTGGCAGAAGACTGCCGGCACCGGGCTAAAGCTGTCAAAGCTGTCATCACTGTTCTGCTTCTTGCAGCTTAGAGTACGTGTGATAATTCCACCGCCGGCACATGTCTTAGAACACTGCAAACAAATGTGAATAGTTAATGATATTGTGGAACTATCGTGGTGTTAGATCATTCGGCTTAGACACGGCCTCAGACAAAGGGAAAGGCTGCAGGACTGCATTCAATGCCAACAAGTGGGTGAATGACGTCATTACCTGTTCACCCCCGTCAGTCCTGCTTAGTTGTATAGAGGGAGCTGACTATATTGTTACTTTTAGCATGATGTTTACAGTTCAGTCTGCCACACCGAGTCTTTCACAAAATTAAAGGTTCAGGCTTGTATGCTCAGGTAAAGCTTTAAACCAATTTAGTAACAGAGAAGGAGAGATGACATGAAAACATAAAAAAATAATGATTCCACCTTAGTTTGATTTCCAAGCATGAAAAAAAGTAGTTACAGACTTTGGCTTACATTTGATTCAGTCTTTCTGAATCCTAATAATAAGCTACGCATGCTCCGATACTTAATGAGTAATGGTTATAACCAATTATTTACTTCCATCTAAAAAATATAATTTTGAATATTGCAAAACAACAACATAACCGGCATTATCGTGATAGAGACGTTTCTAATTTGCACAGATAACTGATTAATCTCTGAGGAGCACTCCGTAAGATCCCGTAAGTTCCCGTAACTGTACCAATGTGATGTCAAAATTTTAAGTTTACCTCTCCCCAGAGAGAAGGAACCCATTCAGCCGGACAGGCTACTTTAAAGCAAGGTTTGGTCGCCAGTGGTTTTGATTCCTTGCAGCCTCCTTCGCTCACGGTTTTGTACTTTCCTGGGTTCTGAATTTTCATTCTGCACTCAACTTTGCGCGTCACAACACCATGTCCGCATGTCTTTGAACACGAGCTCCATCCAGGAAAGTGCCATCTGTTTATAACACATAACACATAACACATAACACATAACACAGATACATAGCTTTACCAATTACCAACTTAAAAGGATGGTTAAGCCTATGTGCGCTTTCATTGTGACTACGAAGGCACTGAGTTTTGTTTGTGGCCATTGTTCAATTAGGCAAATCGTTCTTACTTTGGGTGACATTCTAGTAATTAAGTTCATGATCAATTATTAAGTTATATTTACGATTTTAGAATGGTCCTCTGCTTTTCTTAACACTCTCGAATAAACAACATGCAGAACATAAATGGTTTACTCTTTTGAAAACCAAAATGCACAGAGAACTCTTTGCTGCAAGATGGGGCTGGTTCTTAATCGACACTATTTTATCAAGGAGAATTAAAAACTTGAAGTAACCGCTGTTGAAAGTTGTAGCAGCGCAATTATTTTATTTTATCTCTGTAACTTGTTATTAACATACTTTGGCTGACAGGGTTGAGTGTTACATGGCATCTCATCCTGTGGTTTCACGGATCCTTTGCACGCTGAATCCGCAACTATTGATTTATCATCCTTTCGCGTACACTTTACTTTTCGAGTTTTCTTTCCTACAAGAGAAACATACTAAACATAAATTTTTCATCATTCGAGGAACAAATAAATATTCGCAAAATAATTTGCTAATAGGAATGTTGCCTGTGGATACCAATTGTGGTTAGTTTTGTTGCTAAGTAACACGATAAATCCGAAATATAATGCCATTACTTCCATTCGGAGAGCGCGCTCGAAAGCACAAATCAGACTAAGCTACATGGAAGGCTATTTTATCAAGGGAAGTTCGTTTTTGGACGGTTTAAAATATATTTAGTACTATTATTATATTTTTGTGATGCTGTATGTACTATGCTAGTGTGTACTATGTAATATAGTGCGAGTAACAAGAAATAAAAAGGTCCATAGGACGTACATGTGACTATTGTGTCTTTGTGTACTGGGCAGTTTATACTGAATTGCACTACATTAGAGGTGTATGCCATTAAAACGAATACAGAAAACCGACAAATAGTTCTTCAACGCATATGTGTGTCTACAACTTTTTTGTATCGAATATAATTGGTCTCATACAGGGTAGTATATTAAATTCAAGTCACATGACACAAAAAAGCAAACGTACGTATTGAGACCTAATTTTGCTTTACCTCCTGCGCATGCCTCGGAGCACGCTGACCATCCTGACTCCTCATCGATGATCCATTCAACGTCGTTTGAAGTAATTTCAGATTTTTTTGAGCTCCAGTAGTCACACACAACTCCTTTGTTCTTACCGCTATTATAAACGAACTATATAAAGAAAGTGAACATTTCCCTCAATACGTAATGCAGTTATATAACAGCAAAACATGTTGATGCCTTTTAAATTCAACGCTTAAGCTTAACTAAATTGAAGTTTTGGTAATTGTTATTAACATTTCATTTCCCTGGTGTCATTTCAAGGTGTTACAAGGTCCCTGATACATGTTACAAAAATGAAGTAACATGATGTTCAATAAAAGACTATCCTTTTTAGACGCTTTTAACTTGTCACGCACGGATTATATTTGTGTTTTATTGTACATATACTCTGGATACTCTTGCTCAGTTCTCGGTCCTGCTCTCTACGGCAGATTCCGAAGCGCGCGAAAAAATAACCTCTGCACGTTACTCGCAGGTCCCCGCGAAGCTGGGATGGGGATTAATTATTTTTGAGGTGTGAGGGTGATAACCAGGCTTTAGATATCAACTGGGGTTTGCTAGTCTCCCGACATCTGCATGTACGCCTTTCCTGTTCGAGGGAAGGAGAATCGACGACCGCCGTGACCACTAGGACTATAAACCTTTTCTTTTCTTCTTATTTTTTCTTATTTTTTTTAGCGATCACCACATCAGTTGGAAAATCCCAGAATACAATAGTACAACAATCAAGTGAGAGGAAAGGCTTAATATCTTACCATGAATCTGAGCGCCTGGTTAATTGGCCCTGGAATGGACAAACGTTCTTTGCCAGACACTCTGTCATACGTGATTGTACTACCAGCTGCCTCTTTCACGGTCTTAGCACTGGAAGGTTTTATCAGATAGTTTTCTTGGCGTCTTGCACAGCTGACGATAATAAATCAACTTGTAATACAGAAACAGACAAACACGAACACAGTACATACCAGTGGCGGATCCAGACCTCTTCCGGCCCTTCAGGCCTTAAGACGCTGGACGTATTAGAAATGCTGGTTAATTTTAGTCTAAAGTTGTTGCTGTTGTTGCTGTTGTTGTTGTTGTTTCTAGGAATTGCCCTTTTCTTTAGCACCACCCCGTTGCTATAGCAATTATTCTATGTATCGATTTTTAGAATGATTTGTATTCTCTTAAATTAGTCAATGGTATAAAGATGTTCAGAAAAAGTGTGTGTCGAGTTAACTTACAGGAGAACATAATCAAACCGCTTCTTACCTATTTCGTTTCTATCATTAACCAGTTCGCGCACCAAAATTCGTTTTGATCCCCTGGGAATCACACACATGACGTCCGCGTTGTCAATTCCTGCGTTTATAAACAAAAACAACAAAAACATTTGGTTAGAAATTTACGTCGAGCGTGGAGCTTACAAATGTATAAATGTATAACTTAGAAAGCTAATTAATATATGGCGTGACAGAAATCAGGACACAAGCTTTACAATTCATCCCATCTTATCCAATTAATTTGGCCATTCGCATTTTACCATTCTCTGAGGCAGCTTTGTATTTCTTTTGTTTTATTTGCATATCCAGTATTAATATTCAATGTTTGTATTCAAGATACCATAAAATCCCTGTTATAAGTTCCCTCGGTTGTCTGCGAACCAAAAATGTTATATCGTAAAACATAAATCGTTACAGTATTGCAAAAGCATAGAGTAATACTGGTAGACGGTCAACGAACGAAAAACATAATAAACACAAAATATATAATGGAATTGAAACGGGAATGAAATCTTAATTATCAAATTAGACTGATTACAATTTGTTTCGCAGACTCAAAACAGGAGGAAATGCCCCATTAGGGGTTATAGGGATACGGGATATTTGAGAAAAAATTATAGGGATACGGGATACTGAAGGAAAAAATTATACGGATACGGGATATTGGAAAACTTATATATTGGGATATTCAACGGGAACTTTCTTCACAAGATTTCTTAAAGTTTCAATTAATCAGGATTATTTTCAAAAGAAAATAGTCAAAATAAAACAAATTAACAATAAGTAATGCTAATACTGATCAAAATGGACAGATATGCTGCCGGTTTGTAGTTTTGCAGTTATTAAGCAATTATGCAAACGTTTTTTACCGGGAAATGACGTCACCAGTATCGTCATTATATAGGGATACGAGACCACATAATTAAGGGATATGGGATATTTAAAGAAAAAATTAAAGGGATACGGGATACCCAGACCCCCCCTAATGGGGCCTCACTATAAGCCCTCTCCACCTTCAACCTCTCCTTATTAACTTACTAACGTCCTCAAAGAACATTACACTTCAAATAGAATATTAGGGAATAAATAATTTTGCAAGTAGAATGTATAGATCAAAACGTTTAATCAGAGTGGCTTTCTTACAAAGTATCCTACATCATATTTTACAGATCTGTGCAATGTTTCTCTATACGATAGTCAGTTGTATAAGCCCAGGGCTTATAACCTTGCTAGTCCTTCTGAACAAATTCATGGAAGTCCTGTGTATTTCCCTACCTTTTTCTCGCCAGTCATTATTGTATGCCTCTACCACTTGAGTACACGAGGTGCTGTCTCCATTGCAAACTTTACAACGATCAAACGCAAATCCAGACCCGAACCCATAGTCACATCCAAACGACTATAACAATAATTTACATGTCTGTAAATATTACGTAACAATTAAAAGTTCTCGTAAATTATTACTATAATCTGTATAGTCGAACACAAGAATATTGGGAAGTAGCAACTACATAAAATAACTAAATTTAAAAAAAATAATAATAAAGAAAAGGAATTGTATAAAATGTATTTAATATTTAATAACCGGTTTACTAAGTAAAACACAATAAATCATAAAATCGTTGCTCAACAACATAATTCCAACCACTTTATAAAATGCTGGTCTTAAAACAAGATGTCCTGTAATAAAATACATAAATCTAAGATTAAAATTATTATTAAATTACTTTAAAAAATTGCTTAAAAAATATATTACAAATGTGTAAAAAAATTAGACTGAGCATTTATGGTTCGTAATGTCAGTTTCTTTCAGATATTTAAAAAGTTGTAATTTTAAAGAAGATAATTTGGTTAGTTGCTTTAGTTCAATAGGGAGCGAGTACCAGGTACTCACTCCGGCATGCATGTTTGAAATTCCTTCTTCCGGATAAGGTTTTTGTTTGCGGTACATCAATATTGCCATTGTAATGTCCTACCATGCAGCTCGTTTCTACCACCTTAAATTCCACGGTTAATACATTAATATCATTCGAAACAATATTCATGTAGTTGCTTAAAAAATTACCAAACGTAATGAACTGAAATGAAAAGAAAATAGGCTTCCCCCGGTCACAAAATTACAATTTAATAAAAAAGACGTTGAATCTCATTAGACGTTTAGTGTATCAAGGTACATTTTTACTCGTCATGATTATTTGCATTTTGACTCTACGGGCTCACAAACGAACTCGCAACAAGACTGCAAGACTCATTCAGCGATACTACACACTAAATGTCTAAGACCAGAGGTAGCCAATTTTCTTTTTACGCCCATTTCAAGATGGCGACCGTTTACGTTAAAAATTGTAAAATAAGTTTCGAGCCGGGCTACTCTCTCTATAGTCTTCAGTGTAGGCCGTTGTTGGCAAACATTTCCAGTTAACGGTTTACACTGAAAAACGTCTGTGTTTTTACACTTGTTTATTTTTTGCGATGTACAAACTGAAAGAAACCTCTAAATGATAGTTTACTAAGGTAGAAAACTACCAAAGAGGTGATAATAAACCAAACAGGAACAAGGATGGTTAAGATTGGAAAATATTGCGACGACGACAGACGTTTAGGCTTAATTTTGCAAGATGCGCCGTCCGTGTAGGATAATTGTCGAGCATTCTGACTGATACGTCATCTTAGCTTACCATGCACTTTCCACCAACACAGACATCATTGTTATCTGCAGCTTCATTGAATTGACATTTTGTGCCGTCTTTAACTGAACCCTGAGGTCTTACACTGGATCCTAATCTGCAAAACAGTTTACATGGATCTAAAAGAAAAAGAATGGAATGTTATTACATCGCGCATGCGCAATAACGATCTCAGTACAAAATCGTTTTACATAGGGCATGGCTGGGATTTGGAGGAGGGAGGAAGAAACGGCAGCCAAAGACAGGGCAACATGAAGTCCCTACTTTCCACGAGGAGAGGAAGGAACGATGATGAATTAAAATTAGATTATGAGATCTAGATTTCTATGATGTGATAGTTGATGAGGCCGCAGGCCGAATCAACTACATTTTGTACCACTCATACAAATTGAGAGCGAATAATCTAATTTATTGTTAATTGTAGTTAGGTGTTCACAATTAGCAGAGGGAAATTCTTCCCTCAGTATGTCAATTTCCTGTGATTGGCTTAAAAACTCGCGCCACCAACTCAACCAATCAGATGCAAATCAAAACCAGTCGCGACTTGGTCAAACGCGTTTTCCGCGCTTGGCGCCGGTTACGTGTATTTGCTTTGAGTTCTCATTGGTTCATTGTGTTGTTTACGTTGTTGTGATTGGCCATTGCAATTGCTTTGATTTTGGTTCCACGACACTCAATTCAAAACCGTGCGTTGTATTATTTAATTTCTAATTCGCTGCGCTCGTTATTTTCTCTCAAGCTAAAAAATAAGCGTCAAACCCTTCAAGCACTGCATGTTTCCCAGCCTGAACGGATAAACAAATAAAATTAATTGATTAATGTTTTCCTTAATACCTTTTGGCCTGAAGTTATATGCGGTGTATGTATCGCCCAAACTAGCTTGGCACTGAACATCTCGGTATTTTTGGAACCAGATGGACAAGGCTGTGGACAAATAGTTAGTTAAAAGAAAATACCTCAAACTATTAATTGAAAGATTCACTTTCGCTACATTTGGCTAATGTTATTTTAATTAATAATCAATATATTTATTTCTTTATGGAGTTGGGCAATAGCATATGACGTCATACGGCGCACTCGTGGGCTAATGGTGTATAAAGGCACTCGCCTCTCAATCTGATCATCGAGACACTGACTGACTATAAAATACTGCCGACAGAATGCTGACAGAAATAAGAGCTATTACTCATGACTGAATTGCTCCAATTTCTAGTTAATTGTAATATAACAAGTATACTCCTTAATCCCAACACAGTGATAATATTGTTACCTTTCTTTTACAAATCGTAGGAAGTCCGCGAGACTCTCCCTCGCAATCCGCTCCTCCATATTGGGGACTTAATTAAAAACAAGACAAATAGTGAATATATTTCTACTAACAATCGATAGAAGGCGCCTGTATAGTAAATCGGCTGACTGCGAGTTACTTTGTCGATAGTTAGCTACTGGATTATTTTTATATTATTTAAGTGCAGTTTTGATTTTCAATTTCATGGTGCACAGCTTGGTTATCATAAAAACAACTGAAGGAAAACTAGCTCAATAAATTGTTATAATAAGGTAAAAACCAATTTTATGAAATTATACACTATTCTACGTACATAGAAGTAGGAACAAGGATGGCCAAGATTGGGGAAGATTGTGATGTGTTATGAAAGTGAATAAAGGCTAAACTATTTAACTGAGATACGTGCTTGGCGACATTTAAGATATACCTTGGATTTGTACAAGTTCTTGCTCTCCATTGTATTCCTCCTCCGCATGTTTGTGAACAGTCTGAGTAGGATCCCCAGTCACTCCACCCTCCATTTACTATATCAGATCCATCGTCAACACATACGCCGCTAATGCACCACTGTAAAGTAAAGGTGACCCTAGGTTAGGTCGTGCATAGAGTGAAAAATAAGACAAAACATACTGCCCTGATGTACCACCAAATTCTCCTAGCTAACATATATGTATGCAAAGCAGTAAGGGAATTAATACTTGCCAATCTTGGAAATAAAGGGTTTTAAAACAATCAAATGTCTTACGTGTCTTGGTGCACAATATGTTCCATCGAGAGGAGGAGCAACTTTGCTAAAGCAACCTTGCCAAATGTTACGTGTGCAGTATAGGGAGGTGCAGCTTGCAGTCTGATAAACAACAACAACAACGAAAACAAGCAAATACATATAAACAAGAGAGGATGATCTAAGAGAAGGATTCTCCGTGCCTCGTGATAATTGTTCGAAATCTATTAAAAGTTTCGCGTCATGCAATCATGATGCTGTGAAAGTTAATTTATTTCTTATGATCGAGGCTCCGACGTCACCTTATTCGAATTAAAGCCAACTGGTAGCTGTTTTTGTGTGTTGTAGATCGTTTGTGTGCGGATTGTGAGTATGTTACTATCTTTTTGCCATGTTTGTTCCATCTTTTAATCGTAACTATTTATCTAACTATTCGTCTACATTTTGTTTAATAAAAACCCCTTATTCTCACTGACCAATCAGGTAGCGCTCTTAAAATAGCTCAGCTATGGACTGAAAATTCAAAATAGATTTAAAAAAATTATCATTGGAAGAGACCCAAGTATGGCGGAATGCTTCTCTTAGATCATCCTCTCTTGATATAAACAAACAAACAAACAAACAAAACAGCACGAAATGAATTAGTCCGTTACTGTATATTGTCGATAAACAAATAGATAAATAAATAAATAATCGATAAGAACTCACGAGATCATTTTTTCAAGTAAATAAATCTTTGTTAAACCGTTGGCGGTTTAACATTTGATTATTAACACGTGCAATGTGCTTTAACCAATCAGAACGAAGATGTCTTCTTGGCCAATCAGGTCAATCAGGTACATTTTCCCGCGCTTGCCACAAGTTACGTGTTTTTGCTTCGAGTTACAAAAAGTGTGCTACAAAGCAATTGGATTTGCGACCACTATGGTTTTGATTTTGCGACAGTAATGTTATAAAATCGCTTGTTATTTGCATTTCTTTGCTTAAAAGAACTATTAAAAGCTAAGCCGAAATAAATCTCTATTATTTGTAAGACCAAAGCTTATTTATACAACCCGGATAAACCATTCCTTGTTTACCTGGTCGTTGGGTCGTATACAATGCTTATGTCCTTCTCCATATTGTTGCCTACACTGCACATCTCCCGTTTCCATCTTTCCTGGGGGAACGTTTTGAAAGTACTTCATATAATTTAGTCTGCGTTTTGGTTCGTCTTCAAGGCAACTGGGTGCGTTACTTGTGAAAAAGGCAAACAAACAAAACAAAAAAGGATAAGAAAGCGATAACTTAAATAAACGGCTCAGCAATTGTTTTCCCAGTGGCTAATTTTAGAGCATATGTCAACTTATCTCATCATCGTTTGCAACCAAACACAACAATTCCCCGGCTTGAACATCAGTTGTTTTAGGGCCTCGACAGACTAGAGAGATACACGTTGTCGACAACAGACAACTAAAATGTTTATTTATTTATTTATTTACCTTAATAAAGTTTGAATCTTCTCTCTGCTGCAAGAAGACCACTTAAATGCCAGTGATCCCCCGGGGACTGCTGTGGCCATGACATATTGGTTATTAGGGCAGCTGCCAGAGCTATCATGTGACACGCCGAGCCTTACAAATAAAAACAAAAACAAAAAGGTTTTGATGGTTTACACATGGAATAAATCAAATATGTGAATTTGGAATAACAATGCAAATAGGATCCCTATAATAACGCAACTAAATAATTGTAAAGAAGTTAATTATGTTCACAAAAAACCCGGGTATAAATTAGGGGGGATGGCGGGGTGGGGGTAGGAAAGAGACAGGGCCTGGGCCCGAGAAACCATGCTCTCACAACTTGCAAAGCGATTAATTTTGCAGTTTGGTCAGGCTTCATTTCGCGCGCGGAATTCCTTAAAACACGTTCCTATAGGGAATACATTATTTTGTTTACAAACATTGTTTTTGTTATTCAAATTTACCAACCGATGAACAAAATAACTCTTCGTTTCACCAGCCAGTAGTTCCCTGGTTGGCACATTAATAACAATAGGTGACGTCACTGAATATATTTGCTATAAACTATTTAGCGATTATTCCAACACGTTCAATCTGTCCAATGTGGCCGAACTGTCCAGGAGCTGAATTCGTAGGGACGGAGTTCAAGTCCAGATATAGAAAGGAAAATTAACCGTTGCGTGTTCACGTTCTCTATAATACCGTGAATTTGGACATTTGACGTTTTTGTTTTGCATAGGACGGCAAAGAAATGTACAAAACGCACGTGTAGAATATTGTAATACTAATTAAACCTATTGTTTTGTGACGTTCTCGTCGCCGTCGCCGTCGTGGTTGCATCTTGAAAAAAAAAATGGCTCACAAAGTGAAAACATACATACAAAACGCACTTCCATCGCCATAAAATCGCCTCAATTCGGCCGCCATGTTTTTCTAGCTTTTCTTCTGGCTTTGAACAACTTATACGCGCGCGCAAGTGATGAATCCGCTGGCTAAGGCCGATGATTGCTTTGCAAGTTGTGAGAGCATGGTTTTTAAGAGAATGTATGGGAAGAAGCTTCCCCCACCCTGAGAAATACATTCCGCGTCTGAATCAGTGCCGTTACAAAGCCTAAATTATCGGCTGAGTCAGGCGGGAAGAACGGCTAAGCCCGTTCCGTCTCGTTTATGCTGACAATATTGTTAACTTACATGTGCGCAGTTTCATGAGCGAGGATAATGACAGTTCCAAATCCCATATCATTATTAACTGAGAAACTTATTCCTTTATCTCCTTTGCATATTGTATTATAATCCGCATAACCTGAAATTGAAAGAAAGATAAATATATAGCTTCTAATAATTATGACCAAACGTCAAATAAAATGGAATCATTAATTGTTGGTATTAATATACCAAACTGCGAAACCAACTACAAAAACAATGTTAGGTATTTAGTATTAGTTAAAATCGAAACAAAATCTTCACCTCCACTGCCTCCCCTGTAAAAAAATGAAAAATAAGTGAAATGAATATGGCTGAATTATTCAGTCCATACACCAACACGGCGAGGCAAATAATATATCAAACACAAGAGATAGTGTTTAATCGGGATATCCAAACACCGCGGAGAAGAAAGTTGAAAATACGACGCGCAGCGGAGTATTTTTGACGAAATTCGACGTGTTTGGATGACCGATAAAACACTGTCTCTAGTGTTTATGTATATTCTCAATCGAAACAAAAACTAAGGAGTAAAAGGAGAAATAAAATTGTAAAACACCGTGCAACTGTCGATGAACTCGGGAGTTTAGCAGCGTTGTTTTTGTTGTGAATTTGTTTGTTCCCACGAATATGCTAGCGGTCGCTACCCATTAGTTTCATCCATTTCAACCCAGCTTTAGGTCGGTTGAAAAATGTGATCAACCGAGCCAACTAAGCGCGGTTGCTTTAACCCAATTAACCCAATAACCAACGTTAACGGTTCATCACAATCTCATGAACACGAATGACGCGGACATTACAATGCGAAGAGACTGGTTACTAAATATTTTTTTGCAGCATAAACATAAATCTCATTTTCATATACAGAAGCTTGGTTTCATTGCACAGAACAACGACTACATGTAAAACACGTATTCAGATCTTCACACTATTCCTAAGAACGAGAAGAACCTGGATTCCAGATTATTTGCCACATTACCGAGAAATTAATGCAATGGCGTCAGGGTGGTTGGGATGTGAATCCGACGGTGAAAAGTTCACGGCATCTGCCCATTCCTTGATAGCTTTCAGTTTGATTGGGTTGGAAGAAGTTGGATCGTAGCTAAGCTAAACATAGAAAAGGAAAACACATGATATGATTGGAAGACGTAATAACCAAGGCCAAGAGAGGATGATCTATCTACTAAGAGCTCCAATTCCAACATTGTATTGAAAAAAATGATGAAAGCGAGGTAATACCGAAAATAGCAAAACTATATAAACAATAGCCTCCATTTGGCGAGGAAATATGCTCGGATATTTGTCCGCGGACATTATCTGTTCCGAGAAGCGAACAGTTTTCCGAGAGCGAAGCTTGAGGAAAACTGTGAGCTTCGAGGAACAGATAATGTCCAAGGACAAATATCCGAGCATATTTTGGAAGCCAAATGGAGGCTATTGTAGTTATTATCCTTCAAATATTGTTTCACAAGGCGCTCTGTTTGCCGTGGAAGATCTCGTCGGCCAAGCTGTTAAACAACAAAATAATTCTGTTGGCGTTCAAAAATATTTCTAGTCTGTTCAAAACAATCAGTTTTATTTAATTTAGCAATTATTTGAGACGAAAACTGAACATGCGAGCGTGAAACGCAAATTTTCAAAACTGGGGAATATCACTTGGGGAATATCACCCGGATATTCCCCAGTTTTGGCTGCGTCACGTGACGTGTTTAGACCAATCGCGTGCGAGAAAAATTTTGATGGATTATAACGTGGAGATATATCTCCACAATAATATCATGAACTTACTCCTTCAATCACAAGTTTAATCTGCACAATTGAGATAGTGAGTTTCTTCGCGCCAATAGATTCGTCATGGTATGCACGGTTCACCTGAAACACAAGATTACCAAGGATTGACGACGTCCACAGTGAAGACAATCTCAAATTATCCCATAGTTGCGCACCATATTTGTTAACATATTTCTACGCTTATAAAATTATATAAAATACGCATTCCTCCCTTTCTTGTGTTTAACGGGGGGGGGGGGGGGGGGGGTACTCCCTATAATGGACTATACGGGGAGGCTCCGCCCGAAAGGGGTCCTTTTTTAGGCTCGAGGTATGTGAAAGAATAGGGATTTCACGAGTTGAAGTATATGAAAGGGTAGGGATTTCACGAGTAAATGATATTATTGTTTGGTTAACATCTCTACTGGTAATGCTTGATAATTTCTGGTGATATATATTGTTCATTAAGTTCATTACAAGGGTATAGAAAAGGGATGCAGTGCTTCTACTGTTGGTATGTGAAAGGGGTACCATTTTCATAATTTCTATGGAAGGTATTTGAAAGGGGTACCATTTTCTATGGAAGGTATATGAAAGGGGTACCTTTTCTGTGAAAAATGGTATATGAAAGGGTAAGGGGTTGGACCTCTGGGCGGAGCCTCCCCGTATAAAACTTTTTTGAGTACCCCCCGGGCCCGGCCTAAACTCGGCCAATTGGCCAAATTGACCTGCTCCAAAGGTTAGGGTCTGTACGTGTAGAGTTGTAGACAACGAAACAGCATCAGTGGCTCTAACTCTAGCAAAATTTTCGAAGCAACAGCAGACAAGAAATAATCTTTAGAAAGGTGGACACACTTTTATGTTTGAAATACATGTTTCACATGACTCTGTATCCATCTTCAGTTTCAAGTGACAGTAAACACACACATTTCAATTAACGTTGTCGGATATAAATTTTTTTAAAAACCCGCAAGACAAGACCGAAAGCTAGTATGGGTAAAAGTAGAAAACTGCTGCACGCACCGAATCACTGAATGAGAAGTAACGTGAAAAACATTATTTCTAACGTTTCCTTTTGTTTTAAACATGTAGAAATAAGCTACTTTTAACCAAACTAAATTTTAGCAGAATCAGCTAGCGAAAAAACATGGAAAAACAAATGATCTAATTCGGGGCAAACCAAATACATCACGTGCAAAATAAAAACATGTACATTTATTTTCCACCGATATGCAAATTCTAATGAATACCCAGACTGCCATTCGTTCTTGTCTTGTAGGCTTTACGCTTCTATCCGACAACGTTAACTGAAATAGGTGTAAATGAATGAATAAATTGTTTGACTTACAAGGTTTGTGATCATCAGTAGATATTTTGCAGTATCTTTGCCGTGAAATGCGATTGTATATTTATCGGCCACTAGCGTCATCTCCAGGTACTTAAGATCACTGTCACTCCGTTTGATTTTCGATGCTTCCAGGGACTCGTCTTCAAAGTTGGGATCTTCCATTTCTCTGGCTTTTGATAATATTTCTTTAAGGCAATAAATGAAAAGATGGTAAATGTTAAGCTCGGTCATACTGTAGAGTAACTGTATTCAGTTTGTCACGAGTGTGAGACAAAGAAAACAAATCTGAGTTCCCGACGGCGGATTCGAACCCATGACCTTCCGCATCCGACCAGTGTACGGAAGGTCATGGGTTCGAATCTCGTTGGGGACTCAGATTTCTTTCTTTGTCCCACGCTCGTGACAAACTGAATACAGTTACTTACTATTAAAGTTCATGTTCAGGATAAAAGAAAATCAACAATGTTTATTTTATTTTCCGTACTTTTCTCATCAAGTGAACGCCTATAGACCAGGTGACTGTTCTTGTTACGATTACTGTCAGATACAAGATGGCTGGCAATGGCTGCAGGAATAGAGTCTGGTCCAGTAGTTGAATAATGCCCGTCTGAAAACAAAAACCAATGCATACTGATCATTCTTATTTATTCAGTAAATAGTTCCACTATTCACGAGATTGAAGTATCTGGGCATGACTGCACTAACATCTAAATAAGTGATGAATTGGTCAGAATATATTCTCAAAGTTGACAAGAATGGTGGACTGGTAATCTTGATCATGAATTAGAAACGTGTATAAGTCAAACTGATTAATCATCAGAGATGTGCATTACACTTAAGGCTGTGTTCACACTTGGTGCCCGAGCACGGTGCCCGAGTACGATTCTCGCTTGGCACTAATGTGAACACACCTTTTTTTCAAGTACCCACGCCACCGGAACCTTTAAGCCTCTTGATAATAAACGATATCAACCCTATCAGTCGGTTGATGCGCACAGCTGACGGTACAAAAATATATGTATTCAGATGACAGTTTTAGTTTTCTAAACTTTAAAAAGTTAATTTAACCAATGACTTCGTTGAGACGTTTCCTTTCTACTCACCAGTCCACCATCCTTACTAACTGCAACCGAAGATCCTGGTTCCGAATTCACGTGACCGTTATAGAAGGTATTCTGGGGCAGATCCTCGTTAGTGACTTTTCCATTCTCGTGTCGCTGTACAGTCAGCCATGGCGACATGAGGTCTTCGTTCTTAGTAAGGTTGAGATGGAGTGACATACCAAAAGCTTTGATATTATAATACCAGACACGTGGCTCATCTGCGTTTCTCTTCTGCCTCGCGTGAATGTTGAGATTGTGCGAGAGAAACCTGTTTTTCCTCGTCAACTTGGAAAGGAAAAGTGACGTCGTATTCTGGTACTGAGGAAAAAAGGTTCGAAATGCGTACGTGTGTACGGCATTATTGTGTTTGTTGGTTGTTACTATAATTCTGACATTACATCATGTGTCAGGAGAGTATTTTATTTCTTGTATTATATTGTGGAACTACTTTTTTATCGAATGCCGGTTCAAATACACAAACTTAGCAGTAGACACAAATACGCATTGCTTATATCTTATTCACAGTATGCTTTCATTACATTACATTCGCGATCATAGTGTCAAAAGACAGACAACATTTTAATAATGAGAAAGCTTGTTCCAAACTCGCTTTTTGAACCAAGTATCTGATATAATTCAGCATTAAATTTGTTGAAGGGATTATTACTTGCTCCTGCTATGATAGTAAGATCAAGGTCTAGAATTTCGTCCGTTCTACCTTCCTCGTGTGAGATTACACCAAAGTATTTTTCAAGTTCACTTCTTTTCATGCGGAGATGAAGATTATCCTGTCAAGAAATAAGTAAATAAAAAGTAACTGGAAAACAGCGTCCACTGTCTTTATAGATTAATCAATAAATACACAGGGTAAGATGATTTACTAATAAAACTGGTTTAAACTAGTTAAATCAGGCGTGGCTCAATCTTAGTATGCAGAAGATGCAGGATCGGAAATAATAAATAATAATGATAAAATAGTAGACTGAATAGTAAACAAATGAACTGGGCGTCACCCTGATATTCTGATTTACAAGAAGAGGCGGGAGAACTAATTTGACATTTAAAACTGTACGAGCATTGAGGATTTTTTTATTTTAAAATTTAAAAGAGAACTTTACAGTATTTTCGGCGGCTTTTAATTGTTTGAGCTTTAACAAAAATGTAGAGATAAATTATCAGAACAGGTCTATACCGGTTTGAATCGGGCAGCCATACCCAGTTTGCCATTATCCACTGCTTCTGACTTCACGAAGCCTTTTGCAAATCACACGTGTGAGAGAGAAACAAATATTAGTAAAAGAATGGATAGAATAGCAGCTCAACTCGTCAACTCTGATATCGCTGAACCAGGAGATAAGGCGCGACTGTACTCGCCTTTTAATTGCTATAGTTTCCCTTTATTTATCTATAAATTACTTAGAACTATACCCCATACCCAAACAGAGTCGGAAGTTTGAAAACAAGAACTTGCGTACAGACTTCCGTTGGGTGTAAAAAACGTGCCGGCAAATGTGATCTCGACCCAAGTGAACGGCAAGAAAAAGGAATGAATGCATGCGCAAGGTCTCTAATATTGATTGTAATGATGCGTGCATGAGGGTTTTTTTGGTTATTTTTTTTTAGTATCGTAGTTGACGGATACATAAAAACTTACCATCACAAGCAATTAGACAGATGAAGAGACCCAACCAAATTGAGAAATTCATCCGTGGTTTCGAATACTAGTTCTGTGGAGACAACCCGAAAAATATTGTTAATTAGCTTCGTAAATAGTTATTTTACTATAATACTACAATACTTATATCTTTAAGACCCTATCGTAGCAACGTCGTTGTTGGGATATTTAGGGTGCAACACTTTGCCAGCTTTCAAATATTAGATTAGTAAAATGCGTTCTTCTCAAATAGCATCCAAATAAAACTGAATAACTGAATTGTTCTCGACAGTGAAACTTTTTTGCAACGCCTTTGTACGAACGTTTAACGAACATTACCTTGTAACACGGCATATAGCTAAGCAAGAGACTAAATCCTCTTAAATAGGTTTATCCGCAAATCTTACGAAAATCTTACAAGACAGAACATTATATTCAATCAGTTATGATTGCATCCCATCCAGTGAAGAAGCAATACTCAAAGTCACTTTGCTGAGCCATCAGTTTCATCTCTTAATCGGGTGTATGTAAAATCAGGAACACTCGGACAACCCGAACACCCGGAACACACCCGGAACACACCCGGAACACACCCGGAACACACCCGGAAACACCCGACACCGGAACATCAAAAATTTCAAATAAAAATAAAATAAAAATATAAAAAAATATAAATAATATATTGTATGGCTGGTGGTCAGCATTTTGCAATGGTCGATGCCTGGAAATTCTAGCAAGTAACTAAATAGATTTCGAATATCTATGGTGAAGTCTCGCTTTCCACTTAAAAGACCCGATGTCTGCAGTTATGGGAAATAAAATGAAATGTAATGTAACAAGGCTTAAACTCTTGTCTAGGTTTCTTCATATTCCTCAAATCCATTTCCACAAAATAATTTCGCATTAATTACGACACAACCTAATATGAGTATACTTAATACCTGTGTTTGGACTTCACTCTCAAGTTTTGATCCTTAGCTTGTCTTGGAGCAGAACTCGAATGAACACGAATCCTTAATAACAAGCAGCTATACGGCCGGTCGGATTTTATTCAACCGGTCGTGATAAATCTAAAATCTGTCATTTCAACTGCCGTCAAAACGGAAACTATAAAGCCTTTTCAAAAGATAAAAAGCCATGCACAGCTTGATTGTTAAGTGTGGATTTGAAACAAGAAAAATAAACTTCTAGAAGCAATCATAAGTAAATATAATGATCATTTAGTGAGAAGTTTCAGGATTTAATATAGTTTTAATCGCTAAAAATGGCGCTTTATTTCTTTATCCAGTAATGGGATTCCGTCTTAGAGTTTAATGTCTGAAAATTAAAATTAAAATGCATCTACTTGTTTGAAAACAGTTTCGTAAAAACGCTCGATAAAGACCTTTACATGCTGTGTGGAGCAAAAGAAGACCAAAAAGACATTACAACTTCACCGGCTAAGCCAAACATCATTTACATGTTATTTACGGATAAACGCTGTGATAACAGAGATTGAAAGAAACAAAGTTCTTATAAAATTGAGCAAATTTAAGTTTATATTGATATCAGTTGACAATTGAGGCCTTTAATCATAAAAGCCGAGCAGAACCAAAAGAGATTAATTACTGCATGCAGGAAATGATCGATTCAAATCTTACAAATCTGCCTGTTTTGTAACAGCTGCGAGTCTTGTTATGTTTTAGACATATGCCGTGGGTTACACAATAGACAGTGTGGATTATTACTATTATCAAGTTTAATCTCAGAAATAAGCTGTTTCTCTCTCAAATATGAAATTATAAATATTGAAACATGCTTCGACTACTTTCTCGCTGATGAAAATCTGTAAATCGTTAGAATAACTCCATTACAATACACTTAGATACTGATGTTACACTTAGATACTTATGTTAGCTCTAAAGTGAAATGTTTCACCTCTCAAGAAGGACATAAATACTGATATGAGGACTATGAACAAACAAACAAAATAAGTGAATGTGATCTTCACAACTGCAAATTTCACTTTCAGTTGTATTGTTTATTCACAGTTCACATAAATGATTTATTCCATATAAACATGAACACGCGTCCTCGCCGGCTCTTTGTACAGCTAGAAATATAACTATTGACCAGCTCCCAATGGCTTTATAGCTCTGTAGAGCTAAATTAAATACAATTGAACACCAGTATTGCAAAAATCTCATGGAAGCCTCAGATTTTTTCTGAGATTTCTCTACAACTGTAGCGACCACTATCATTTGACTACGAAAAAATATATCACAATGAAATTAAAGTTCTTCACTAGACCTTTGAATATAGAGCCTTCCAATGAGGTTCATTCTTGAAATATCCCGAAAATAAATGCTCAGACCATTTATTGAATTTTATAGTGTGAACGCCGCGTGATATCATTACGGTCCACGTGCACGCGTGGTAGACACAAATATCGAGAAGAACTGGAACCATTATAACAGTTTATGATATTTTCTGGATTGATTGTAACAACGGATCTGTTTTCTGTGCGTATATATAAAAACAGGTCCACATAAACAGAGCTGAACTGAAAAGTTTGAGTTGCCGAGGGACGCAAAATAAATTATAGAGTAAATGGTTTGTTCATGTTTGTTATCTCTCAAAAGGGTTCTAATTGTTGTAAGGTCCCGCCTTCAGGAAAATAAGATTTCTTGTAATATATTTAAATATTTTCTAACTTCAAAAGCTAATGGTTCACTGATGTACGTTTTTACCCGCTATTGGTCTTCAGTTTTTGTCTTAGATCAGCCCGATATCTCTAATCAACGTCAAGCCTTTCATAACAAAACATCTGAGACCAAACGATAGAAATCAACTTACCTCAACTGCGAAAACGGAAAATAAACAGCCGTTTGAAAAATATAAAGAGCTAGACTTGATTGTGATGGTTTCATTGTCATATGTGACTTTTGAAAAACGAAAAAGGAACTTGAAAAACAAATGTAAATAAATATCTGATCTGCATATTAAATCACTAACGAAATGCCATTTTATTTTCTTAGGTTACAAAAGAATTCATCACAGAGTATATGGGAGGAGTAAAAACCATCTTGACTTCAATTTATGATTTTTCTATGTTATGTTAAAGTAGTGAATGTTAAGACAAAAAGCAATAAAACCTCATTTATCACAGACCAAACATCATTTATATGTTAATTTAGTGATAAAAACTTTGATAACAAAGGTTTAAAACAACAAAGAAAATTATAAAATAAAGTAAATATAAAACCTCCGGTAAAATAGTCTTAAAGATTTAAAATATTTCGAATAAAGACTAAAATGTTGCATGCTAAAGACAACCTAACAAACACTCCAACTCTGCCATGAGTTGCGCTGATCTTTAATGAAATAAATGCAGACATTTTGCGTGGGTTAGTGCCTCCACAGACTAGGCCAATTGTTATCGATAACTATTTAGTTGTCGACCATAAAAAGTTGTCGATAACAAAAAAGCCAGTATGTGAAGCTAGTTATCGATAACTAAGGGCCTTAGTTATCGATAACTAAGGCCTTAGTTATCGATAACTAAGGCCTTAGTTATCGATAACTAAGGGCCTTAGTTATCGATAACTAGCTGCACACACTTGCTTTTTTGTTATCGACAACTTTTTATGATCGACAACTAAATAGTTGTCGACAACTATCTCTCTAGTCTGTGGCATGGAGGCCCTAACTCTTTACCAATGTGGAATTCCTTCCTTAGTTCCATCAATGTATGTGTTGGTTTATTTAAATCGAATTTACACCAACTTGCATGGCAAGCGGTTTCCATAAGCGCTGACTCTTTACCATCCATGTTTTAAAATTTGAAAATCGGGCCTTTAAATCTTAGTTCTAAATTGAGAACATTTCCACAAGTAGTCATCACATTGCTGTAAACATTTTTTTTTTTGGTAAATTATAAAATATACAGAAACTCAAAACTGATGAGGTGAACACTTGAATTTAATTAGTAAATCAACTGACTGTACATGAGATCTTAGGCGCATGAATCAGTTTTGCTGATAGGATGACTAAGAATTAGAAACATGCATGCACAAGGCAGCGAATCGAAATAAAGCAAAGTAATAATAATACTGAGTGCAGACAATTTGTGGCTCCCCATATATCAAAATATATAGAGGATATTACACGGCGGCGCGAAGATATGAATTTTATTTTCGAGTGTAAAACAATATTTTACGAATGAGCGCAGCGAATGAGTAAAATATTGTTTTTAACACGAGAAAATAAAATTCATATCTTCAAGCACCGTGTAATGTTCTTTTTATTATATAGACAAAAGACAAAAGCACAAACTTTATCGCGAACTCTTGCAGCTCGGTGGCTGGACTTTCCGAATTCTCTCCTTTCGTCTTCACTTGCAAGGAACTCCTTGAATAATTTTAAGTCATATGAAGTTTTCTTCTTCGTGTCAACATTTTCCTACTCCTCAGTGAACGATTTCATGTCGGCTTCAGTGAATTTCACGAATCTATCGCTCGGCATTTTTCAACCGGTGTTTGGCATCTTTGCACAAAAAGCCATGCAAAAGCGGGAAATGACGTCAGCGATATCCTCACTAGTGAGGATGTAGTTTCGTATGAATTTTACGAGTGGTCTATTTTCCAGTAAAACACTCGTGTCTATATAATAAAAAATAATATGTCATGCGATCAAGAAACAATCAAACAACATCACACAACATGGCTGCGACTATCAACCGAGAAGACGAGACCACCGACCGTTCCTGGTAAATGACTATATGTAAAACGTCGCGAAATGTCACTGCTTAGATATCAGATTGCGAAAACTGTGTAATATGTTTATCATATGTTCTGACTAATTATATTAGGATAATTTTGGTGAAATATGATCGATATTAAGCCATGTTAACGTTACTTAGCAACGTTCTTGCAGAAAAAGTATCAAACGCTGTTGTTTCTTGGAGACGCGTTAGACCGATAATAAACCTTTTCCAGTGAATGTGTATGAAGGGCGAGGGTTAATATGACGTATGTAAATGATGTGCGCTCTCGCTTAATGTCGCGCGTGTCCTGTTCATAAACTGTAATAGGATTAACATTCATTAGAGATATGTTAGGTCAGGACCTCAAGTCAAATATTTGTTTCTCCAGCCTTTATCAATTCTTCTTTAGAAATTCACAGCTTCTTTGTACAAATACATTTTTAGGTCACTAAGGAAACTTAAAGGTATTTACTTTGACCAAGCAATTAAATTGACTGATGTATGGGACTAATTAACCTTTTGTGAAGTCTTATAAATTGAAACTTATGCTAGCTTTCAATTTAGAAAACAAATACCAGCAGATTTAGAATAATTAAGATGAAAAAATTAAGAAAAACAATTACCGGTTTATAAAGGTAGAAAGCTTCCATACATCGTACACAATGCTAGTGTTTTGTGTTATATTCACCGAAAAAAACTTTAATTATTCGCTTAGTTTTGATTTAGTGTTAGTACACTCGCTTTTGTATGCTTACTTACGGTGTGCAAATAACATTCTACGAATAGTTTACGTGGACTTTAATAGCAGCAATTTTCAACTAGTTACCTTCTAAAGCTTCGACTAAGATGTATTTCTGAGCTACTAAAGGCACTCGACTTCGATTCAGTTTTCGTGATCGTTGTCGATTGACTCAAAGTTTTCCTTCTGATTGTTGTTTAAGAGACGGAATAATTACATACAGTGGTTGGTAATGTTTACTTCACATATGTCCATTTTACGCATCACATTTACTATAGTACACAGCTGATACTGATAGAAAATATGAACTAACAACGTGATCCCGTACACTTTTCATTCCAACCAAATCTGCTTGTGTCAAGATACCGGTATCGTGACTTCAGATTAAAACAGGTAAATATACATGTCATTAAGTAATAAGAACATAAAGAACAGCCACATTTGATTCTTATTTCATACTGCATGTCGTAACAACGAATTTAAATTCAATCATCAATTGAAACTGTGTCCCAGGCGCGGATCCAGACCGGCTTACACCGTTTTACGGAAATCGGTCAAATTTTCAAAATGACTCAAAACTCGAGGGAAATTGAAAATCTAAAAACTTTTTCGGGGGAACTTGCCTCCGGACTTCCATAAATTCGGCGCTCGGAGTCTAGTAAACCGGTCAAGTTTTTTCCTGGATCCCCGCCTGCACTGTGATACTTACTTCTCAGTTTGTAATGCGATTGCTTGAGCGGACTTGAGGCACTAAGTCAGTACTGGATAACAGGACAACTTAAACACTCCTTTATGTTCATTCTTATCAGTAGAAATCTAAGCTTGTTCTATATCTGACCACTTGTCTAAAGGCTAGATTGACATATGACGAAATGTTGAGACAGACCGTCAGTTGGATATACGTAAAGTAAATTCGTTTGTTCATGAACTTCAAGTAGTTAATGAACTTTTCAATTGTGTTTCCCGTGTAAGCACATTTTTTATCTTTGATGAAAGACAAGGAATGTGTGGCTGAACAAGTTTTGAATCAAAGAATTGTCCAAATGCCACGAGAGCCTAACGCGTGGGTTTGTTACTGTTTCCCTTGAACCGATGTGAGAACAATTGGGCGGGATATGGTGGTGTCTTGGTCCATGTGTATTGGAAGGTAGGACGGGGGGGGGGGGGGGGGATATCGCGCCCGGTTGAGATACAGTGGTGGATCCAGGGGGAAGGGTCGGGGGGTCCTAAACTCAAAGTCGTGTTTGCATAAACTCAGTACGTAATTAGCCTCCAGAGGCAATGCTACTAGCTTTATGCACAAAATAAAATTGTATAAAATGAAAACAGCTTTAATAGTGAACGTTAGCAAAAGAAAATGGGTGTAGAATTTGAAAAAAAACACCCCTGGGGCTTACTCGTAGAAATACGACAACACGCTTTCGCAGGATTTGAGCCCATAACCTCCTTTGATTGCTACGACTGCAAGTAGTCCCTCTTTCGGATAGTTGCATTGAGCGAGAGCGAAGCGCGAGCAAGCGGAAATAATCCCATTTCTGCTGGCTCGCTCCAACTATCCGAAAGAGGGACGTGCAGTGTACTTGCTACCAATGTGTGGCTTCATAGCTCAGGTTGGTAGAGCAGCGCACCGGTAATGCGGAGGACATGGCTTCAAATCCCGTCGAAGCTCTGAATTGTTTTCAGGCTTCTAAGAAAATGCGAACATAACTGCGAGGAATACTTTACACTCCATCATTAATGTTGGTTGACATACCTTTAAAATCCAGAATATCATTGTATTGCATTTTATTTGGTTCTCTTTATTTTTTTGGGGGTATTATAATTATTAGTATAACATATTTTCTTTTTGGCAACCATCAATTCAACTGTCTAGGCAAAGCTTTATAGAGAAATTGAGGTTGATATCAGCCACCATTGTATCACGTGTTCACTTGTTTACTGCATCTGAAAAAAGAAAGGTAATCCTTGAGTTTCAAGATATAACTGTATGTAATACATTTAGTTCAACTGAGTAAAATATGTACAGTTACAGAATATATTGGAAGCTGTGCACTTCAAACAAATCATCACAGCAGAACTAAATCCCGCTTCCCTATAAAAATATATAATTTTCCTATTATTTACCCTTAATTCAGAACTCGTCTCAACATTGAGACTCGTGAATCATGCTATCTACTGAGTGTATCTGCCACTGCATATTTTCTGAAACATAATTACAGACTCGAATATTCTAAAATTGATTCCTGTCAAAATTGTAATGGTATAAATGCAATTATATATCGAAAATTCAAGATAAAAAAAGTTCAAATTCGCTTTCTACTTTTTATATATGGAAGAGTGAATACGAAACGTTTATATGGTCAGTCTGGCCAATAACACCAGGGATGTCCGCAGTGTAGTGCGTTCTACCAGTTAATACGATCAGGTGTAGGATATCACAATTTTGCTCAATAATGAGCATACTGTCTAGCAGTAGTCACTCATACTAGTAGTACTCACTTCACACAGTTATCGCCAGGCGATATACGAAATTTTCCAATGGTCCACCCACTCCTCCCTCACACTCGGCTACTCCATATGTGTCATAGTTGTCAGCTATATTTAAATCTGTGCGGCATTCACCAAGGTTTTGCACGGCAAAGTATTCATAGTCCATATCGCGCGCGACGTGCGCGCATTTCACGACTGTCGCCTGTGGATCCAATGGGTCGTACGAGTTTCGGAAGCTCGCAAACATTATGTTGAGAAGTCGATAGGACTTTTTCTTCTCTTTGAAGCACCCTAGTGGAGTCAGCATTGGAAGTAATTCTATAAGAGAAAATAAATCGAGCATAAGCCATACACATATAACTCTTATATATTACCCTGTTCAGACAGGGCTTTTTTGTCTTTTCAGGAATCCACCCCTCCCACTCCGTAACTCCAAGAATACTAAAGATATGAGAGTGAAACTTGGAGGGTATATAGTAAGTCCAAAATGCTTCCATTGAGTCACGCAACATGAGATGATGACGTAATATGACTCGGAGATTACATTATAATTGGACGAAACTCTTGCTGTTGGAACGTTGGATCCAAAATGATGATCAGCCAAAAGGTAAAGTACGCTATAGATAAAGAGTCCAAAGACTACTACAAAGCTGATGCAACAATGTATATTGTTAAAGGTGAAATATTGCACGATTTAAAAATATACGTTGTTGCATCAGCTTTGCACTTTAGTCTCTGGACTTACGCCATCTTGGATTTTTTATTTTCCCTGAGGTCAGAAAACCATGAAAAATGTCTCAAAAGTAATCAAAACCAATAAAATAATACTAAAATGATCTAAAGATATAAAAATTATTGCAAGAAAGTTAATACATTTATTAAAAACAAGAAAAATACGGTTGTCATGGTAATAGTAAGTTCCGTGAACAATAAGATGACATACAAAATTGTTGCCAGATAAATTTCAGGTAAAGTGGAAAAGTTTGGTGTCTTTTGCTTTAATATTAAAAACAACTCCCTGATAACAAACTGTTAAAGTCCATGCGGACTGATTCCGGAGCCCCGGTCCAGGGCCGTAGCTAGAACTTTTGAATGGGGGGCAATGAAGCGAGTGCCGAAGGCGCGAGCCGCTAGGTGGGTCTGGGGGCATGCCCCCTCAGAAAATTTTGAAATCTAGAGGTTCGGAAATGCTATTTTCAGCATTCTCCATGAGATATTTTGTAAAAAAATCAATCTCGATCAAGTGTAAAACGACAGGTATTTTTAGTGCTAATTTTTTACAGCAATATTTCCGAGGTTTTGTTTACTTGATACATACCGTATATCGGCATTAGCCCTTAGTACCCAGTTTTCGTTTTCAGAAAGCATTACCCATAACCCTTGCCCCCCCCCCCCCCCCCCCCCCCCCGCACTAGCTACGGCCCTGCGGTCTGAATAAGGTTAAAATGTATCTCTGCTAGAATGTTTGTTTGCCTGTTTCAGTAAAAAAAATGTATTGAAAACTACTGACATGACAATAAATGTAACTTACCAAACGTGTAGACAACAATACGTTTATTGATACCGACGCCATTTGGACAGTTGGTGTCAATAGTGGAGGTTTTTTTGTGATACTCATCTCTCGCGTTAGCACCTGACCGACATTTGCCATTATATCCTAGCGCAAAGAACTTGTAGCTTTTACCAAACGCCAACTCCGCGCATGCGCTGAGTGCCTCTTTAGCCTCTTGAGATTTATCTCCATTGACTAAATCTCCAAAGTCACGGAGTACATCGGGTAGGAAACTGATTCCGGTATTAAAGCAGGCGATTTTACTGTAAGGAGGAACTGGGAAAATAAAAATACTTCATATAGCATGGAAAGTGTCTAGCAAGCCGGTAGTGGACCCAGGAGTGAAGTTACTAACTTTAGTCCAAAGATTAATAATTGTGTTTTACAAAATTGTTACAATTAATTCGTGCGTGTGCTTCGGTTAGTGAGTTATTCACAAATAAGCTTGCGTCCAAGAAATAGAGGCCTCGTATCCACAACGAAAATATGGATGTTACAAAACGAATGATTCTAGAGATAAAGGATTGACAACTGAGCTTCTTGAGCGGCATTTTCAATACTTTTGTAGACATTTTAATGGGTTATTAGGACGATAAACCACAAAAAATAGGTGGTCTATCTTGCTTTGAAGTGAATATAGTTAAACAAGAGCAATAGTCGACTGATACCTAACATCAGTAGTAGTTATTATATTTTTGGGTGAAATTTTATTTTGCGTCACCATTTCCTACCTTGGCAGTTTTGCCGCTGTACCCATCTGTGCAATGACAGTGATATAATGAAACATCTTGATCATCATTACTACAGGTAGCTCCGTTCACACAAGGATTGTTGTCACACGGAAAGAGTTGAACTGATGAAAACACAAAAGACACGTTATCAAGTTCAAATTCGTGAAGTGCTGTTACGTTGTTGTTGTAAATAAGTTAATTAATATATAAACAAGAGACAATTGCATGAAACCGATCGAGCAAAAGGCTCACGTAACACTCTAAAGGTGTTGAAAAACTTCCTAAAAAAACACCAACAGTTCACAAATACTGACAATAGTGCATTGCACGTTCGAATCCAGTTGAAGCCTTAATTTCTTTTTTGCAGGGTTACGTTAAGGGTTATAGGGTTAACCCGAACTACTTCATTTGTCGTAAAAGATCTCTCAGTCCTTTTGAAAATGACTACCTTATTATCACTAATTTTCGCGCGTACTTAATTTCGCGAAATCGACAGATCTCGTATTTCGCGAGGCTTTATTTTTGCGATTTGAGATAAAAATGGGCTCAAAGACTTAAAATTTGCGAAAATATCGTCTTTATTTTCTCGTTTTTTGATACATCGTGAAAACCGCGAAAATTAATACTCGCGAAAATACTAAATAAGGTATGTTTTTCAAAAAACTTAAAGATGAAACCCTTGTACTAAACTAACTTTTCTTTTGTAACAACGTTAACTGACCAAACGAATGACTGGTTATAGGCATGTACAATTGAACTTCTACAACTTTGTAAGAAGTCTCGAGGATGTTAATAATATACCTAATCATGAAATTTTGGTAATTCAGTGACAAATTAAATCAGCTCGGGCGAGTTTGAGGGGTCGGATGGTGTCACAAAATAAATAATGTGCCGTCCTTTAGTAAGTAAGAATAATGGAAGAAGATACCTTGGCAATTTGTGCCTTTAAACCAATCTCCACAGTCACAAGTGTATTGCGCCGGGCTGCTTGTATCACTTGAACAACCTCCATCATTCAAACAGGGATTATCAGTATCGCAAATTGTTTGAGCAACTAAGAAGAAAACCAAAAAAAACGCTGTTACAAAAACAAACAGTAGAAAATAATAGTTTGGTCACTTCCGATCTGCAAATAGAGCTCATCTTCAAAGAGGCAACAACAAAAATCGAACATTCACATCACAAGTTGTGAGGTATGGAAGTTCGCTTATTTGATCTGAACGGAGATAAACAGAATATGAGGTTTGAAACTGCAAGCATCTTTTTAAAATAACTCTTAAACATGCTTTCTGTGTTGAAGTAGCTCAGATTAATCATTAGACATCGGGAAGAGGAAAACAAATAAAGTTGCAGTAACGTATAATGTAACAATGCAGCCAGATTAGTCAACCGCGCGTAGCCTGTGTTGTAGAGAGATGATGAGAACATCTAGAGAATGAATGAATAAATGAATGAATGAATGAATGAATGAATGAATGAACGAATGAATAAATGATTGAATGAATCGACTTTGAGATTCAGATGAACAATGATCATTACCTTCACAGTTTGTTCCAGTGAACCAATCTTTGCACTGACATTTGTATTTGGAGATGTCATTAGCATCATTCTTACAAGTGGCGCCATTTTGACAGGGATTGCTGTCACACGGGTAGACTTGAACTGAGTAAAGTGAGAGGAAATGCTTTGTTGGCTATACATGTACAATGGCATATCACGATTAAACATTTTCTTTTCCGGGATTTCGTCATAAGCTTTTTGTCCAGTCACTTTTAGAAATGAATAAGTTTATTCATTGTATCATCTGGGTTGCACTGTGGTCTCTAAATTGACAACCTTCTTCACGTTCTTTCCATTTCTGGCACACATTTCCTACTACCACCTATTTTTATTATAATTGACAACGTCACCTGACAGGTACTATGGTGAATGTGTTGGATGGAAGTCGCTTTGTACCTAGCTGTACTATGGTGAATGTGTTGGATGCAAATCGCTTTGTACCTAGCTTTACTATGGTGAATGTGTTGGATGCAAATCGCTTTGTACCCAGCTGTACTATGGTGAATGAGTTGAGTGGAAATCGCTTTGTACCTAGCTGTACTATGGTGAATGTGTTGGGTGGAAATAGCTTTGTACCTAGCTGTACTATGGTGAATGTGTTGGATGCAAATCGCTTTGTACCTAGCTGTACTATGGTGAATGTGTTGGGTGCAAATCGCTTTGTACTCAGCTGTACTATGGTGAATGTGTTGAGTATAAATCGCTTTGTACCTAGCTGTACTATGGTGAATGTGTTGGATGCAAATCGCTTTGTAACTAACTGTACCATGGTGAATGTGTTGGATGCAAATCGCTTTGTACCCAGCTGTACTATGGTGAATGTGTTGAGTGCAAATCGCTTTGTACCCAGCTGTACTATGGTGAATGTGTTGAGTGGAAACCGCTTTGTACCTAGCTGTACTATGGTGAATGTGTTGGGTGGAAATAGCTTTGTACCTAGCTGTACTATGGTGAATGTGTTGGGTGGAAATAGCTTTGTACCTAGCTGTACTATGGTGAATGTGTTGGGTGGAAATAGCTTTGTGCTCAGCTGTACTATGGTGAATGTGTTGAGTAGAAATCGCTTTGTACCTAGCTGTACTATGGTGAATGTGTTGGGTGGAAATAGCTTTGTAACTAACTGTACCAACCTTCACAATTATTTCCAATGAACCAATCTCCACACTGACAGTAGTACCTAGCAGCATCGTTGAAATGCACCACGCATGTCCCTCCGTTCTTGCACGGCGCAGTGTCGCACGCGTTTGGACCAGTGAACGCAGGCCTTAGTCGATATACGGAGTTGACAAATGCTCCACCTACCCCTCCCTCACACTCGGCTACTCCATATGTGTCATAGTTGTCAGCTATATTTAAATCTGTGCGGCATTCGCCAAGGTTTTGCACGGCAAAGTATTCATAGTCCATATCGCGCGCGACGTGCGCGCATTTCACGACTGTCGCCTGTGGATCCAATGGGTCGTACGAGTTCCGGAAGCTCGCGAACATTATGTTGAGAAGGCGATAGGACGATTGTTTCTCTTTAAAGCATCCCAGAGGAATCCGTATTGGAAGCAATTCTATAAAAGAGACAAGACATCGATCACAATACAATGGTGAGCAATCGCGTTAAACTTACAAAAGTGTGTAAACACATTGGATCCCATGGGGTCGAAATCGGACTGAATCACGGGCAAGTTTATTTGGAACTTTTAAACCATGGCGAATTTTAACAATAGCGAATCTTCACTAAACTTGACTGCCACTCGACAGTTTTTGATTAATTTTTGACAACGTTTTGACATCTTTTGACTTTCGATTCAACAAGCCAATCTAAATGCAAGAACTATGAGAGGCAGAGTTGTCAAGCTCCACGTTCGCCTTCTGACAATTGACATCTCCGCCTACCACAATGCTTGCAATTTGATTTGCTACTTTAAATGGAAGCCATTAGAAATTTGTCAAAAAGATGTCAAAAACTTTATCGAGCTTGTGGCAAGGGTAAGGCGCTCTTCACTGTAACAGTAACAAAAAAGAATCGAAAATCTACTGACTAATGATATCACATGAATCATGCTTCCAATGTTATAATAAATGTAACTTACCAAACGTGTAGACAACAATACGTTTATTGATACCGACGCCATTTGGACAGTTGGTATCACTCGTGGAGGTTTTGTTGTGATACTCATCTCTCGCGTTAGCACCTGACCGACATTTGCCATTATATCCTAGCGCAAAGAACTTGTAGCTTTTACCAAAAGCCAACTCCGCGCATGCGCTGAGTGCCTCTTTAGCCTCTTGAGATTTATCTCCATTGACTAGATCTCCAAAGTCACGGAGTACATCGGGTAGGAAACTGATTCCGGTATTAAAGCAGGCGATTTTACTGTAAGGAGGGACTGGAAAAAGAAAAATACTTCATATAGTATGGAAAGTGTGTAGCAAGCCGGTAGTGCACCCAGGTGTGAAGTTACTAACTTTAGTCCAAAGATTAATAATTGTGTTTTGTGCGCGTGCTTCGGTTAGTGAGTTATTGACAAATAAGCGTGCGTTCAAAAAATAGAGGCCTCGTATCCACAACGAAAATACAAAACGAATGATTCTAGAGATAAAGGATTGACAACTGAGCTTCTTGAGCGGCATTTTCAATACTTTTGTAGACATTTTAATGGGTTATTAGGACGATAAACCACAAAAAATAGGTGGTCTATCTTGCTTTGAAGTGAATATAGTTAAACAAGAGCAATAGTTGACTGATACCTAACATCAGTAGAGTTATTATATTTTTGGGTGAAATTTTATTTTGCGTAACCATTTCCTACCTTGGCAGTTTTTGCCGCTGTACCCATCTGTGCAACGACAGTGATATAATGAAACATCTTGATCATCATTACTACAGGTAGCTCCGTTCACACAAGGATTGTTGTCACACGGAAAGAGTTGAACTGATGAAAACACAAAAGACACGTTATCAAGTTCAAATTCGTGAAGTGCTGTTACGTTGTTGTTGTAAATAAGTTAATTAATATATAAACAAGAGACAATTGCATGAAACCGATCGAGTAAAAGGCTCACGTAACACTCTAAAGGTGTTGAAAAACTTCCTAAAAAAACACCAACAGTTCACAAATACTGACAATAGTGCATTGCACGTTCGAATCCAGTTGAAGCCTTAATTTCTTTTTTGCAGGGTTAAGTGTTAGGGTTAACCCGAACTACTTCATTTGTTGTAAAAGATCTCTCAGTCCTTTTGAAAATGACTACCTTATTATCACTAATTTTCGCGCGTACTTAATTTCGCGAAATCGACAGATCTCGTATTTCGCGAGGCTTTATTTTTGCGATTTGAGATAAAAATGGGCTCAATTCAAAGACTTAAAATTTTGCGAAAATATCGTCTTTATTTTCTCGTTTTTTGCTACATCGTGAAAACCGCGAAAATTAATACTCGCGAAAATACTAAATAAGGTATGTTTTTCAAAGAACTTAAAGATGAAACCCTTGTACTAAACTAACTTTTCTTTGTAACAACGTTAACTGACCAAACGAATGACTGGTTATAGGCATGTACAATTGAACTTCTACAACTTTGTAAGAAGTCTCGAGGATGTTAATAATATACCTAATCATGAAATTTTGGTGATTCAGTGACAAATTAAATCAGCTCGGGCGAATTTGAGGGGTCGGATGGTGTCACAAAATAAATAATGTGTCGTCCTTTAGTAAGTAAGAATAATGGAAGAAGATACCTTGGCAATTTGTGCCTTTAAACCAATCTCCACAGTCACAAGTGTATTGCGCCGGGCTGCTTGTATCACTTGAACAACCTCCATCATTCAAACAGGGATTATCAGTATCGCAAATTGTTTGAGCAACTAAGAAGAAAACCAAAATGTAACGCTGTTACAAAAACAAACAGTAGAAAATAATAGTTTGGTCACTTCCGATCTGCAAATAGAGCTCATCTTTAACGAGGCAACAACAAAAATCGAACATTCACATCACAAGTTGTGAGGTATGGAAGTTCACTTATTTGATCTGAACGGAGATAAACAGAATACGAGGTTTGAAACTGCAAGCATCTTTTTAAAATAACTCTTAAACATGGTTTCTGTGTTGAAGCAGCTCAGATTAATCATTAGACATTGGGAAGAGGAAAACAAATAAAGTTACATTGATTTAATGTAACGTATAATGTAAAAATGCAGCCAGAGTAGTCAACCGCGCGCTGCCTGTGTTGCAGAGAGATGACGAGGACATCTAGAGAATGAATGAATCGACGACTTTGAGATTCAGATGAAACATTACCTTCACAGTTTGTTCCAGTGAACCAATCTTTGCACTGACATTTGTATTTGGAGATGTCGTTAGCATCATTCTGACAAGTGGCGCCATTTTGGCAGGGATTGCTGTCACATGGGTAGATTTGAACTGTATAAAGTGAGAGAGAAATGCTTTATTGGCTATAAATGTACAATGGCTTATCGTGAGTAACCATTTTCTTTCCCGGATTTCGTCATAATATTTTTGTCCAGTTACCTTTAGAAATGACTAAGTTTATTCATTGTATCATCTGGGTTGCACTGCGGTCTCAAAATTGACAACCGCATTTATTCATCACGTTCTTTCTATTTCTGGCACTCATTTCCTACAAGCACCTATTTTTATTATAATTGACAACGTCACGTGACAGTTACTATGGTGAATGTGTTGGATGCAAATCGCTTTGTACCTAGCTGCACTATGGTGAATGTGTTGGGTGGAAATAGCTTTGTACCTGGCTGTACTATGGTGAATGTGTTGGGTGGAAATAGCTTTGTACCTAGCTGTACTATGGTGAATGTGTTGGGTGGAAATAGCTTTGTACCTAGCTGTACTATGGTGAATGTGTTGGGTGAAAATAGCTTTGTACCTAGCTGTACTATGGTGAATGTGTTGGGTGGAAATAGCTTTGTACCTAGCTGTACTATGGTGAATGTGTTGGGTGAAAATAGCTTTGTACCTAGCTGTACTATGGTGAATGTGTTGGGTGGAAATAGCTTTGTACCTAGCTGTACCAACCTTCACAATTATTTCCAATGAACCAATCTCCACACTGACAGTAGTACCTAGCAGCATCGTTGAAATGCACCACGCATGTCCCTCCGTTCTTGCACGGCGCAGTGTCGCACGCGTTTGAACCAGTGAACGCAGGCCTTAGTCGATATACGGAGTTGACAAATGCTCCACCTACCCCTCCCTCACACTCGGCTACTCCATATGTGTCATAGTTGTCAGCTATATTTAAATCTGTGCGGCATTCACCAAGGTTTTGCACGGCAAAGTATTCATAGTCCATATCGCGCGCGACGTGCGCGCATTTCACGATTGTCGCCTGTGGATCCAATGGGTCGTACGAGTTCCGGAAGCTCGCAAACATTATGTTGAGAAGTCGATAGGAAGATTTTTTCTCTTTAAAGCATCCCAAAGGAATCCGTATTGGAAGCAATTCTATAAGAGACATCGATCACGATACCTTACTCTTTATACATATACATTCAATCTGATTAGTTTTTAAAAATGTCTTTTTTTATCTAACACGTTAATAGTACCAAAAAATGATCGAAAAAACTACCGACTAATGATATCACATGAATCATGCTTCCAATGTTATAATAAATGTAACTTACCAAACGTGTAGACAACAATACGTTTATTGATACCGACGCCATTTGGACAGTTGGTATCACTCGTGGAGGTTTTGTTGTGATACTCATCTCTCGCGTTAGCACCTGACCGACATTTGCCATTATATCCTAGCGCAAAGAACTTGTAGTTTTTACCAAAAGCCAACTCCGCGCATGCGCTGAGTGCCTCTTTAGCCTCTTGAAATTTATCTCCGTTGACTAGATCTCCAAAGTCACGGAGTACATCGGGTAGAAAACTGATTCCGGTATTAAAGCAGGCGATTTTACTGTAAGGAGGAACTAAACGTAAAAAAGGAACAAAGGTTTCTCGGTTCAGTATGTTAGTTCTATGTAATTACTTTTGAGAATTTGAGCACTTTACATAATGTTACTGAAATAAGCTATTAACAAATTTAATTTGGGAATCGAAATAACCGCATCCCTTTCGGGTTTAGTATAAACTACACATAATAATTGCACTGCATTTACAATCAAAACGCGAATCCCCCACAGCCACCCCACCCCCACCCCCTGAAGCTTGTCAAGCTGATTAATAGCATGATTATTTCAACAGGTCGTAAAAGAAACATACCTTGACAATTTTTACCGCTGTACTGGCCTGTGCAGGCGCAGTGATATAATGAAACATCCTGTTCATCATTTGTACAAGTGCCGCTATTAACACATGGTTTGGCGTCACATGGGAAGATTCGAACTGAAACAATAAAAAGCTCTTAGTCTATGACGAACTGCGTGTTTGTATAGATTCTATTTTTGACAATCAACAACAACAACAACAGCATTTATTTATACACGATAGGATTAAAGCAGCGTAGCTGATGTGGTCGTGTCATACTTGAGTTAAAAAATTATAACTAAAAATTTAAAATTACAATCTAGATCAATCGAAAAGGGTAAAATCGTCTAATATATTAGAATTAATTATGTTACGTTTAAAACTATTTAATTTTGTTCCGCCCTATTGTCATTACTTAAAAAGTTCCATAAAACAGCGCCGCGATAGGATAGTGATTTCTTCAAGAAATCAGTTCTTGGGCGAGGTAAGGTAACGCACATCTTCTGTCTAAGATCATATTTAGAGGTTCGTTTGTGAACAAGTCCTGAAGAGGAGCTGGTGGGACCCCATGGTAGCAGTTGTGTTGTTGTGTCGAGGAGTGGATGCATTAGTAAAATAGGCCTTATATAATTACATGTCAATAACGGTCGTCTCCTCAATTGAGATCAAATTGAAATTTGTATGGAAGGAAAACCTAAACGAAAACCATTGAAGCAAGTTTGGAAATCGTCAAGTTTAGAAAACTTGACTGATGAATGACGTCATGTCCTATGTTTGTGAAAGGGACGCAGTGGCAAAAGGCGCGCCAAAACCTTTTCCAGGCCCTCCTCCCAACTTAGGCAGCTAGCGAATCACCTTTACAGTCATTTCCAGTGAACCAGTCTCCACATTCACAGGTGTATTCTGCGGGATTGTCTGAACTGCTCTTACAAGTCCCTCCGTTCTTACAAGGATTGGCAACATCACAAATCGTTTGTGTATCTGGAGAAAACAAAAGGAATTGTTTAGGTTTGTATAATTTAGATTGGATGAATTAGTGGCTTTGTTTGTACAAGAATGGGACAAGAATGATTTTCAACGTTGCTCTTCGCATCCTCAGGACTAGGATCAGAGAGTCGGAACGGGTCGAAGTAAATCGGGAAAAAATCGGCGCGACGATAGTCTACAAGAACGGGCGAACACCCGGCGAGTGTGTGATAAGATTCAAAAAATTGATATATTACCTTGACATCTGTTGCCTGTAAACCAGTTTGGACATTGGCAATTGTACTTGGATATATCCTGAGGGTCATTACTGCATGTTCCGCCATTAAGACACGGTTTATTATCACATGGAAAGATTTGAACTGTACCGGAAGAAAGAAACATCATCATCCATGCACTTTATTTTTATTTTATTTTTGTTAGAAGTCTTGGCCTTGTTGTTCAACAGTGGATTAACACTAATCTTAGATTAAAAGTTAATAAATGTTTCTCATGATCGTTTAAAATATCTTATTTAATTTATTGTGATTTGTGACAGTTTGACATAATATCCAAAGTTGATAAAAATGTTGGGCAAAGACAACTGAGAGAAATTAATTTTGGATAATTTATTTACTTAATTCAAAGTTGACGCCAATCCTGGATTAGCTTATAATTCTGCTTTGAACAACTAGTCCCTGCATAATTTATTACAATTCATTCTTACATTTTGCGGTACATTGTGAGGTGAAAGATTTTGATGTAATTCACACTGTATTCAGGGAAATCAAAATATTCGGTTACTTAAGATTCTAATCAAACCGTAGATAAAGTAGTACTATAAACTGTACTCTAATTAAATACTTGTGGATAACTTGTGCCACATCCGTCATCTCCCCCACTTTTTCCTGGAAAAGGGAATGACGGATGTGAATTGAAGATGAAGTGTTATACACAGTTTTGTGGCTATATAAGATCACATCAGATTGATGAACATGTTTGTTTCAAGGTCAGATTATTCTCACCTTCACAATTTTTCCCAGTGAACCAAGCACTGACGCATGCGCATTTATATTGGGATGGATCCACTGAACTACTGCAATAGCCATCATTGTGGCACGGCTGGCTTTCACACGCATTCGTCAAAACTTAAACAAGGAATTATGGCAACTGAGTGAGTTTAAATTTAAAGGTCGATTAAATAGTTTCACTGCATTCTACTAGACTGCGAGCAGTCTCTTTCTTTTCCTAATGTTTTTTAGGGCACGCGCGCGATCGAGCCGCGAGAATCGCGGACGCGGTGAGGTCTTTTCCCTCCCTCTCCCCAATCTCTCCTCGTTTTTTCACCTAATTTGCATAATTATAACATTCCCGCTCACGCCAAAGATCTGAGGAGAAAAGACCGACTGCTCGTAGTCTAGCATTCTACATGCTAATATACTAATCTTAAACAAGGAATTATGGCAACTGAGTGAGTTTAAATTTAAAGGTCGATTAAATAGTTTCACTTCATTCTACATGCTAATATACTAATCTTAAACAAGGAATTATGGCAACTGAGTGAGTTTAAATTTAAAGGTCGATTAAATAGTTTCACTTCATTCTACATGCTAATATACTAATCCCCACCTTCACAGTTAGGCCCAGTTATCCACGGAGAGCATTGGCAGCGATACTTTAAAACATCCAGATCATCATTGACGCAGGTACCATCGTTGTAGCATGGGCTGCTGTCGCACGGATAAATTGGTTCTAATAAAAAAGAATAAAGTTAAGAATGTTTTTTCATTTAGTTTTTCTTTCGTTACCATGTATTTATCAATGGTGGAACTCCTTTTTCACGTAACCCACAATCCTCTGACATTCTCTGACTTGGGAACGTAAACTAAAGACTGTTTCTAATACTTTTTTATCGTGGAGGGAGGAGAACCGGATAATCCAGAGACTGCCCTTCTGCAACACCGCAACGATGGGCAAACACCTAGATCTGGTATAGACCGTATTTGCGTTACCAGTCAAGTACGTGCATTTCATCATTCACCGTTCGTCTCACGTGTATTAATGATTTTACTAACGCAGATTATTGTACTTTTAAAGTATCATGTTTACCTTGACAGGTGTATCCCGCAAGAGATGAATGTATGTCAGGAGTACAAGTTGCTTGATTCTCGCATGGATTACTGTCACACGGGTTGATTTTCACTGTGAAAAGTTATAAATATTTTTATCAGGACTAACTTGTGTTCTTGAATCATCGTGGTCAATACAGTTTTTTACCATCATCATGCTTATATCAAGTATTACATGTATACGTGCACCTTATTGGATTGTTTACCATATACTAAAAAAATAATACGCGCGGTATATTGCGTGTTGCTACAGGGAGATCGAAGGGAGCTGCTCCGGCACAAGGTAGCGGGTTGTCAATCTATAAGCAAAATATCCACCGTATCATAATGGGTTTATTATTCGACTGCTTTATTCTTCTTGTAATTTAAGACCTATCGGCCATTCTTATTCGTCCGGTCTAACTCTTGTCCTTGACAAGCGTATATCAATGTTATATTCGCTCCATTCTAAACCGGTCACACCAGGATACTACATACGTATTTTTCGAGTTTTCTTTCCCTACTGATATGGCTAAACGACGCGTCATAGTCGAATAATCGTCATGTATAGTATTCACCCTACCTAACACCAGAAGTTATTGTTTTAAGCGTATTTTAATTACACCCTTTCTTTTTATCATGAAGTGGATGAAAGGGAATTGGAATAACAACATGCTGTTCTGATTAGTATAAGCTTTGTATAGGCATGCTAGAAGAATGACACGTTAACTAAAGTTATTATTATTATGTTGTCCAAAATCCTTTGAGAATAATAAATAAGTATCGGAATATATCTTTTGATATGACTTCCTCGAGAAAAAATAAGTTACCTTGGCAATAGCAACCAGTGAAACCAGTTTGGCATAAGCACGGGCTTTCCACAGAGTTTCCATTGCAAGTTCCTCCATTCTTACAAGGATTTTCTGGACTGCATATGTCTATTGTACCTAGTAACAAATTAAATCAAGTATGAACACAAAAGCTCGTTATTTCAGAAAAAATCACCCTCCTCTTCTTCCTCGTCATCTGTGAACTATCCAGTCCAGTCCCTCAACTGCTCTTCTCGCGCTTTTTTACTTCCGGTTGGCAGAGGGTCGAGGGAATCGTGCATGCACATGCTCCACGCAGACCAATCAGTTTCTGATCGTTTCTGATTGGTCTACGTGGAGCATGCGCATGCAACATTCCCTCGACCATATTATCAGTGGACTAGAGTACTTTTGTCCTATTTAAACTCTCTGCACTTTATATTCTTACCCTGAATACTTCCACCAGCAGGGCATGATATGTTTACATGGCACGGGAGTTTCGTGGATGGTTTACTGGGCCGGTAAGCACATGCCACGTCAGGCACTGTGGATGTTGTTCCTTTCTCGTCAGTTTGTTGACAGATCACTTGCCTTGTCATTATACCTGGCTCACATGTGGTTGAACACTTGTCACGAGAAGGGAAGAAATAAATAATTGTCATATGATCATGTAAAGTATTCTAAATAAAGATTCTATTCTATCAATAAAATATAAAATAAAAATAAAAAAATAAAAAAAATAAAATAAAATCTCGATCAACGTGTTTGTCTAATTAGTTCTCTTGGGGACACACACATAAAAAAGGCTTCTATTAAAACGACCTTAAAACTAAAAACTAGGTAAACTGAAGATCTCAGTTGTAGGCCACGTGCCGATATCTTTAGTTAGATTGACAATTCAAAACTTTCCAGCTAGCGTCAAATCTTACCTTCAAAGACGAGATCAGAGCTAATACTAGTCTTCACACCCCCTCTGTATATCAACTGTTTCGAACTATTTATCAAGATTATGGACTGTTCTTTCAAACAGACATATTTACAATGACGTCAGAGGACGGACATGCAATGGAAACTGTTTATATTCCGGGAAGTATTATATGAATAGTTTTTATTTTACCAGACTGATGATCACCTACAGTTATTAGTCAAATGCTTGTAACTCCAAAACTCTTGTGTTAGCTTACCATGGTCCAGTCAGAGTTCACAAACCACTCAGCAGGACATAGTATCACATTACAATATTCACTATCTGAGGAAATAACCGGCTTAGTTTCTGCTGAACACGCTGAATCCAGTACGACTACAGTTTCTGTGGAAGATACTTTTTGTTGGCAGATAATACTTCGTGTCCGGGTTCCCTGGCCACAGGTTTTAGAACAAGGCGTCCACTCTGTTACGAGCCACCTGAGTGTAAAAGAAGATTCATTTAAATTTAATACACCTCGGCACTCATACATTGATACACGAGTGGTGACAGGAGAGTGCTTGTCCAGAACATAGCACAAGAGCACTGGTCAAGCTTTAGTTGTTAACCTGAGTCTGAGTGGTGACAGGAGAGTGCTTGCCCAGAACATAGCACAAGAGCACTGGTCAAGCTTTAGTTGTTAACCTGAGTCTGAGTGGTGACAGGAGAGTGCCTGCCCAGAACATAGCACAAGAGCACTGGTCAAGCTTTAGTTGTTAACCTCCCTGATCCACACTATCCATACAAAACAGTAAAGACAGTAAAATACGCCGGGCTTTCCGTGTGTTATCATTCTGATAAAACATGGTTCTTTAGCCAAACATATCGCGCGATGTATCCTGCAAACCTGTATGTAATCAGCAAATGAAGAAGCCAAAGCCTGTCGTAAATTCACTGGGGAGGGGGGTACTCTCATTGTAAAAGGGAGTCCCCCGGGCATAAATTACGGCCATTGAGAATATGAGAGAAATCCACAGTAGTCAAGGGTGCTCAAATAATATATTTATACTCGTCGTTTGTTTTTTAAATGTATCATGACACTTAAAACAGTTATTGGATACGGTTTTCGATGATTCATGCGCAACTTATTCTAATAGTTGTGACACATGTCAGACTTGGGATTAGTACTACGTAGTCTAGTAACAAAGTCCATATTTCTGTTGTTCATAACGTACTTAGGTGCACAAGCTTGGGTATTGCATTCCTTAGAGCGTAGTGGTTTGGTTTGTACATCGCAAGCTTCATCAGATACAACAGAATTGTCTTTTGTTAAAACACAACGCACCTCACGTGTTTGAACACCTGTAAAAACAACAAGAGAGGATCAAACAACGCAACATTTGTAAAACATACCTTTCGTCATAAAATATTCATCTTGATTTAACTACTTTTTTTCTCGTCAATTTCCTGGGAAATTGCAAAAATAAGCATCTCTAAAAAAAATAGTCAGAATACAAACCTTTCTCAATAACTACTGAAGTTATAATTAGTAAAGGAGAAAACTAATAATCAAGTTCTAATAGGGAACCCGTTGCAATTGTCAAAAATTAATCAAAAACTGTGTCGAGTGGCAACGGTAGGGCGATCTTTCAGTGTAACATTAAAAAGAATCAGCTACTAGTTGGTTCCTACGTACCTCCTCCACATGTCACAGGGCAGACCGACCAATCCGTCATAATCATCCAATCATAAGAGAGATCTGCGAGAACAGATTCACCAGGCAGGAGAGGCCTTTTTATGTTATAGTCTACACCTTGGGTCTCCTCGTGTATTCTTCGTAACTAAGCAAATGCAAGAGTAGTAAGGTACTGCGTCTCTTTTCGCACAAAAGTTAGTTCCGGATGGTTGCTTACGATACACTCAACATTACAACCTATGATAGGGTTTAGGTGCCATCAGTTTACGAAATAAATAGCCAAAGCCATGTAACATATACTGTTATAAAAACACGACGGTAAAATGCAATTTTTCAATTTGTGAGATGTCATTCGTAAAGCCACAAGCTGACTGTAATGATCAGCCACACGCGAGCAATTTACATCTAAGATCTTCTACGTTACATATCCAGTTTGTATTCATAATGTATAAGTCACTGATCATGTGCCTATACAGTTGGGTATGGTTTATAACGTACAACTTGGTAAGTGACTGATTATAATCGGTCAAAAACGTCAAAATCATACCACAACTTTTAACGTCTCTGTGGTTGGTCCATTTATCTCAAGTACATCTTTATATTTCATATTCGGATGCTTGTAGATTATCGTAGCTCCAGCATATTCAATTGTTGTGGAATAAACGTAAGGTACATTCATAAGGTATTTTTCATATACATCCTGGATTCCTAGATAACAATGAATACATCATCAGTTTTAACACACGGTTGCGAACTACTATTATTATACTATTATTGCTTTTTTTTTGTCAACCGAATCTGTCACTTTGCCACCGAGTACATCTTGGAACACCTCCTTCTATTAAAAAGCATTCTATACTGACCTATTACGTTGTATGTGTTTCCAGTTCTTTTTACAAATCGAGCGTAGATTGTCCCGGGAGGCAGTTCTTTGATCAAACCTGAGTCCCCGACGTCTGTAAAGAAAATCATTCAGGTTGTTTTAACTCTATTTCTATAAACCTAAGTTCTTATAGTAGAGCAAAGAGAGATGGACTAAAAAGTGTGGATATGAATTCGTGATGAGACTGAAATTAATAGAAAGGGAGTAGAGTGGGTGAAATCACAGAAAAAAGCAACTGTTGTCGTTTACAGGTCATCCCTGAGTTGCTTTAACTTACTCGCAATTTTTTCGGTAAAACTGGCGCTCTCATCGATGCACGAGTCGGCCTTCCCGCCGCATATACCACAACGATCTCTCTTTTGTCTTGAATGTAGCAAGTGATCACAGCCTACAACCTTAGAAATATTGTGAACAGTTAACACGTTGCTTGCAAGATATATTTACGACAATGAAAACAAAATGTGAAATCCATGTGAACATTTAATCCTATACGTTCCAACTTTTCACATCATCACCATCGTGAAATGATAACAATGAATTGCATTGAAAGAAATCGTAAACATTGCATGAAACAAAAATATATTATTATAATAACGTTTTGATCATTTGCCAGTCAGTTCCTTTTGCATCCACCTCACCTCAGGATTTCCATTTATGCAAACATCAGGACCAGATTTGGTTGCTCGAGTTCCATCTGGAACGATACCAAAGACTGCCAGTTGGTTACCGAGCCGGCAGTGAAGTCTACAGGGATCTGCAATCGTCATAAAATCGAGTGCTTATTAAATGTTTGTTATGCCGGGCCAAACGTCGACCTTTTCATGAGTCGAACTAAATTCAGTGAATAAGTTCATGAGAAGTTCGACGTTTGTCTTAATTAAGTACGACTGATTTTATTTGGATCAACCTACTCGTTCTTTCCGTCCATCCTAGTGTCTGTAGGTATGACGCGTAATTACATGACAAATCCTAGTGTCTGTAGTTATGACGCGTCAATTCGATGCCAGCGTGAATAAGCTGTATGCTCTCAGCCAAAGACAATAGAGATAGTGAGCAAAATGATGTATAATAATGCTATTTGACTGTATCAGTACGGTAAGATTTCCTTTTTCTGGTGTTATTAAAGCAACAGTTGGTATAGCGAATAGGGTAAATAACGTTCTTGCCTTTTTTGTAATAGTAGGCGACATAACTTGAATCTGTCTCAATGCACCGTCTTTGTCTGTAGGAAATCGTCTCGGTGAGGCAAGGCTTTAAAAGAAAGTAGAAAAAATGACAACCATTTTGTTAATTAACTGTGATTACAATAAAGAAAACTAGTAACAAATTAAGTACCTTTTCATTTAATATAACATTGTTATAATATAATTTGCTTACAGATACATTATATTTTACCATAAAGTTGCAGGTTCGCCATTGTCCAATGTTTGGTCCTTCACAGCTCTTCCCTCCATACTTTGGACTGATGCAAAAAATATGATAGGTGTGAAATTACAGCAATGAAATGTAGTAATCTAAAGTTGAACCGTGGAAAGCAGTTAATAGACTTACGCTGGCTTAGTGCACGTTCTTGTTCTGTGCTGTACCCCTCCCCCACAGGAGTGTGTACATGGAGTGTAGTTTGCCGACCACGTGCTCCAGCCCCCATCAATACGTGCACGTCCATTGTCGTCACACTTTCCCTTAATGCACCACTGATCGAAAACAGAAACAGGCATTGTTTAAGTTATAGAATTTTATTGAAATACAGAAATTGATTTTTTTTAAACATTCCAATCTAAGAAATTCCTGAAATCGAGATACACTACTGGAACATCAATTGTGTCATTAACGCGTATATGACTACTTACATGTAAACGAGGCAATTCAGTGACCCAATAGACCAATTTCGATATATTAATATTCTAACTTGGCTCCGAGGCTTAGGGGAATAAAACAAAAGAAATCGACAATAAATCACACCGAGGTTGAGGGATGAATAAATCATTTGTTTTGTTTTATTCCCCTAAGCCTCGGAGCCAAGTTAGAATATTAATATAGCGAAATTGGTCTATTGCCTCATCCTTTACATAAACGAATGAACAGTTGATAAGCGCGAGAAGGGACTAGGCAGTTTACTCGTGTTAAATTTCCTCAACAAAATTAACTCAACAATGCACTCGAACACGTTTACTGTTTCCCTTATAGTTTTTCTTTATATAAAGAAAACTTGACGTACATTCCTAGGCCCACAGGTCGTGCCATCTGCAGCAGGAGTGTGTCTTGATATGCATGACCATCCATCTGATGTGCAGGACAAACTTCCACAATTACTCTTGGAAAGCAAAAAAAATAGTTACAACAATCGATAGAAGATGGGTACCTCCAATGAATTGAATATATGTTAAGTTATTTTGTTTTGATTTTCTTGTCACATGTAATATTCACCTGATTGAGCCACTGCGGAATGGAAACTTGTTAATTGACAAAAAAACGTCATCAGACACGCTCCGATAGTTTTATTTGTCAGTGTTATATCAGTAAAACAAAATTTAGTGATGTTCATCTAATTTCTTCTCACTTTTGAGAAACCAATTTATTTTCTTGGTGACAGATGACGAGAATATAATGACAAAAAAAAAACATAAAATGAACTAGTTGGGGATATCAATGTGATGAACTGCTAAATTCTTAGAGCAGGTATAGTCACAATATACGAAGCCATCGGTAACGATAATTTTAAGACACGTTTCGCGGACAAAGTATCTCACCAGCTGATGGATGCAATGCCTGTATGCATTCCCAAAATGAGATTTGCATTGCATGTCTCCGCCCATGATCTCGCCAGGCAGACGTGATAAATCTACGTCGGGAGAGGGAGTGGGGAGAGCTTCCGACGGTTCGTCATCCAAGCACATTGAATTGCTACTACTGCGAATTATGAAGGAATTCAAAGGTAATAGAGTAAGTAGAGTAAATAGAGTAATTACTAATTCTTGAATAAAAAACTGTAGAATATTATCATTAGACGAACGGGACCACTCAGGCATTCAACGAAAATCAAACCACGTTGCAGACTGCAAACGAATAATTCCAACTTTAGTTTTCTGTATTGCACAACAAAAACATTATTCGGCGAATAATGTTTTTGTTGTGCAATACAACGTTTTTGGAATTTAAAGTTGAATATTCTCTAATTTTCTCTGTAACGTGATTGGTTTTCAATGATGGTCACTTTAATTTGCCATTGGCGCCGGTAAAACTGTAATTAACTTACTAACTAACCTACTAACTTATTGGAATTTACTGAAATGTTATTGGTTCGACGTTTTTAGGTTCAATTTTATTTCCAGACCATTTGATAATGAAACGACTAGTGATAGAATGAAGCGAATCAAAGTGAACACTGTGTGCATGTATAATCCTGACAACAGTTTGTGAAGTGAGTACCTGAGAAATGCTTGAATTTCTTCTTTGCTGCAGGTCGACCATCTCATGGCATTTGTTCCACTGGGGAGGACACCAGCCATAATATACGTTCCCCCCTGACACTGGTTCTCGTCACCGTCATGATTAAGACCAAAGCTATAAAATTATATAAAGGTGAATATAACTTGAATGAATATTCTTGTGACAAAGGTAATGCAGAGTAACGTTGCCTTGGTTTTATAACCAACAACAGCAGCACCCAAAATGTGATCAAATGTCACGACACCTTGACTCGAGACTGTTGAATCGTCATTGGTGCAAATTTGAAAAACGTATAAGGAACAATTTGCGAAATAACCACGGAGGCAATCCAAAAAACAATGACTTAATTTTAAAAAGGGAAAAAATAATTGCCATGTTTAGCACCGGAAATGTTTTGGTCTTCCTCCGTTAATAGACTCCAAGAGTATTAAAGCCACGACAATGAAACATATAAAACATATTCCATTTCATCACAAAACAACCAAAAATGATTCAACGTAAATTAAGACCAGTAAAAGAGTGCTAAATAAAACAATGAAATTTCCAAACTTAGGGAAAAACATGCCTGCCAAATTATAGTTGCCATGGAAACATCAAGGTAGAATGACAAATTTCAGTCGGAAAGTTCGTTTAAAGTCCGTGGGGATCCTGAATGGCGTTCAGACCGATTACCGTTTGATTGACAGTGGTTGATTTCTGGCCGGAATAGTTAATAAATATTCTCAATGCAATCTCTTGAGTTGATTATTATATATGCGAGTCGCAAGAAGGAATATAATTTTGGCGATGGAAACACAAAGCAAACTTAATTGGGATTTACTGATATATATTTCCATACTTAATGTCAGGGAATGGGTGTTCAGTATTGCGGGCCGGATATGATTAATTTGAGGTGAAGGCGTTGCACGACAAGAAGCCAAGACCGAGCTGACGTGCTTTACATTTTTTTGGACAAAATATTATGTGTTACTCTATACTGACCGGCATGCTTTAGTTGAACCTCTCCACAACGGCCAGCCTGATGCAGAATTAACTGGCCGTTGTAGAGAGGTTTCAATAAGAGTAAAGTGTATGGATCGGAGCACGATCGGGACGAAAAAAATCCTGGCTGTTGCAGAGAGGTGGCCGTTAGTGGAGGTTCGACTGTATAAAATGATACTTACTTGTGACCAGTTTCGTGAGCAATTATTCCCGCAGATTGCAACCCCACGTCAGTGTTGACGTTGATTGTACCCAATGCACTTTTGCACATTTCTTTGAAATCTCCTCTGCCTGTTCGTGTCAAAGCATCATTTAGATAAATTATCATGGAAAATCAATGGATATAATTAACGTTTTGAGTTGTTTCGCCTTCTCATTGGCATAGCAATATGACAAGATGATTAGTCTTGTTATGTAAGATATAGCGAAAATTATACGGTACTCACCACCAGATGGAATTAAGCTGTAATGAGAAAATATAAAATAAACATGATTAAATATAGCGGAGAGTTCGAGTACAGAAATAGATTGAGCTGATATAGTTTATCTGGAATATAACCATTTATTAACTCGCGAAACAATGGATAAACAACAGAAATAATGCATATCAATAGCAGACACAGTCACTTAAACATGACCATATAGGGAAAACCATGTAATTATCATATTTTGTCAAATATTCTGAAATAGTCCGATTAGTATACAGTTGAACCTCTCCACAACGGCCACCCTGCTGCATAATTATCTGGCCGTTGTAGAGAGGTGGCCGTTGTAGGGAGGATTCAATATAAAGGGTAAAGTGTATGGATCGGCGCACGATCGGGACGAAAAATCCTGGCTGTTGTAGAGAGGTGGCCGTTATAGAGAGGTGGCCGTTATAGAGAGGTGGCCGTTAGTGTCGTTAGTGGAGGTTCGACTGTAATTATGAATCAGACAAGAATACATGAAACACTGCTTCACATGACATCCTCCCATCTTGTTTCCAGTGAAGGCGTTTTTTTACCTTCATGCCGTTTTTTTTTTTTACCGAGGGTAAAATTAATCAACTAATTTTAAATTATGTACATGTATGTTACTGAAACGAACAAACAAACTACATTGCAGATTGAACACAACTGCACTGAGTGTGATCAGATTTAGTATTTGTTAGAGACAGCTGAGAAATTGGCTATTTTGATTGGCCGAAACTAGGAATCACTGGCCATGGGCTCTGGCTAGTCTTGCCACTGACCCTGCTCAGTTGTCAATACTAAATAATGAATGCATGTACCGTTTATGTTCACTACTTTTGGCTTGTATTTAGTTGATATTTTATAAGCACGATGGGGTCGTGTGCTAACTCAAGTAAGATTAAAATAATAAGTTTATAATTGAAAATAAAATAAGACATAGATACAATATTGTGTGTTTGTTTCCATCATTGACTCACCTGGAAACATAAGAAGTGACATCGACATGATCGGAATGAGTGTTATTCTTTATCCAGTCCTTAATTCTTTCCAAAATTGTGTGTGTACTCAGGGAGTTTAACCCAAGCTGAATAGTGGACACGAAATAAAACTCAAATTAAACAATGGTAAAAATAAATATGAGCAAAGACGTTTTTGTAATTTCAGAACACGAAATGACTAAGTCTAGTGTTAAATCAGCAGCTTATATTTTCTCCTGTGAACAAAAGTGATCTAATTTGTGAGCGGAGAACCTGCTCACAGGCTAGGACTGTCATGATAACTGTAGCAATCTACCCTTTTTGCAGTTCTTTTACGTCAGTTTAACTAATGCTAAGTAGCAACAACTTTTAGTTTGAACTACAAATTCTGAGAACCGACAGCGATCAAAATTGATTAGAATCACTGACTGATGAAGATGATAGCTATTAGTTTGTATTTTTAATAAAGCAACACGTCACCAGAATAGTCCTTCAGAACAGAGTTAACTTACTTCCGTTGCATTCAAAACCGTAATACGTTTGATGACGTATGTAACTTTTATCTCTCCTAAACTGACATCTTGGAACATTCCGGCAACCTGAGCAAAAGACAACCATTAATGATTTTATTTTAAACAAAGCGTCGTGCATGTCATTAATAAAGGGGCACTGTAATATGTTTTTAGTATAATTTCAAGAAGTTAACAAATATAAAGTTCTCATTTTTAGAACATTAATGAAAAGACACTGAACGTATTGTACAACGTAATCTAATGACGTACAAATTGATGACGTCACAATGTCTTTGAGGTTTAGACTTCCAAGTAGCACTAACTGGGCGTTTAGTAGTGAATCATTATTGCTTCGGTTAGCTCTCAAATCGGCGGCGTGGAATGTCTGTAAAGTCATTTACTACACAATCAAAGGAAAATTCTTACAATGTTCCCAATGGTGAGCAAAACTGTCGAGACTTTGAATTCGCCATATTTCTTAGAGGTGATTTCATCTGTTACCATGGCGACCTCCAGGTACTTGTTTGGCGATCCAGCGGAGCGTGATTTCCTCTTTGATGGACTTCTTTTAGCTACAGAGTGGAAAGTAATAAACATTTTACGCAATAAATAGTTAATTCTGTAAGGGTCACAATTAGTTACAATTAGTATTAATAAGCATTATTTCCACAGTAAGTAAGATAAATGGAAATCACTATTATTACTGTAGTTCATGTTGATAGTGTTGGACTTCTTTATGCAGTGAATAAGCAGATATTATTCCAGTTAATTAAAGTAACTTAATAAAAAACAATAATTATGTAGCAAAAAGTGAAATTCATTTCGCCAAATACCTCGCGAAGAATAAAAGCTGTTTGTTTTGATGTTATCTGGATATCTTTTGCTCGAACTTTTAACGACAATATGTGGTTGTCCCATCTGCCTGTGTGCGACGTGTGCGGCGAGATGAGAGGGCAGCGGCTGAATGTATAAAGTCTCTCCTGAGCGTTGGATCATTCCATGCTGAATGAAAAAAGAAAAATTAAAACAAAATGACTATGGAAGCACTACTTAGTAATGCAAATACTATATCTTTAGTAAGGTCGTAGTATCTTATCTTCGTATCGTAGTCTTCCAGAGTCAAAGATAGTCTACATTTTTCTTTCGTTACCTTATTATTTTGAACAATTCTAGGCATGCGCATGTAGATGCGTTCTAAGGGTCGGGTGAGAGAGCATCCAAAGTTCACTTGCATGTACCCTAAAACTGTAATCGCCACTAAGCTGTTCCTCAACAGTATAATAAGTGATTTCTATGTACTTTGCTCAATCATTTCCTGAACATTGTGCCATTTATTATCCTATTGGCCGACTGATATAAAACGCACTTCCTGTGGGCCTTAAGAGGCTGTCTCTGTTAAAACCGACCAGTCGATTTTTCTTCGAAATTTGGATTTTTCTCATATGCTGGGATTTTGAAGCCTTTACCAAAGTAATCACTAAAATGAGTTTTATTTGATCAAAAATTCTAACTGGAGTTATTTATGATCGATCAAAGTTTGGGCCGGTTGGCACTAATTTCGGGCCCCCCGGAACTGCAAAAATGACGCATATTGCCGTCGCCGTGAAAAAATAAATATTCGTCCTAAAGATCCAATTCTTTTTTAATCTATATATATATCATAGAAGTTTGTTCAGACTGTTGCAATTAGAATTCAATTGTGTTACTTCGGCGGTAAAAATTAGATTTTCTACCACACCTAAACGAGTTTTGAACGAAACACGAAAATAGCTCAACTATGAGGGCAAATTTTAAAAATGTGGCACCTGTTTCAGACTGCTTAACTACATAAACAAAAACTAGAAATGACCGTTAATTCGAAACTAAAATAAAATTTGTCAGCACACTACATTTGCAACACTAACAACTGTTTGAATTTTGGGAAATTCTGAAAATGTAACAGAAACGAACACATTCGCTCTCACAGTGTGTTCGGAGAAATTCACTTACTATAATCTCTTATCTGGCTTTCTGATGTAATTTTTGGTCTCTTCAGTAATCCTTGATTCCTATTAAGTAACGTCAGAACTCTAAACGTGTCCCTCCAGCTATATCGTTACCAACTAAAAGATATTACATGTAAGATACGTTCATCATTGAGATCTGTATCGAGCGTGACGGTCACATCACAACGTAGCAAGAACGGTCTTCTTTGCATTACTGACCATAATATTGTTCGAAGCCGCTTTGATGATGTAGATTAGTCTTGAATAGTTTGTAGAGGCATCTTGACGACTACTATTACACCACATGAACAGTAAATAGAGCCGCGCATCGAAGGATGGAAGGAAGAAAGGAATGCTGCGATGTTTACATGTGTAATCGTTCCCAGTCCCCTTGCGGTTTCGATGCTGTTACATTTTCAGAATTTACCAAAATTCAAACAATTGTTAGTGTTGCAAACGTGGAGTGCTGACAAATTTTATTTTAGTTTCGAATTAACAGTCATTTCTAGTTTCTGTTTATGTAGTTAAGCAGTCTGAAACAGGTGCCACATTTTTAAAATTTGCCCTCAAAGTTGAGCTATTTTCGTGTTTCGTTCAAAACTCGTTTAGGTGTGGTAGAAAATCTAATTTTTACCGCCGAAGTAACACAATTGAATTCTAATTGCAACAGTCTGAACAAACTTCTATGATATATCTATAGATTAAAAAAAGAATTGGATCTTTAGGACGAATATTTATTTTTTCACGGCGACGGCAATATGCGTCATTTTTGCAGTTCCGGGGGGCCCGAAATTAGTGCCAACCGGCCCAAACTTTGATCGATCATAAATAACTCCAGTTAGAATTTTTGATCAAATAAAACTCATTTTAGTGATTACTTTGGTAAAGGCTTCAAAATCCCAGCATATGAGAAAAATCCAAATTTCGAAGAAAAATCGACTGGTCGGTTTTAACAGAGACAGCCTCTTAAATTCGTAGGAAGAACTCAATATTATTTTCGTTTGCCTAATAAGGAAGAAATGTTTAAGCTCTCACCATCCCTTCAGCGTTGTTTACGGCGACAATGGATTCCGGATCAGATGTTACCTTTCCAAGATAAAAAGTATTTTTTGGGACTGGATGATAGTCAGTAGTTCCATCACTTCGCTTAATCTCCACCCTCATATCAGGTGACATAAGCTTCTGGTTTAACGAGAGTTTCATAGGTAACTCTTCGTCAAAAACCTTCATCTTGTAGAACTTTGTTTTCAAGTGATCATCATTACTCCTCTTTTGGCGGTGAAGTTTGATTTCCTCCTGGGATGGATAAAGCTCGGTAATATCGTACTCAGGAACTGAAAATAACCAGAAACGAAGTGTTTGACTAATCACGTGACACGGTAATCAGATAATGTCTATCAGTAACAGCAAAGGTCAGTTATTGCGTGCAAAACAACAATAGAAGGTCAGTTCATGTTGTACGCTAGAAACAAGGCGGCTTTATAATAAAACAATTTCACGAAAGATCCTTTCGTGCAAGAGCGCGTCTCAAAACACCCGAAACTGGCTTCAATCAAGCATCAGAGCGTCTCAAACCTGAGCATCTCCTAGAGCGCGCAAAAGAAATCCCGAAAACAACAATCGTCTCTTCTCGCGCAAATTCGAGCGTGCAACCGGACTGGGCTGACTGCTAACAAGCCGGAAATCCTGAAATCGAGTCTCAGAACAGAATCAGGAGGCTGCCCTGTGCGGAAAGCAATGAGAGTACTCCTGGGGAGGACTAGTTATTGGAATTAGGGTACCCCCCTCTCACACTCGCGCGTGGTTCGTATGATCACTGTCATTCGTCTCGCGTCAGCCGCGGATCAAGACGTGTTTTGCGATTAGCGGTAAGCTGAATTATTTTGGGGATACTTTGCCTTTGGTAGGGATTTATCTCGATCAATCGGTTATCTGTGAGTTACTTGTATTTATACTTAAAGGTTGTAATCCCTTGGGCTTTTATTTCTGCCTTTTCATTAATTGTTAATTGAAGTCAATTGCTGAGCATTGTTTTCGTCTCGACGTGCTTCCGTCGCTTCATTCTTAGTTTACTGTTTATTTCAATGGCTTTTTCCTCCTACAGCGATTGGTCATTCTTTGCATGTTAGGAGATTAAAATTAAGTGACAGAGAAAAGGCATTAAAAAACGTAGCATTACAACGATTAGTAATACCGAAACATCACAGCGGGTAACACTTTTTCGTCTAGTCGGAAACCTAGTCAATAATTAAGGAGATGTATTGATGATAGGATGGTAGCATGACATAGTACAGGAATGTAAACTTTGGTGTTTGCTTTCAAAGTCGTATTTGTGTTCTATTAACAACATTCTCACGAATCCGATTGAGATATGGCCTTAGGCTTTGATATTTTGGAGGAAGTATTACACATGTACAGTAGCAACATATAAACTGATATATTTCAATGCATGCTGTGTATTGTTGAATGTGATATTCTCATACATGTTTTCATGGTAATAAGACAGTTATTACCTTGTGAGAGATCATCGGTTCCAAAAATGTTCAATAATTCTCTTTTGGTCATCTTGTGGTGAAGCACTTGAGATATCTTTGAAACAAAATAGAAAAAACGTTCATCAGTGTGTTCGCTCTCTTATAATAATGTCTATCTAGGTGGCATGCCACTGATACCAGATCAAGGATAAACTGGATAAATGAAAGGGATTTTACACTTTAAACTTGATATAAACTAAATGTATAAAATATACTAAATCCCCATATTTAAACTTAAAAATACTCTATACCCAATTTATAAAAACCTAGTCATGTATACTATACCAACTAGAACCCCTGGCAAACCCTCAACGAGGTACTATTGGAACATGATACTTTAATAAGGACTGAAATAAGTCAAAATATAAATTAAAATGGAACATTTGAACTGAAACAGAATCAAGTCTCTATTCCTTGTTTAAATGCAGACAACTCACCTTTCCTGAGCGAGTTGTAGCTATATTGGCGGAAAGGCACATTGTAGGAAAGAACAATAATTAGATAGTTAAAACAGTGAAAACATTGAGAATTGTTAAAAGCAGCCGCAAATTCAGTTATGGTTTATTTAGTTTCCTTCCCATCAAGTTCATGGAAGTAGGTTAAAGTAATGCGCCACTGAGCAAACATTGGTCAGTAAAACTGCCACTGTATAGCTTAAGCCATCATGAAGTAGGTTAGAGTAATGCGCCACTGAGCAAACATTGGTCAGTAAAACTGCCACTGTTAGCTTAAGCCATCATGAAGTAGGTTAGAGTAATGCGCCACTGAGCAAACATTGGTCAGTAAAACTGCCACTGTATAGCTTAAGCCATCATGAAGTAGGTTAGAGTAATGCGCCACTGAGCAAACATTGGTCAGTAAAACTGCCACTGTATAGCTTAAGCCATCATGAAGTAGGTTAGAGTAATGCGCCACTGAGCAAACATTGGTCAGTAAAACTGCCACTGTATAGCTTAAGCCATCATGAAGTAGGTTAGAGTAATGCGCCACTGAGCAAACATTGGTCAGTAAAACTGCCACTGTATAGCTTAAGCCATCATGAAGTAGGTTAGAGTAATGCGCCACTGAGCAAACATTGGTCAGTAAAACTGCCACTGTATAGCTTAAGCCATCATGAAGTAGGTTAGAGTAATGCGCCACTGAGCAAACATTGGTCAGTAAAACTGCCGCTGTATAGCTTAAGCCATCATGAAGTAGGTTAGAGTAATGCGCGACTGAGCAAACATTGGTCAGTAAAACTGCCACTGTATAGCTTAAGCCATCATGAAGTAGGTTAGAGTAATGCGCGACTGAGCAAACATTGGTCAGTAACACTGCCACTGTATAGCTTAAGCCATCATGAAGTAGGTTAGAGTAATGCGCCACTGTATAGTTTAAACCATCATGAGTATTGCTGGTAACTGTCATGGCGATTTCCAAAAACTTTTTATCTGCTTATATACTCGCGTTCGGTGAACTCTATGAATGTAAAATGAATTCACCTTCTTGAATGAACCAAAGAACCAGAAATAATTTCCACGTGTACATCGCAGCCATTCTATGCAAGACTGGAAAAACAATAATATTAGAAAGTAACGCTGACTATAGATTTTAAGATAAGATGTTTATCTATCTACATAATTTATTATATTCAATATTTTCAACACCAAGCTGATAATACTTCTCCTTACCGATTGATTGGCTCCTTCTACTTTCCACACCATCTAATTTGCCACACGAGCCGGCTTCGTTTGAAATTTTAGCTCCGCTATAAACCTTATTTATTTTTTCAAAGCTTACTCGAAAATGATACGAGCATGTGACTAACGTCATTATTAAAAACTTAGTGTGTCCTCGTTACAACAGGGAATCGGAAGGGGGAAGAACTTTCCAAGTTAGTGGAATAAAGCTATGGAACAGCATCCCTATTAATATACGGAAACGAGACACCACTGGTTCTTTTAAGTCTGCACTAAAAAAAATATTTTTTAGCTTAGTTCCTTTTAAATTCTAATTTGTTCTTTCAAATTCAATGTACATTTTTTTATCATAATTTTTAGTAGCCATACTCGTTTATTCTATAATGTAATATATTTTAGACTATTTTAAATTTTGTAAATTATATTTTAGACCATTTGAATTTAGATACCTAGGATCGAGGGCCACTAGTTTATCAGTGTTTAACTGTTATGTGTTTACCCTCGTAAAATAAAGTTGCTTACTTACTTACTTAATGAGGCAAAATAAAAATAAAAATGTGTTAGAATATCGCGGGCTCGGAGTTCGTAGTTCTAGTAATATTTTGACTAAAAACTCCATCTTCTCAGTTGTCGCCTGTATTTCTTGAGAAAGGAACTATTTCATGTTTTTATTCCTTTTCTGCTGGATTTGGAAGAACTTAACATTTCACTCGCCTCTAATTTGGAGCTATTGTTCACTGATGATTGACAAATGAGGCCTGTCTTACAAAGTGATGATGTGTTAGGAAAATTAAAAAAAACGTCGAGTGTTTCTATTTTGCACCGATCGACAGACAGTGCGCGATAAATAAAATAAATCATCGACAAGGGGTATAGCGTTTTACATTATATATTCAGACCTATAAAATTACAATAAATGTCATGCTAGTCATCAGTCATCAGGGAAATGAATATTTGTGGCTAGCTGGGAATTAATTAAATAATCAATACTTGGTTGTCATGGTTACCTATCCCAGACGACGACTCTGCCGCTTACATTCACAAATTACTACTAATTAAAAATGGAATAAAAAATCTAAACAGACATTTCAATCGTAAAAATAAAACACACAAATATAATACTTTGAAGGCGTAGAGGACTTTAAATAGTCAATGTTTTACAATATTGAATAACGATTGGACAAGATTGAGTTATCCAGTCGCAATCAAGTTTGGGTGAATCTCAGATGACGCCATGTAAATTCGTTATGTACAGTAGCTGAGATTTCAACAGTTAAACATGATTCCTTTGTTTTGAGCGGAGACGAAACTGTTAACAAAATGAGAAAGAGTTACCCATTAAATAAAAAAATTGCATGTTTTTGTTCAAATTTGAAATCATAAGAAAACAAATCAAAATAAGTCGAAAGGTACGATGGTGTTATATTTTTCATGAACTTTGAAAACACTTAATTTGACAGAAGAAACTTACCGTTTTGTAGTAATGTGTCAATAGCTTTTATGTGACAAGGAACGAAGCTAGATCTTGAAATAAAGCATTACACCGAGAAAAGCTCTGTCAAACAGTTTGCCTTCAAGTGAATAATACCGGGACAGGGTTCTCTATTTCAATCAATGCTTTTATTTACAATTCTTTTATGAAACAGGTGACAGTAAATGAAAGGTTCTCATAATAAATTGAAACGGGGATCGACGTGTCAGATTTGTTTTATATCTAAAACAAACTCTTTTCAAAAGTACTAACAAGTTCGTTTTAAGAGCATTCAAAAATGTCTTCTTGTTTCAATAATGTTATGCTCTTTACAGTAATTACATTTGATATAGGAAGGGTTTTCGTCTTTTATGCAAACATGAGTTTCAACAGTATAAAAATCACCCCAGGTTGTTTTTAAAAAGTTTCTAGTTCATTACAAGTCATTGTTGATGTGTTAGCTGAAAGGAAATTGTTACATAATTTTCACTTAATCTCAAATAACGTTAAGAAGTATATTTGAGGCTTCATATTTCTGGACGTAAATAAGAAGTAATAATATTCGCCGTTTCGTCAAATAGGTGCGAAAGTCAGACCTCACCGCTGTTCTATACACCAGGTTATAATATTTTTTGTTGAACAAGACTTAGAAACACAGCATCCTGTGTACCTTAGAGAGAAAAAAAAAACCACACAGCATCCTGTGTACCTTAGAGAGAAAAAAACACAATAAAGAAAATTGCTTGTACTAATAGAATTGATAACAGGCGGGGAAAAAGACAACAATCAAGCTAATGACGTCATGATGAAGTTATTGATAAGAAAGATAATAGTTCAATTAAGGAGAGAAATGAAAACACATAATCATTTTGAGTGTGCGAGATTGACTATCTCCACTAAAACGGATACTTTAAAGTACTCCAGGTTTTAAAAAGAGGTTAAATTAAAACAATCTATGTCTCGAGAGCTCGCAATAGCTGTCTCAGGGAGTTGACAGCTGAGGAAACATGCAACTAATCCTGTTTTTAATTATAATAATATCGTCGTGGATAGAAAAGACGACCGACAATTTAGCAAATGAAACAATTGGGAAATATATTAAAATATCTGACTCAATTTGCACAAACATGGAAAAACTAAAAATCAATTTATCTGGAAAAGACTGTTCTAAAGCTTTATCCTTTCAGGGATATTGGCATCATTAAAACATGCGTGGAATATGCGGATGTTATGAACAAAGCTTTAAGATGACAATAAATAAATAAATAAATAAATAAATAAATAAACTCGGCGTCATGCAATGAATAAGCTTACCCCAGGGTACCCCCAGGGTACTTACAAGAGCTATTCACTTTCCGCTGCGCGGAATACAATGATTGAGAAACCTAGATATGGTAAACTCGCTTTTCCCAAGCCACACAATAACTATTTAAAACGAAGCTTCAGTTATAGCCGGAAGCCCGCTTATGGAATGATCTGGCCCGCGAAGCGAAAAGTGCTGGATCTCTTGGGCAATTTAAAACGAAATTACCGAATATCTGATATATCGGATTCCCACACGGCAAACATGTAAAACAGTATGTTAGAATTTTTCTTAAACTTTTTTTTGGCTTTACAGATGTTTTACTGTATACCGTGTGTTATAAATAAAGATTCTATTTTATTATATTCTATGCATTTTAAGGAAGCTTTCACGGAGATCTTAATCGCAGATAGTGTGATTGAAAGAAGTACTTTATTAATTAAACTTCGAAGAATATAAAACTGCACAATGCCACGTCTTAAACGCTAGTATTCATTATCTCCAGCGCAAACTGAAGAAAGCTTTTAGCGGAGATACTAATCACAAAGCAAGAAAGAAAAAAAACTAGAAAAAAATTTGACAAACAATTCAAAGTGATCGTCGCTGTAGAACATCAGAAGAGCTGAGCTTTAGTAAATTGCTTCCATCTGGATTTCACAGTTGATGTAGATGGTTATACCGATATAATGGAGATCATAGATTCATACCATGTCAAATCCTTAACTTTTTCTCCAGGCTTTCATTGAAACTGTAAAGTAGTAGGCATTATCCGCAGTGTGCATATATAGGAATTATTTCATGGATGTGTACATGATCCCAAGCAGCTTTTTATTCAGCAATATAGCTCCAATATAATATAATTATTGATTATACCGAGCGTGCTTTGTCAGAGCATGTTAGAGTACAACCATTATGTGCACGCGACTTGTAAAGATTTAAAAATATATATTTAAGTTCGTAAGTATATAAATCTAGAAGAAAATATATTTAAGTTCATTTTCTGGCAAAATAAAATTGAAGTTCTGGAAAAAATAGTTTTGTTCCATTCTGTTACAGAAAAGACTTCTACCAGACGCCGCCGTACAAAAGCGAGTATAAGCTCGGACATTACATACACCATTTCGGGCTGCTATGTTGTAAAATAGAAACAAAAAGGTCTTGTTTTGAAAGAGAAACAGCAACGCCTACACATGCTGTAGTTCGTGCATGAATTTATCTATACTTCTTTTTTCCCTCGACACTTCTTTGCGTGTTTTATAACAAAACAAATCATGTCTTAGTCCTTTTCAATTTGTCAAGTATCTTGTAATCTCAAAAAGTAAAGCAGTAGGATGTTTACCTTTTGCGGAGCGAAAAATAAATACACAGATTAAATAAAAGGCTTACAGGCTTAAACAGCCTAGGGTTCATTCAGTGCAGCACAGGGGAGAAGACAGCGAAGGTTATTTCTGTACTAAGGTTGATCTCTAAAGATTTATGTTAGGAGCGAGGTTAACCGTTTCAGTGTTGCTGTCTGCTGATGAAAGTGACTGTACCAACGGTAAATTAAAACGTTCGACGTTAACTGATCAACAATAGCGCCTTTATTTAAAAAAAATATTGTATTCAAAGAAACGAGAGTTTTACTAATTGTCAACAGATCTATTCCAAATTAGCCGAGATTCAGTCGGCCTGGAAATAGGAAGAAAGATAAAAGCAGTTATTTTGCACCTACATGTACCAGTTAAAAGCAACTTGTTAAGTAACGAAACAGCCCGACAGAATTATCGTGTAACTGTAATTTAGCTCCTTTAAACTCAGAATATATACGCATATACCCATTCATCTTTCAGATGCTAAGATTGTTCGTCACGGCTGTCGATTGGGCAGAAAACTACAATGCCAGAAATGTTCTGCCCAATCACAGACAGGGAATTCAAATGCTGGTCCGATAAGAGTCGATGTACAATCGTTCTTTAGTCCATTCAAACGTTCGTCGCACCGATTTTGCCCGGACTGCGCATGCTCTATTAAGACCTATTAACTTCGTCTCTCCCGACCAATTACCCCTGGGTCTCCTAGGATATGGAAACCAGCCACACTCAAATATAACAAAATAATATGTGAGCCCAAAGACCTTCGCCTAGTTACACAGAAGCTAAGTAGTTAGTTGCTATCTCTAAGACTGATGATTATAATATGATATAAATGACATTTCCTTGACATCAAATATTCCCAGATTCCTAGCTACAACGAACATTTGTGACGTGCTTCTCCGAATTATTCTGAAACAATGAACTGAACGCATTTGTTACAGTTTGTCAAAATTTCGAACCAAAAATCCCGGTCTATTAGGAGTAAACCTACAAAAGATTAACACATTCAAACTTTTTTCTTTGTACTCATTTCTATAACATCGTTCATAATGAAAGATACTAACCAATCCCTTTCAAATGGTACACCATACTATCTATAGACGGTACGTGACATACCTGCATGGGAATCAACGAATGCACACGCGAAGCAAGGGACGAAAACATTGGAAAGAAAAAGGCATGATTTATGCGCCGAAGGTTAAAAAGCTGTTAACTGATGATTCTTCAGCTCATTCGTTAAAATGTGGCATATCATAGAAGCTGTTTTCTACAGTCGATAAATGAGGAAACTTGTTTTTTATTGTTCTTTCGCTGTAAACATTGTCATAGATCATTTCTCTTTCTCGTCAAAATTTTTTACCGTTTACTGAAGTTTTCCTTCCGCTCGTAGTTTAAACATCCTTTCTACTGTCATCAGTTACTGACAGTTCTCAAAGTCTATTGTATTGCCGGCTTTGTTAAATGCCAGTTATGAATCAATATTTAAGCCCTTCTAATAGATAACACTACATTTTAGAAACTTTGCTGCTTGTCAAAAGTGCACTTGGTAGCTGACATTACAGGCAAGTGGCAATATTTTTTAATTTTTTAAATTGATTCAACGTACTCTTCGTTAATTGCACGTAAATGTAAAGGACGGAAGATCGGAACATTTCAAAAGACTTCAGTTGACTTGTAAAAGTTGTCTACTGACTTGATTTTTAAAATAATATATAATTTTATGATAAAAAAATTGGTTCAATCTTATAACAATGAATTTGAACAAAGGGCCGCAGAGTTTCACTTAAGGGGCTCAGCCACATTATTGTAGGTGATGGGTGTTAAAATGTAGAAAGACACGAATACAAAGCCATGATTGATGTGCATATACTGTGAATCAAAGTAAGACAAAATTGAAATTCTGTCGAGGACGAAAGAAATTAAGTTAAGATCAATTTGGTGTATAAAATTGAGGAATTGTCATTGTTTGATGTAAGGATAATAAGGATTTCGTTATCTTATAATTCAGTTTTGTTTTTGTAACCCTAATGGTATAAAGTTACATTTAACTACCAATTCGCGCCTTTACTCACTGAAAATCAGTAAAAAGTAATGTGAAGGTCAGTATGGCTTTATTCTTAAGAAGCGTGCAATACAGTATCATTGGTTTGATTTAACTATGTATTAATTAATTATAATGATAGATAGTGGAATAAAAGGTACATAGTTTTTTTAAAGTACACATTTACAAAAAAAGGGGTGGCGATTGAAGCTTAATCTCACTTCACAAGAGAAATAATCTTCTTAGTTATAGTTATCATATCGATCTCTTAGCACATAGGCCGATAGGAATAAAGAAAAAACAATTGACTAAGTGATATGATGTACTAACGTTAAAGAAATGTGTGATAATCAACAAGGATAATTAGTATTTTTAGCCTGCGGCTGAAAGCATATGGTAATTGTTTTCTAAGCAATCCCTTGGAAAGAAAACTAAACTCGATAAAGCAATTTGTTCTGGATTTGTGATTTCCAATTCCCTTAATCGTGAAGTAGAGCAGCATTTTAAATAATAGAACGTGTAGAGAATCCATTTCCAATCAAATGTTCTCGTATTGAAAGAAAAATGTCATCTTTTGGAAGTTTCGAGAAGAAATAAAAGGCGATGTGGAGAAACAAAAGAACTATTTACTGTAACATTGTTATTTTGACATTCAGCAACGAACAGCTGTTAATATATGATTATGCTAAACTGTTTGAAAACAAAAGACAATTATGGAAATATTAGCAAAGTAAAAAGCTCAATAGTAACGACGACTTCACACTATTAACAAGAGTCAGGTTACATTAAGACAACTCAATATCGCTTTAATATTGCAAATTACATTTTCAAATGTATTGCAAATTTGTTTTGCGGAATCGCAACACGACACTGGCATCACTGCTCGACTTTTAGATTTATTTCTTTATCACCAGAATATGTTCTATTCGTTTGTGGATTTCAAGATGTTCTTTGCTGCTTGTTGTATGTGTATTTTCATTGCAGGTGAGTCTGGATAAATATTACACTATTTTATCGCGCGTATCATATGTTGTGTTGTATATCTTATTTTCCGATATTACGAATATTTGACATGTTCTTATTATTTGAAATCTGATGTTTTTACCTATATGTATATACTTTCCTTGAATCCCAATCTCAATACGGTTCTATAAGACTTAAAAGAGTGAACGTAAACCTATGAATAAAACTTGCTCACAATATGGATAAATAATAAAAACGTTTTGGAGACAATCTGATGTATAATAATTAAATAACAGTTATACATGTATTCTATCATATATATTATAGTAAATCGTGGATTAGAACTGTTTCAAATGACTGTAGTAAATACAAATCAAACAACCGGAAACATTATATATAACAAACCAGTGGGAGTAAAACAAGTAATCTGTAACTGATATGTTTAGTTAATGCATGCGGGTGGTGACTCGCTATACTGTCTCTTATACTAGCTGGTCAATAAAGATGAAAAAATTGGGTATAGTGAAGATTGGATTCCTTCGTGTAAAAATATCGTCCAGTTCAGTGAGGCAAGACATTGTATCTCGCAGAACTTCTCCGGCCAACTGAAATGTGTATAAATGAGAGCCGACAAAATATTGGGGTGGCCATGTAATATTGTTACTTCTAGTTAGAGAGTCCGCAGGCCTGTAGTTTGTAATGGATCTGGATCTACAATTAGGATGCGATGGACCCTTCGCAGTCAAACGTTGGGTACAATGTTCAGTTCCATGACGGATTTTTTTCTTTCTTCTTAGAAGTGGTCGATAGTAATCAATATTCCAAAAACCAGGTAATTAACGTATATTTATCCACATACTGTAACAGATGGATAATACTAGTAATTGGCGTCGATCATGTTATGTTAGGTAGAATATTTTTTTATTTTCTACGGATATCCATGACAGTTTCATGATTTACTTGTCCTGTTAATGGTATTGTTGTATTTTGCTGATATAGTTTCATGATTTACACCATCGCATGAAGGATAGAGACCTACAGAGAACATTTGGAGTTGACTCACGAGAGAAAGGTATGTATGTAGATACATTTATGCTTAATTTTTTGTTTCATTTCCATTATTATAAAGATGTTTTGTCTTTACCCGTTTACTATATATAAAATGCAAGATTAAATGAACAAAGATGTACAGTATTTCGCAAATGTTCCCTTGCAATTCCACGCCAAACTCCTAATCCTAACCCTGTTCTCATTTGGAATTTTTAATTTATTTTTACATTCCTACTATAATTATTACTCTAACTATTAAGGTCAACGTTTTCACGTAAGATTTGTAATGTACCTTATTTTGGTTATCTCAGTCCCAGAATATGAGGTTATAGCGCCCTTCCAGTCCGATGAATCTGGGAAAATTGTTGATTATTTTCTTCATGGACAAACCAGACCGCGAAGAGATACAAAAGAACTAAACTTTTGGTATTTCAAAGTGAATGCGTTTGGAACATCAATGCATTTAAATTTGACGGAAGTTAGACCTAACATAACCTCTGGAGCCGTGGTTGAGATGGTAAATAAGAACGGAAGTTCAACATATAAGGACATTCCACGTAGTGTATATTATGCTGGTCACGTGGTGTCTGATCCGGAATCATTGGTTGCTATTAGTGGAAACAAAGGACTGGTAAGAAACCGATAATCATTCATTTGTTAAGTTATATAAACAACTGAAAAACTATTTAATTTACATTTTTCGCGGATTTTATCGCAGGCTGGGATGATTCAAACTCTTGAGGACACATTTTACATCCAGCCTCTGCCGAGCCACCTTATTAGGAAGAATGAGGTAAAAGAAGGTCAACCTCACGTGATCTATCGCCGGTCGATTGAAGAGTTTTCGTCTGATTACCATGTCTCAGGTAAGTTCCCTTTAACTGCTGTTGGTGTTACCATTTATTACTGTAATAACGTACAGTTATCACTTTTGTACAGCATGGATAAACTTAATTCGAGTATTTGCATTATATGTGTAAAATACAGACAACAAAACTTTATGGAGCTATATATATATTTCGGTCGGAGATATGTAATACCGTGGCCATCTTATGGCCTTATGTGCTAAGTAGAACGAGGAGGATGAAGTAAATATATACCATCTTTAGAATGCTACGAAGCACACCTTATTTGACTGTATTTGTAAACGAGTTATTCCTTTTTCAGAGAATGGCGGGAAGCCTATTAAAAGAGCAAAACCAAATCGTCACCGAAGAAGAAAGCGTCAGGCTACTCATAAGTTCCTGGAAATAGCCCTGGTAGCAGACCACTTTGCGATCTCAGCCAGCGGCGAAGACGAGATTGAGTATCACTTGCTAGCAATTGCTCATATTGTAAGAGGGGCTGGGTGGGTTATACATGTATGGGAAAATATCTTTGTAGATCTTGGAAAAGCGAGATTTCAATGCATGACATTTTGGGTTTTCTCCTTCCCCTTGTTATTTCCTAATTCCTTAAGAGGATGTAATTAAATTCTTAGCTTCAAGCTTCTATGGCACTGCTTATTAATTATTCGTACTATCCAGATCAGCCGTTAATTTGGATTGTTAGTTGAACAGTTTTTTTTTCAAGAAAAGCACTACTATCCAAATTACATATTAAGTAATTTGAATAGCTTGTCCTCGGCCAATGAAAACACGAGAAATACAACGCAATTGAAAATAAATCAATCACCTAGTCACACATCGTCTCTTTGCAATTGCTAGTGTTTCGTATGATTCAACTTCATCGCAAAGGTAACGAATCAAGATCAATTGTCAACGGTTGGTCAAAACACTTAGTGAGTGGCAATTTGACGTTTATTTATATTACATTTCATGGTTTGTGGTCGAAAAAAACAATTATGCCACTCAAGTAGTACGTGTACATGCATGATACTTACAGATACATTTGTTTATTTACGAAAGGTTACACAACTGTACCATGACAGCAGTATTGGTCCCATTAAGATCACGCCGGTGATTGTTCGACTTGTGCTCAAGAAAGATGTAAGTAATCTATAACGGATCAAAAACGTCTTTCTTTATATATATTGAGTTTGTATAATTTATTGGCCGCCCTCTTACAAGGTAGCCGGACAGAACATTTTGGTGCATGCGGCGGCAAGAGAGCTTCTTGATCCTGCAGCGGATCCGGATGCGCATAGGATGCTAACTCGACTAGATTTCCAAAACTGGCTTCTTTTTCTTTTTTTACGCCGTGGTCTATTGCTTTGGGAAATGCATGACTACTATATTTTCATTAGTTTTACCAGAACACTAATCAAAGGTTATTATGGCTATCAATTTTTAGTTGAAATAACCCAAGTTAGATTGGATGACATATATACTATCACCAGCTGTCACATTATTTTATATTTAGGTATATATTTCCGATCTCCCCTCTGTAACGCAAGAGTATTAAAACTACGACAATTAAACTCAAAGGGTATAATATATTATAGTACATCCAGAAATGTTTTCTTTGAGGTATGCACCATGAGATAATGACGTCATATGACGCGGTAATTATAGTATTATTTCTAAACAGCCGCCATCTTGGATTTCCGGATTTTCCCACTACGTCAAATGAAACCACTAAAATGACTCAAATGTGATACAAACCGTTACAATAATACCAAAATGGTCTGAAGATATAAAGGTTACAACATTTTCGCTATAAAATATATAAACTTGTTGAAAAGCTAAAAGTTATTAAAATTTTATTAACTTTATAAAAACTATTTAGTCATCCTCAGGGTGAAAAAATTTGAAACTTAACTCTGAACCAGCAAGACATCTGAAACAAAACCTTGGTCACACTTTCAAATGGAATAAGATTATATCGGTAAAGTTGTATTCCCAACGCAAGATTCTCGAGCCAAAAAGAGCAGTGCAATGTTACATTGCAAAACTATTCCCAAGCGGAACAACTTAGTAGAAATTTAGCGTCGTGCGTTTTTATTTTTTTCCCTGAAGCTAAGATGACTAAATAGTCGAAAACGTTCGGTGTTTATAAACTTTTAATAACGTACTTTTAGCTTTTCCAACGAATGCATATACAAAGTTAACAATTATCATTAAAAAAGAAAAATTTTAAATTTGGACAAATATGCCTGTCAAAATATGACCATGAAAACATCAATTTCTGAGCCGTACCTACTTTTGTGTCATTCAGTTTGGCTATGATTCAAGTTCAACGCAAAGCCAACGAATCAAGGCGCTAGAGCAGTGGGCAAGTGAACACTTTCCACACTCAGACAGAGATTCTGATCATCCTGATGCTGTGGTCCTCATTACAAAAAGGTGAACTGTCATTTATTTTACTTAATTATCCGTGTTATACATGTGCTAGTCAACAAACAAATACAGAGACAAATTAAATTATTTTCACCAATTTATACTATTATTCAGTTATAGCGGTACATATCCATATAGGTATGTCATGTCATGTCAATTAATTTTCTTTATTTTCATTTCTCATATTTTACTATAGGAGCTCTGGAGGTAAGTGCAGGCTTTTTTGTGTTCATTTGTGCCCGGGAAAGCACGGGTAAATTGAAAGCTATGGATCAACACTTCGATATGACAAGGACTCTCCCGCATACAAACATATATACCGAATGGTACTTCACACCGAATTATTTACTGCATGATTCAATACACCTTCCAGCCTTTTTGTGAGTACTGAGTGATCGGAGAAAACAAGGAGAAAACATTTTAAACACGGTACTATGTAATTGTTTAGGGATTGCTAGTGTTGGAACGACTTGCCGCAGCTCCCACAGTGCAGCTCTTTCCAACGACAATGGTCTTGGGAGTGCTATAGTTGTAGCTCACGAACTCGCTCATACGTAAGTGAATTTTTTCCATTTTCTTATTATTATAAGTAATGGAGTCCAGGATAAGCATGCGTGTCATGTGATTTGGGGGTAGGACTACTTTTTCAATTTATCTCTATAAGGGCAGGAATATTTATATTCTCAGATCTTCAATACAACTATGAATTCAAATAACTGCATCCAAATGTTAAGATCGAATTAAATCCACAAGACGTGTCGACTGCCTTTTATTACGAGCCATTTCATTTTTCATCTACTTCCACCTTTTCGCCGGCCAGCATTCCTTGGTAGTACATGTTTCTTCAACATACCTGGCCCACTTCACATTAGCATTGTACTGTGCATTATTTGGGAAGATTAACAACATATTATATTGCTTGTACAACTCACGGGTATACATATTCAACGTTTAATGCTACCCTACTCATAATGATTACATGTCGCTTTATTTAATCACGAAGGATGGGCGTGGTTCATGATGGCCACAATGCAGCTGTCTCCTGTGTGAACCATAAAAATATAATGGCAACGGTCATACCTACCGGACTAGGTTCCATGAAATGGTCTGCGTGTAGCCGGGAAATGTTTCAGAACTTTCTAAGGTACTCTTACAGAATGTAAATATCTAAAAACTACTTTTGAAAGTACGCTTTGGACATATTTTCATTTTCCTCAGGTGAAATAAAAAACCCTGATGACGCGCGGGTAACCTGATGCAAAGACAAGAGAAAGTTTGGGAGAATTCGAAAATTTATGTAAAGCCGCAGGCCAGGGTTTACATAAGTACTTTACCCCAAACTTTATCGAGAATTTGTTTTCACTTACCATAATTATAAACTGCCTCTTTGATAGTCTTGTATAATTTGTATAATTGTAAGGAAAAATTAAGAGTGACTGCCTGTTGGGATCGAGAATGGTCCGTCAACGACCCATTTGGCGAATCGCTGATATTTTGCCCAAAGATACCCTTGGGTGAACTATTTTCAAAAATCATATTTAAAAGTTCCAGCGATTTTTTAATTTTCAGAAAATCGCGAAAATTTGAAAGTGCGGTCAAAATGCGGTTTTTCGCTTCATCAAATGCCCAAAATATGGTGCAAGAACGAAGCACCACCGAAGCGTTCAAATAAATCCAATTGTCGCCAAACTTTACACGAAGTCGGAACAACTATTCCTATGCATTGTTCACTAGTAATAATTTTCAAGTACGTTGAAATTGTAATTTTGTAAGCCATTTTAAAAACACCTCCGAAGACCGCTAAAAATGGCGGCGGAATATTGTTAATGTTTAGCACCATAAAAATACCCCTGGTACCTCATTTTTCGAAACTTTTATTTTACAGCCCTAACAAATGATTACTGAAATGTTACCATGCCAAGTGTCAGGGTCGAACTCGAAGCGCTTCCCTTCGAAAAAATCGAAAATCTATGTAATGTGTTCGGGCCAAATGATGCAAGATTTAGAGACGAACTTGAGGTTAATCAACTTCAATTTGGTCCATAAATTCTAAAATTAATTTCATCCTTTGCAATTTGCAGCGTGAAGCTGGCAAAAATATCCATTAGCATGTAGGAAACACATTCAGAGGCTTTAGAAGATATTGAAAGTCAAATTTGAGATAGAAATCTCTCTAACTTTACCAACGGCTAGTATTCGCAATGTACTGTAGTTTATACAAGTAAACAAACGATTGTTCGTCGATCGGTCTCTCCAGAGGTCAGGATGTCAAGAACAGTTCAAAGATTCGGCAATGTATTATACTGGAGCGAATATCTAGCAGAAGACCAAAATGTCAGTGTTGCAGTCTGGTAGTAATTTCAAAACAAATTGCGTCTAAATAATTGAAAAATTATAAGAAGCAAAACTATCCGACCCCAAACAAATACACATCATTTAGCGCTATAAATTATTGTGCGAGGTAGCCACAAGAAACATATCCAAAAGCCATACGTCCACCTCAGTGCTACATCATATTAGCTTCCACAATTCCAAGCTGCTTTCTGTTATAAACGTCAGGGAAAATCTGAATCCATTTTCTGGCGGCATATTCAGTACCATCGGCAGTGCGTATCATGTCAGGCAATAGTGTTGTTGACATTTGAGCCTCAAAACATGTCACGCAACTCAACACCTGAATTAGCTATCAGGCCAACTTTACTATACAACTTTTTAATACTTCATTGAAAAACTCTGACAATATATTAGCACTATAATTATGCGAATTGAAATTAATTTTGATGGATTTATTTTTTTGCGGGAAATCGGTCTTTGTGGGATCTGTTTTTGCAAATTATGAGAGTGGGGAGAAGTGGATAATTTTGGCAGGAATATTTTTTTCCGAAATATTTATAAACAGAACAGCTATGTAAAGATCTTGCAACATATTGCATTCATGGCCATTCCCGAGATGGATTGTGCATTGTTTTCCATTCTTCTCCGAATAGCAATACGGGATTTTTTTAACAACCTCCCCCTCCGCTCCCCCCTTCTTCTCTCTCAAAAATTATGAGATATGTCAGGAGCCCATCACTAGGAGCGAGTAACTGGACTGGATTCGTATCACAGCGTTTTTACAGACCAGGTTATTTTTAGATTCGCTTTTCCCGCGAATTCGTATTCCCGCCAGACAATCAAACGTTTTTCCTTTGTAATCATTAATTGGCGTTACCGCGTAACAAAGGCCGCAATAAGGTCGCCATCTTTTTATTTTATTTTATTTTATTTCATTTCATATTACACATGGGACCAGAAACACATTTTCTCAGGAAAAAGGAATCTAAAAATAAACCGGTCTGTAAAAACGCTGTGACATAGGCGTAGTGTCGGAGTTGCTCGCTCCGGCTAATGGGCTCCTGGATATGTTTGCTAAGTATGAAAAGGCGCAAAATACTGAAAGTTCTCGATAATTTACTTTCGGCACGTGCGCTTGCTAGTAATGTCCTGCGGCATTTTCAGAAGTGCCAAGTGTGGAGCCTTTTTACGCACGGGCGGGAGACCTTGCCTAGTTGCTAGGGCTCTATATTTCACCGCGGTCAATCCGTTTCGGATCACGTGGTCCGAGCGAAAAAGTGAGTCTTGGATACGCCATCGAAAAGAATTGACCGCGTAGGCCTGGGAGAAAGCCGTACGGGAACTAGGTAAATCTAGGGCCAGGCCTTTGCACAAGCGTTGCAGCATCGGTAGCTTGAGTAGCTTCAGCGTATCATCCAGAGCCATTGCACACACGTCGTGCTGATCGTACACGAGTGCTGGAGCTTGATTTTTTTTACAGCCTCCAGCTTTGCCTGGACATCCATCTCATCGGGGTCCCTTTGGCGCACTGCAGCACTCTGGCGAGAGAAGAAGGAGGCGACCTGCGAGACGGCGAGAAATTCGGATGCTTGAAAAAGACCGTACACTATCGGCAGTGACACGGGCTCGTCGCATTTCCCGCGCAACAATTTCGGTGTCAAGCTTTCGGCCCGTCGTTTGGCCAATACGGAATTTGGCCAATAGGTATGACTTTTGCTTGTCGCTAAATCGATACGCCTTCTTGGCTGTTGGTGTTTCCGTGGATAGCGGCGAGGCAGCGGGGGATTATTCATGTCCCCAAGACGGCTGCGTTTGTGTTTTTCAAAGAATATCCGCTTTAGATAAGCACTTGTCTCTAGAGATCACTAGAGTGAAATTCGCTTATGGATTTAAATAGCCAAAATGAGTTACAATAATTAAGTCCTGTTTGGTGAGCTAAAAATTCAAAATCCTCGTATTTGAATGAGCGCGCGGAGCTATCTGTCCCTTGGATAGTTGCCCCTTGGAAATTTGTTGTTCTTAAAACTAGCATATAATATAATATTAGTTTCAAGAACATAAAATTTCCGCGGGAAACTATCAGCTGATAGTTCCTCTATCGTTGAAATAAAAGGCCTTCAGAGCGCGCGCATAGTATTGAAGACAACCGTAAATAGTCAGTTATGAGCTATGTGAACAGTGGGTATCAGCTCGTATTGACCTTCCCTCAAATTCCCAATACGTCGCCAAGAGGTCACTGTTGTTCCAAAAGAGGGATGACCAGGGATGGGTCAGTCAGGGCAGCCAAGAAGGCGTATCGATTTAGCGATAGCAAAAGTCATACCTATAGGACAAATTCCGTATTAGCCAAACGACGGGCCGCAAGCTTGACGCCGAGATTGTTGCGCGGGAAATGCGACAAGCCCGTGGCTCTGATGGTCCGCCTCGCAGGTCGCCTCCTTCTTCTCTCGACTCATACCAAAGTGCTCGAGTTCGCCAAAGGGACCCTGATGAGATGGATGTCCAGGCATCGCAAGAGGAGACTAATTTTAGTCAGACAAAGGAGGCTGTAAAAATCAATCCAGCTCCAGCATCCTCTCGTGTACGATCAGCACGACGTGTGTGCAATCATTATGGCGCTGGGTGATACGCTGAAGCTACTCGAGCTACCGATGTTGCAACGCGTGTGCGAAGGCCTGGGCCTAGATAGAGTGTAAATATAGCTCTCCCACCCGTGCGTAAAAAGGCTCCATACTTGGCACTTCTGAAGGACATTACTAGCAAGCGCACGTGCCGAAAATAAATTATCGAGAACTTTCAGTATTTTGCGCCTTTTCATACTTAGCAAACATATCTCATTGTAATTTTTGAGAGAGAAGAAGGGGGGAGCGGAGGGGGAAGTTGTTAAAAAAATCCCGTATTGCTATTCGGAGAAGAATGGAAAACAATGCACAATCCATCTCGGGAATGGCCATGAATGCAATATGTTGCAAGATCTTTACATAGCTGTTCTGTTTATAAATAGTTCGGAAAAAAATATTCCTGCCAAAATTATCCACCTCTCCCCACTCTCATAATTTGCAAAAACAGATCCCACAAAGACCGATTTCCCGCAAAAAAATAAATCCATCAAAATTAATTTCAATTCACATAATTATAGTGCTAATATATTGTCAGAGTTTTTCAATGAAGTATTAAAAAGTTGTAAAGTAAAGTTGGCCTGATAGCTAATTCAGGTGTTGAGTTGCGTGACATGTTTTGAGGCTCAAATGTCAACAACACTATTGCCTGACATATGATACGCACTGCCGATGGTACTGAATATGCCGCCAGAAAATGGATTCAGATTTTCCCTGATGTTTATAACAGAAAGCAGCTTGGAATTGTGGAAGCTAATATGATGTAGCACTGAGGTGGACGTATGGCTTTTGGGTATGTTTCTTGTGGCTACTTCGCACAATAATTTATAGCGCTAAATGATGTGTATTTGTTTGGGGTCGGATAGTTTTGCTTCTTATAATTTTTCAATTATTTAGACGCAATTTGTTTTGAAATTACTACCAGACTGCAACACTGACATTTTGGTCTTCTGCTAGATATTCGCTCCAGTATAATACATTGCCGAATCTTTGAACTGTTCTTGACATCCTGACCTCTGGAGAGACCGATCGACGAACAATCGTTTGTTTACTTGTATAAACTACAGTTACTGTACATTGCGAATACTAGCCGTTGGTAAAGTTAGAGAGATTTCTATCTCAAATTTGACTTTCAATATCTTCTAAAGCCTCTGAATGTGTTTCCTACATGCTAATGGATATTTTTGCCAGCTGCACGTTGCAAATTGCAAAGGATGAAATTAATTTTAGAATTTATGGACCAAATTGAAGTTGATTAACCTCAAGTTCGTCTCTAAATCTTGCATCATTTGGCCCGAACACATTACATAGATTTTCGATTTTTTCGAAGGGAAGCGCTTCGAGTTCGACCCTGACACTTGGCATGGTAACATTTCAGTAATCATATGTTAGGGCTGTAAAATAAAAGTTTCGAAAAATGAGGTACCAGGGGTATTTTATGGTGCTAAACATTAACGATATTCCGCCGCCATTTTTAGCGGTCTTCGGAGGTGTTTTTAAAATGGCTTACAAAATTACAATTTCAACGTACTTGAAAATTATTACTAGTGAACAATGCATAGGAATAGTTGTTCCGACTTCGTGTAAAGTTTGGCGACAATTGGATTTATTTGAACGCTTCGGTGGTGCTTCGTTCTTGCACCATATTTTGGGCATTTGATGAAGCGAAAAACCGCATTTGACCGCACTTTCAAATTTTCGCGATTTTCTGAAAATTAAAAAATCGCTGGAACTTTTAAATATGATTTTTGAAAATAGTTCACCCAAGGGTATATTTGGGCAAAATATCAGCGATTCGCCAAATGGGTCGTTGACGGACCATTCTCGATCCCAACAGGCAGTCACTCTTAATATCTTATGGCCAATATGCTTATGTTTAGAGAAAATAATTTCTGGGATGGATCAAATCTGGTTCGATCCCTCCTTTTTTTCTGACAGGTACAAGTCAGAATGTCTTGATGACATTCCACCCATGTCTGCTGTTGTACAAGATCCGAAAGAATTTTACGGCAAGCTTCCAGGACAAGTTATTAATAGAGATGAACAATGCAAGATGATTTTTGGAAAGAGCTTCTACGCATGTCCACAACGCTTGGTGAGTAATGCAGTGAACGATATTGTGACCAAGGCAACGCACAACAAAAAATTGTCATTCCGTGGTGCAGAATTTCATTATCATTTTTCTTGGTTATTTCCACAGACATATTGTGCAATTTTAGGATGTACCAAAGATGGTTACAGTTGTTATGCATCTTCAACGGTTGCAGCAGATGGAACACGATGCGGAGATAGACATGTAATTATTATAATGTATTCCTTATGTTTAACATGATTTAGCTATCGGACAGAATATAGTTGCTTATGAAATTACATGTCAGTGCAGATTGTGCATACATTGCGTTGTGTACATTGTATTATATACTGTATTTAAAAGTAATACAAATCAGTGTAATGAATCTACATAAAACAGACGTTTTCAACCATAAAGTCATAATCAGGGTATGTGAAAGTACTCCAGCCAATGATATTTATATGAAGATAATAATGTAAATTACCTACTCACGAAACTAATTGGCCAAGACCCAGAGTTAGAAATGCCACTTTAGGTGATATATAATGATGATCTGTGTTTTCAGTGGTGTATCAATGGTGAGTGTGTAGATGATGGATCACGTGTCATCAATGGACGCTGGAGCAACTGGTCAATGTTATCAAAGTGTACCCGACCCTGTGGTGGAGGTGTTCAGTCCAGATCAAGAACTTGCACCAATCCATCGTGAGAGTTTTAGTTCAGCCATAGATTTATTTTGTAAATGAGTCTCTACATGCGATGCGATTCATTATATGATAATTTATGAAAAGCAGTCCAATTTTAATTTTGTAGTTAAAATACTAATACGATTCCAGAACTTTTCAGAACTTTTCGTAAACTTGGAATTATCCGATAATTGCATCAAATATATCTATTTAGCTTGGTTTGATTTTTGCCCCATTTTAGACCACGTGATTTTCTGTAGAGAATTATTCATTTCTATATATTTAAAACGTATAGTCCATTCAAGTATATACGTACACGTGAAAATGATAAAATTTAAAAGGAACAATTCTCTAGAACAATATCATATGGTCTGGGTAGCAAACAAACTAAGCTAAGTTGGCCTGTTGTCTTAAAATGACGTATTATTTAATTATTTTATGGTTGTATGACACGATACTTTATTTTTATCTCTATATCGAAATATTATTATATATATTCAGTATTGAGTGAAGTTAAGATCGATACTTGTTCACAGCACTAGACAAAGAAAGCTATACATTTATTGAAAAAAAAAAATAGAAAATAAGCGATAACAGAGGACTCATCTTCATATGCATTGTCATTTTTTTTAATGTAAAGACCAACGAATGGTGGAAGAAATTGCATTGGTCCAGCTGAAGGACATTGGCAAATCTGCAATTCACAGGTAAGATTTGTTTGTCAGCCTGCCGTTGAATTGACAGCGATATTCTGATTTATTTTCTGTATTCTGCAACAGCCATGTCCTGTTGGTTCCAAGTCCTTTCGTCAACTCCAGTGTGAAGAGATAGATCCTGACTACAAGGCCCATTATACTTCAGGTAATAAAACATTTCGCAAGTTGCTTTGCTTTGTTTTGTTTTCGATGGGAGATATGTCTTGTATTAGAATACCACCCGCAAATAACGATGTAAAAGTGATGAATTTTTAATCAATATCGGTGTATACCTTTCAAAATATATACACATGGATGGACAACTGACAAAATGCTGAAGTGACCTAAAATCTAAAGCTAAGGAAAGCTGAAGTACTCCTAGAAGCGACGGTTCTGGGATCAAATATAATATTTGATATTTGATCCTAGACCCTTGGTCAAGTGTAGAGAAAAATAGTTTTGATCGTGTGTCACGTGATAAAATACTCCACGATGCCTGGAGTAATTCGCCAGCGTGTCCCAGGGTCTTCTCTCGCGCCCAGCCGCCATCTTGAAAGCGGAGTAGATTATGGGAATGAGGTTGCTTCCTGTTCTGAATAAACGTTGTTAGTAATCTAATGCATTACTGGCATAAAAGAACATTAGGTCACCTTCTTTGAGGTCATATAAACTGTGTTTTTGGAGTGTGGATCTGCTATTATGTATCAATACAGGCAATTATAGATGCTCATGCAAATAAATATTGGGGTAGATTATAATAAATGCTCTGAGAGACTACGAAGGTAGACAACGTCTACAATTGCAATGCATGGTTCTTACAGCGTTAGCTAAAATAACACATAACTAAATTAAGTTTACTCAGCAAATTGCTCATTTACTTGCCTTATGGGAAACATTGCGTTTGCATTGATACTGACACATGAAAGTAGCTGTATGTGAAAACAAACTAACACTGCACACTCTTTCTCAGATACGTGCTCGTTAACCTGCAAAAAGGGAGGGACCGGTTACCCTCAACGACGAAATGTCAAGGATGGTACAAGGTGCGTAAGTGATCCCACAAATCGAGATGTGTGCATCCACGGAACGTGCAAAGTAAGTTGTAATGCTTCTTGTTGCTTCGGTTTAATATCTATTATAATAGTTTTGGTTACGGTCACGAATAGATAACATTGGGATGATTATTTTAATTAATTAATTAATTAATCTTCAATATTGTTTTAATATGTTATATCCATATTATTTAATTTTTATTCATTTCTATAGATATTTTTATTCTGCTTAGCTACATTTGTATTCAATTATTCCCGTGTATTGTATATATTGATAATAGCTCTTTTATTATTTAGTACAGTTGGTGTGATATCAGTAAAGATTTTACCGACTAAATAAATGTAGATGTAGTTAACGCCAGAAATGCCTAATAAAGTTGTTTTACCGACTGCGTTTCGGTGTTTGGGTGTTTGAGTACGAAAATACTGAATTTACCATTATGGTAAATTGTGACTACAAACGTAACGTGTATTGCTATAGCAAACATTTGAAACTCAAGAAATAGGAGTAGGTATAAACATAGAAACGACAATCAGCGTCAAAAGTAGTTTAAACACTTTCCATAAAATGACATAAAGAGAAAAATATCTCACAGTCAACACTTTCAAGTTGACGCTGATTGTAGCAAGGGCAAGGTGCTATCAAGGGAGGCGGGGAAGGGCTTGTAAAGAAAATGGTAATTTATTGAAAAGTAATGGATGGATGGCATAAACCTGTAAAATAATAAAGTAACAAGACCAATATAATATATTTTCAAATTATCGGACTACTATTTTGATACCTGCAGCGTGTAGCCTGTGATAACAGGCTGGATTCTGAGGTGAAGCGCGATAGATGTGGTGTTTGTGGAGGCGACAGTTCAAAATGTCGATTTGTTCAAAGAAAGTGGAACGAGAACTGCCCCGGATTTGGTAAGATATGTATGAAAATAGCATAGTGTTATGATGTCCTAAAAGAGAAATAACATAATTAAAAATCAAAAGAAATCATGTGATTGCCGTTCAAATTGTTTTGGACGTCTAGGAGCAAGCAAGGCATGTCCAGTTCTCGAAGTGCCTATCGGATCAACTTCAGTGTATGTGGAGCAAGACACACCAGACAGAAACCTACTCGGCAAGTACAACATTAAAATTCATAGACATAACTAGATGATAGACCTATGATAGGAAGCTCAAAGACAATAATTTGAAGTTTGAACACTGAATGACAGGAATCCCTGAATGACAGGAACCCAAGGATGGAAACGGATTACAATTCGTACAAACCTGAAAACTGCAACTGGTTCTTTGACAATTTGCAAAACTTTTTGTTATAACATAAAGTACTAGATAGATGGCAGTGAAAAGACCGCTGACCGGGAAAGTGCGGTCTAGGATACGGGAGTGAGAAATGCAATATTAAAGGGCATGTAAACCCCAAAATACAAGTTTTTCTTAATAGACGTAAAAAGTGTCAGTAAATACGATTTCAGCGTTTATTTTACCCAATTCGAAGTTTTTAAGGGTCAAAAACGACATTTTTGATCAAAACCTCACTTCCGGTGAAGACAATAGCGAGCCCTCGTGACGTAAGCGGGGGAACACAAACATTGCGCAACAGAAGATTATGTAAGGAGTAATATGGCGACCAGGAGGAGCAGTTCAGTTTGTAGGAAGTTTTATCGGAGGAAAGCTATTCTAACGGGTTAAATTTATATGATAGTGATGGAGGCAACATTTTGGAACGTTGGGCCTCGTCTGTATCGATTTGAGGCACGCAGTGTTGGGCAAAACGTGTCAGAGAAGGCAGCGAGCTATACAGAGTGAAAGTGAGACAAATCGCGTCGGAAACACTGCCTGGTATTGTTTCATTTTGTGATTTATTTAATCGGCCAAGTATAGCAAAAAGTAGAAGTTGAAAGGCCAGAGCTTAGCTGCATCACTCAGCATCCAGGATTTCGATCAAACTGCCTTGATGTGTGGGTGCTTGAGACAGCGTATATTACGTGTACGGACAGCAGTACAGCTGCCTAGCCGCACGGCGCAAATAATCTTACAGTTCATGAGTAGGTGATTTGTTGTCACTGTCATACCAAGATAACATTGAATTGCAGCAGCTACGTTGCAGGATACCCTTTAGTATTGACCGTTTCTTCGGATGCGGTAGTTTCTCTTGTGGGCTCAAACCCGGGAGGATATGAGATAACTATAATAGGCTTTCTCGTGTTCTCTCAGTGCATGTAATTGAAAATAAATTAAACATGTTCCTCAACGTGATTAAGTTATACGTTACATTACTACGCTTTCCCTATAAACTGAATATTTACCTACTCTATTGATCTCCAACTTGTGAAGAGCTCGTGTCTACTTTTCCGACGCGGCCTTTTATCAGCAGAACTATCAGACACTTCCGGTTCTACGCTCTACATAGGTTGCTATTATAATACGCACGTTTGACGATTTCGTTCCTCTGGCGACTGCACTGTCGGTACAGCACCACCAAGTAATTGCTTGTGCTTCTTAAGAACCATTTCTGATATGTGAAATTTCTCGTAGCGGTCATTGAGGGAGGAGAAAAATGACTGAAAGATTCTGAAGATTACCGAGTGCTCGGAAGGTTCAGCAAAGTCGGTTATTTTAACTTGGACGAAGTTAACCATTGTTGCCTCAAATTTGGAGCTTTAGGAAATTTTTTACATAACATGCCCCATTTTGTTGGATTAGTTACTACAAAACTGACCACACAACATCTAAAAATGAATGAATTTCGCCTGAAAGCAAGTAAACATGTGCGCATTTCATAAGGCTATAAAGGGAGACCTTTCGCTTCCGGTCAAAGAAGTGTCCACCCGTGACGTCACGGACAAGATGGCGCAATTCAAGATGGCGGCTTTTTCGAATTTCGGGCAGCTTTTTCCACGTGAAAACGCGCTCGGAGAGAAAAATAATTACAGATCTGGACTACTTGATGAACGTACTAAACAGCTATATGACCAGAAAAAATATCATTTTTGGGTTTACATGCCCTTTAAAGGAAGGTGGTGTTACCTCTCTGTGTCCATTGAACATTCTTGTTGCACTAATACTAATATAGGGTCTTTTCCATGATATGATACATATCTTTTAGGTATCAAGAATAAAGATGGTAAATATATCATTGAAATACCCTCCTACAGCAGAACAGTTTACGCGGCTGGATCTCGGATTCGCTACTATCACGAAGATGACATCGACATTAACACGGTTTACATCCCTGGACCAACCACCGACAAACTTACAATAGTGGTATGGATAATTCAGCAATTGACCAGTTTAGGATACAACATAAGATTGTTATCAAAACATTTGAAACGATATTTCTTGCGGATAGAATTTGGCAAAAGGAAACTGAACAACTTGATACCGAACGGTTTGTCGGTATTGAAACCTAATTCTGACAAAATAGAACAAGACATTGCAGCGGTTAAAGGAGCTAGTATGTCACGGTTTGTGCATCGTGAAAAATAGGCCAATTTTTTCAAGTTCGTCATTCACAATCCGTCTTAATCTTCTCCATCCTCGACCATCCTTGTTCCTGTTTGATTTATTATTACCTCTTTGGTGTTTTTCTACCTTAGTGAACTATGATTTCGAGGCTTTCTTCAATTTGAAGGTGATTTTGCACTTCGCAAAAACGACCTAAAATATCGTGACGTAGCTCCTTTAAAATCGTGCAAATAAAGATACATTGGTTTATTGGGAAAACTGATCCCTCATCCGCGCAGGCGCTATATTTATTTATTCAGCACAACCGTCGCGCATAGGAAACTGGAAACCAGGTGAGATCCTCGAGCTCTTGAAGCTGCGGATATCCTGGAGTATCACGTGATCTGGCATAACAATACAGGTGTAGGCAATTCCTACTAGTTTGTCACTCACGCTAGCTACTACATTGAGAGGGCTTAACGTTGTCATCATCAAATCATCAAATGATTCTTTCTTTCTTTTTCCAGTTTGTTCCTGCTGGCTATTCAAAGACTGGTGTGTGGTACGAGTTATACGATCCAACTCTTACTTCAAATGTTGGCGTTGGCGACGTTGAATGGAACGTAACAGCCAGCTGGGGTACATGTTCATGGAAATGTGCCAAAGGTAAGCAGGTAGCTGTTTTTAAATTAATCAAGGTCAATAAAAATCTGCTTTAATTAGGCGATGCAGTTGCAAATTTAATTACGAGTAGCAACTTATAGTATTAAGGATGTTACAAATAGCTGCATAATAATATGTAGAAACACGTGTAAAATTGGGATTGAGATTTTGGTGTTGTACCTGTGTGTGAAGGTATGGTTGTTCCCAAACAATGTGAAAAGCCTCCTTGACCTTTAATTGGAAAGACGGGGAAGCAAAATCTATGTTGCACAGTTGACGGCAAGTTAAGTGTCTGAGATGCCAATTAGTGCTTGTAAACGTGTGAGTTCTTATCAATGGAAAAGTGCTCACGTGTACGTGTAGCTACAGGAGATTATTGACGAGTACGAGATACAAAGGGTCATTTACAAGGTTGTATGTGGCATACGACCTGCATACTGCAAAGTGTGATCATATTTCTTTTTCTCTACCTCTTTCTTCGTGTTTAAGTCTCTATAAAAAAAATAATGTATCTTTTTTTTTAAATGCTCAGTGAAATGAAAAAATGCCTTGCAAATTAAAAGATCGATACTTGACATACTTTTTTATGATTTTCAAGGCAAGCAGAAGCGAACTGTGGAATGTACCAGGAGAGATGACGGATCTTACGTTGCACAAAAGCTGTGTTTGAAGAAGTCAAGTAAACCAGCGGTGGAACGCTCTTGTAACACACAACCATGCCAGCCTAAGTAAGCCGTTGAATGTTTGTAGCTATGAAAGGTTTCCTTTAACTAGCCCCAAGTTGATAATAAATGACGTGTTTTTACATAATCGCCGGCAAAACAACACAGCAGTCTGTAATATCTTCTGAAATGCTATATATAATAAATAATGTGTGATAACAGGTGATGTTGCATTCATACCTCTAAAACGCGGCAATGATCCGGGAGACTGTTGTCGTCTGTAGTTTCTAGGATTATTTTGATCCAGGAAAGGACGCTGCCCCATCGCAAAATTACTTCTCTTCCACAGGTAGTTTTATTTTGCCGTCATAATGACAAATAGGAAAATATTCTGAAGCTTTTATCATTTTAAGTAAATAACATAAAATGCTTTTATATTATGTTTTTGAAAGGTGGTACAGCTCAAAATGGAGTTCTTGCTCTAGAACATGCGGAAAAGGAGTACAAAAACGACAAATTCACTGCCGCAGAAAGATCTCGCAGTGGAAATATGAGATCCTGTCCGACTCGTCGTGCAGAGGAACCAAGCCTTCTGGATTGACACAAAGAAGCTGTAACAAAGTCATTTGTCACGCGGAGTGGAAGGCAACTTCCTGGTCTAAGGTGAGATCATGCATTACATCATAACTGATGTAATGATGTAACTATGTAATGATGTAATGATGTAACTTATCATAATTTTAAATTGTAATTTGTACTGTAATTTTATTGTCACTGAAAAGCCCCGTGAGGGGAGTGTCAAATTAAAGTATTGTATTGTATTGTAACTGCTAAAATAACAAGACCAAAGGAAGCTTAAATAACAAGACCAAAGGAAGCTCGACAAGACCAAAGGAAGCTTAAATGACAAGACCAAAGGAAGCTTAAATGACAAGACCAAAGGAAGCTTAAATGACAAGACCAAAGGAAGCTTAAATGACAAAACCAAAGGAAGCTTAAATAACAAGACCAAAGGAAGCTTAAATGACAAGACCAAAGGAAGCTTAAATAACAAGACCAAAGGAAGGTTTAATAACAAGACCAAAGGAAGCTTAAATAACAAGACCAAAGGAAGCTTAAATAACAAGACCAAAGGAAGGTTTAATAACAAGACCAAATGATTATCGATCAAAAATAGGTTAACAGTTTCGAGCGTTTAACAGCTGGTTATGATCTAAACATGCAAATTCTTTCGTTTTAAGAACTGTTTACGTTTTGTTCGTTCAATTAAAAAAACCCTTACTATAGAAGCAAACAACTCAACCAGAACATTTGTGGGAAAAAGGGTAAGGAATGGAGTATTCCAACAAAGGCTCGATGCTAGGTCACTTTTCTTTTAACTTTATTTATTTGCCTGTTCGATTTTACTTCTGATATTCCAGTGCTCGTCTACATGCCGCGGAGGATTAAAGAAACGCAGCTTCGTTTGCAAGCGACTTAACGACGAGGGTGCATTGGTAACAGCTCCTGGCATTCTTTGTCACCAGGCTCCTAAGCCAAACCCGACCACAATGGATTGCAACAAGGACGTGCCTTGTCCGGGTAAGAAGTTCGTTATTATTGTTTAACTCAAGAAGATTTACCACCTATCTTTATAACATAGATAGGATTCTGCCGGCGCGAGTTCTATCAAACTTGACTGGCGTGTTTTTTATGTCAGTTTTTTATGCGTCTGTCCTGTTATTGATCATGAATTTCGTCGGATCCGCAGACTACTTTGACAGACGCATTAAAAACTGACGTCCATTTGTTTGTTTTTTACAATAACAACAGGCCAAAACGATCGAGCGTAGACTTCAGACGAGGGGAAACGCCAGTTAAAAGTGAACTGAATTTGTTTTAGCCGAAACGATTCCGAGAATCACAGCTTCGTGAACTTCAAACTACGCTGACTACGTACAATAACTCGAGAATCAATTTGTTGGACATATTTTTTGAAACTAACCTTTATTCCATTCGGAAATTATTGTAAACCCGCTGAAATATTCCCAAGTTCAGTCCACTCTTATCTGTTTTGAAGTTACACGCGGCAAAATAAACAGATTCCATTCCAGTCATATCCAGCGTCAAACTACAACAAATACTCTTCTCTTTCGCTTTAACGTTGAATTAAATCTCAATCAGCCGATTGAAAAGCCACCTGTGAACGACTGTTGATGATTAACGCCTCAAAAACCTCCTGTTTAAATGTAATTTGCCCACTTAATCGAGAACTGACAACGCTGCCATTTTGGCGAAATTTTGAAGATAAGCGCGATGGCGTCATGCATGTCAAATCAACCAATGAGCGCGCGAGAATTTGGACAGTTATTGCACAATATCGTTTCGCGTTACCTATCTATATCAATCAAGTAAATGGGATGTGACAAGCAGACAGCTATCAAGCTAAAGTCACACAGATGGAAACAGTTTACAAAATATTTTGTCGGACATGAGAGCGCGTGTTCTATTAGTACTGTTTTCAATGTTTTGTGTATTTGTATATAACACGTTTTAGTATTAATGTAATGTATTTATTGCAGCTAAGGCGCTATTGATAAGATACAGAGGAGTTGGCTGCTTTAAAGATCACAGCAAGGCGAGTCAGCCTCGTGCTATCCCGGAGTTTGTGCAGAATTTTCGGTCAAATATCAATTGGTCCAATATCAACGGAACCATTAACAGATGTGCAGAATTCATTCACAAGAATTATCCTGAGAACAAAGTGTTTGGGATCCAGTACTATGGAGAATGTTGGACCGGAAACGAGGCAGAGCACACATATGATATGTATGGATCATCTACTGATTGCTGGAATCAAGTCGGACGAGAAAACACCAATTATGTTTATGAGTTTTATTAAGGTAAAAATACCAATTGCTTTTATGAGTTTTATTAAGGTAAAAATACCAATTGTGTTTATGTGTTTTGTTAAGTTAAGCCAGTAGTCCCCTCTCTCGTCCTCTATTCAGGTTCCCCTCTCTATTAGTAGACCCCAGTGCCACTTTGCAGTCGCGTCAACCATTAAACTTGATACCGGATCGTAAAATGCTTTCTGCGAAACACATTTCTTAGCTTTCTTCGTAAATGAAATACAGGCATAACATGAAAAAGTACCATAATATTTTCTCGAATAAATGGCTGGCCCGGAATAAACGTCGGGTTCAAATATATACGACGGGTCCTCGCGGTCTAAATTTTCGGAGAGTTGTCGAACTCCATTTGAGATCCGGCGTTTATTTAAACTCGACCATTTCAATTTATTTCGCTGATTCTACAGTTTTGTGTAACTAAAGAAAGTTGGCGTAGGTACTCTACACTCCACTGAGTACCAATTTCCCATCTTATTTTTTAAATATTATTGCCTAAGGACGAAATCGTTCCTTTCTGGGTTAATGTTTTTAGTAAATTAAAAATAGGATGCTGCCAAAAATTATTTAAGATAACCTTGTTTAATAAACAGCCGATTAAAATATCGCATATCTTCGAGGTCAAGTTTTAAGAAAATACGCCACATTTCACTGTGAACTTATAACGGAGTCTAACTAAAGAGTAATAGCTAACTTAAAATGTGATAAAAAAACCAAGCAGTTATTAGTATGCAGGAAATCATGATTTATATTCATAACCTAATCATTAGCTATATATATAGTATGTGGGAAGTCATATGATTGAAAGAGTGACGTAAGCTCATTAGGTAAGATGGAAAGTAATGTTATTTTCTCTCACTAACTGATTTTCCATTTATTGCAGGTCTAACTGGTTGGGAATTTGCAATGAGATCGCATTTGAAGTTGATGTAGCTAGAATGGGATCAGGTTGTATACTTGTTGGACCATGTAATAACATACCAATAAAAAGGTGTAACTAAAACATTAAAAGTTGTAAGTTTATTTCCTTTTATTTAGTTTGAACTTAGTTTCTATATCAGTGATTGGGTACTTGTATAAACGAGCTAAAAACACTAATAGTAATAACCGGATTCCAAACAGTACTACGAGAATACAATTTATTATATGGCAAACTGGTAGTCCACGATGAAAACGAGCATTCTGATTGGTTTCATGAGCGGTCTGAATTTTGCAATACGGACCGCAAAGATGGACCGCTCGTTCTTTTTTCGATTTCGGCTCGGTCCATAAACTTGCAAAAAAGAACTCGACCAATATTTTCCCAATACGGCCCTACAAGCTAGTTCAATAACATCTATATGAGTGAAGGTCACATGTATGTAAGCTAACCTTATTATACGTCGCACTTCAATGACGTGACTGAATGAAGTGCAGCATATATACGACATTTATGCCTCTTTGGAATTTTACATCGTTTGATTGTTTGTGCAGGATTTGGCGAAGCCGATCCGAGAATTCTCGTCCCCAAAGGCCGCGAGGCCAATTTTCAATTGAAAGACAGCACTGAGTTTTCTCCCAATGATGAACTGGAAGCTTCAGATGTAAGGTCAAAAGGAATTTGTGAGTGAATGTGTTATAAAAGCAAACATTATGGCCACATAATGTTATTTATGTCGATGCATGATGATCACGTGATAATCCGTTTGTTATGTCGGTACCAGGCTCGGAAATTATTCGAGAGCTAACCAATGAAATCGAAGGGCGGTCCTGGCTAGGATAAAGGTACGATATTTCAATCCATACGTCCTTCTTTTCCTCGCCATCAAAGTGTTCACTGACGAGTAAATTATATTATTCTTCTGTCTTGCGGACAAATAATTTCAGGCAAGTATTACCACTTTGTATATCGACTGATATATTTTAATCTGCTTTGCTTTGTTGGTTTTCCTTTTGGTCCCGATTGGCCTTTTTTGTGTCATTCCGTTCCTTCGCGTTTCGCTTGTCTCTCCTAAATGGCACCAACACGTGTTTTAATTCTCGGTCATTCTTTTATCCATCGATTGCATAAGTTTCTTGTTGTCAAATACAGTAGTGATTCCGTGACGAATTTACAATTAATTAAGTGACGATCTTTTGATCAAATGGCACGGGATCGGGGGAGGAACGGTAGCGAAAACTAGGTCATATGATCTTGGGGTGGTTGAGTCATTTGTCCCTGATATTGTGATCCTACAACTCGGGACGAACTGGGATTATAACTCCCATTCCTGCCGTAATGACTGATTCGGCGATCGAGGACTTAACTCGTTTGTTGCACAAGTCCCACGGAGTTAAGTTGTTTGTCGCCCCACGTTTGCGAAATAATTTGTGCCGTGGCCAGATTTATCCAACACAGTGGTTTTATTTCGCGCTCTTCAGCTATTCTCGGGGTTAAGCAGAGCTCACGAGTTGGTATTTTCTTTGAACATCATGCTTCGACATAAAAGCAAACATTAAGGCCACATAATGTTATTTATGGCGATGCATGATGTTCACGTGATAATCGGCCATTGGTTATGTCGGTACCAGGTACGGAAATTACTCGAGAGTACGATATTTCAATCCATGCGTCCTTCTTTTCCTCGCCATGAAACGTTCACTGACGAGTAAATTATTTCCCGCCACCTCCCCTTTCGCCAACCAACGGGTTATTATTGTTTTATAAGTTTTCTTTTATCCAATAATTGATCATCAGTGAGGCGTAGCACCCAACGGATCGTTTCGGTGGAATATCTGTTCGGAAGGCCTATAATCACCTCGGATATTCGGTTTAAGGAAATGTCATCTCGAACTTTCTTAATATGGGAAAATTAATGCCTTTTGTTTTCGGAGAGATAAAAATGTCGTTTTGGGTATAAAAAATGTCAACTAGGATTTTCGGAAAGGCAAATTCAGCTCATAAATTCGGGTAATAAGATTTCAATCCCTAAAAGTTCAGCTAACATATCCGAACAGATACATTTTTCTTAGCGTTTAATCAGTAATAAGCCATTAAAATGCACAAAAGCACAATTATAACGTAAAAACGACGTTCCGACACCTGCACCTGTTATAATAATAATAATATAATAATAATAATAATAATAATAAAGCATTTATTTATACACGATATATTAAAATTACAGCCGAGCTGATGTGGTCGTGTACTTAAAGTAAAATAAAATTAAAAATTCCTAAGTATTTACAATAAAAGCTAAGTATTTACAACAATGGATTACAAATAAAAACTATTTACAAGGAATTGAATTACAAATTAAAAACTGTTTCTTATTGTCCGTTTAAAACATTCGATGTTTTGGATGGCTCTTGTTTCGTTTTCGAGAGAGTTCCACAGAGATACGGAGTGGTAACATACAGACTTGCGAACGAAGTCAGTGTTTGGCTTAGCCACTGAAAACGTAATTTTCCTTCTTAGATCGTATTTGATGTCGTTTTTTATAAAAAGGTGCCCGACAGGAGCGGGAGAGAGGCCATGCATAGAAGCATTTGTGTGCTAATAATAGTAACTTTTGCTCGTACAACGATTTTAAAGTTTTCCATTTGGTACGAGCGAGGACCTCTTTACTGGGCGTATATCAATCTAAGTTATAAATTATCTTTGCGGCGCGTACGTGTATTTTTTCGAGCTCATCAAAGAGCGTTTTCCCACAGGAACCCCATACTATAAGACCATAAGTTACTGATGGTAAAATCACTTTAAGGTAAAAATCAGCTCTGGCTGTTACAGGTAAAAAATATAATGATCTAAGCTGATCTAAGCACCCTGTTGGATGCCCCTGGGCGTTGTTTGTCGCCCCACGTTTGCGAAATAATTCAATATGTTAAGATTCGATAAGATCTCTCACTGTGTTGTTATGATTTTAGCCTTGGTTCATATTAAACCTGCCACATCCGTGGCCAGATTTATCCAACACAGTTGTGGCTTTATATTTCGCGCTCTTCAATTCTCGTCCCCAAAGGCCGCGAGGCCAATTTTCAATTGAAAGACAGCACTGAGTTTTCTTCCAATGATGAACTGGAAGCTTCAGATGTAAGGTCAAAAGGAATTTGTGAGTGAATGTGTTATAAAAGCAAACATTGTGGCCACATAATGTTATTTATGTCGATGCATGATGATCACGTGATAATCCGTTTGTTATGTCGGTACCAGGCTCGGAAATTATTCGAGAGCTAACCAATGAAATTGAAGGGCGGTCGTCCTGGCTAGGATAAAGGTACGATATTTCAATCCATACGTCCTTCTTTTCCTCGCCATCAAAGTGTTCACTGACGAGTAAATTATATTATTCTTCTGTCTTGCGGACAAATAATTTCAGGCAAGTATTACATCAAATTATTTATTTATTTAGTTTATTATACATTGTGACAGAATAGCCCTATATAAGGGAGTCTCAATAAAGTGTATGTATGTTGTATGTATGTACCACTTTGTATATCGATATATTTTAATCTGCTTCGCTTTGTTGGTTTTCCTTTTGGTCCCGATTGGCCTTTTTTGTGTCATTCCTTTCCTTCACGTTTCGCCGTTGTCTCTCCTAAATGGCACCAACACGTGTTTTAATTCTCGGTCATTCTTTTATCCATCGATTGCATAAGTTTCTTGTTGTCAAATACAGTAGTGATTCCGTGACGAATTTACAATTAATTAAGTGACGATCTTTTGATCAAATGGCACGGGATCGGGGGAGGAACGGTAGCGAAAACTAGGTCATGATCTTGGGGTGGTTGAGTCATTTGTCCCTGATATTGTGATCCTACAACTCGGGACGAACTGGGATTATAACTCCCATTCCTGCCGTAATGACTGATTCGGCGATCGAGGACTTAACTCGTTTGTTGCACAAGTCCCACGGAGTTAAGTTGTTTGTCGCCCCACGTTTGCGAAATAATTTGTGTTGTTATGATGTTAGTCTTGGTTCATATTAAACCTGCCACACCCGTGGCCAGATTTATCCAACACAGTGGTTTTATTTTGCGCTCTTCAGCTATTTTCGGGGTTAAGCAGAGCTCACGTTAGTAGAGTTGGTATTTTCTTTGAACATCATGCTTCGACATAAAAGCAAACATTAAGGCCACATAATGTTATTTATGGCGATGCATGATGTTCACGTGATAATCGGCCATTGGTTATGTCGGTACCAGGTACGGAAATTACTCGAGAGCACGATATTTCAATCCATGCGTCCTTCTTTTCCTCGCCATGAAACGTTCACTGACGAGTAAATTATTTCCCGCCACCTCCCCTTTCGCCAACCAACGGGTTATTATTGTTTTATAAGTTTTCTTTTATCCAATAATTGATCATCACGTGAGGCGTAGCACCCAACGGATCGTTTCGGTGGAATATCTGTTCGGAAGGCCTATAATCACCTCGGATATTCGGTTTAAGGAAATGTCATCTCGAACTTTCTTAATATGGGAAAATTAATGCCTTTTGTTTTCGGAGAGATAAAAATGTCGTTTTGGGTATAAAAAATGTCAGCTAGGATTTTCGGAAAGGCAAATTCAGCTCATAAATTCGGGTAATAAGATTTCAATCCCTAAAAGTTCAACTAACATATCCGAACAGATACATTTTTCTTAGCGTTTAATCAGTAATAAGCCATTAAATGCACAAAAGCACAATTATAACGTAAAAACGACGTTCCGACACCTGCACCTGTTGGCTGTTGGCGTTGGGCGTTGTTTGTCGCCCCACGTTTGCGAAATAATTCAATATGTTAAGATTCGATAAGATCTCTCACTGTGTTGTTATGATTTTAGCCTTGGTTCATATTAAACCTGCCACATCCATGGCCAGATTTATCCAACACAGTTGTGGCTTTATATTTCGCGCTCTTCAATTCTTACGCAAATGGTTTTAGTACATTGCTTATTCTCTCTGCGTTTTAGGTTGCTATGTTACACAGAATGTCGACGGTTTCGATTAAGCTTTGTTTTGAAATCATTGTTATCAATAAAATCCCAATTTAGAATCACGAAATACAGAAACATGAAATTTTTCTAGCTCTTTTAGCTGATGTAAGTTTTACAAAATCTCACGACTTACGTATACTCTTAATAATCGATGACAGCTAAACATGTACACAGCCTTCCGTTGGCTGTTAAAATTCTTAATTTAGGTAATTTTCAAAATCAACATACTGTTCAAAACAAGACAATTTTAATTATTTTAGTGACTACTGTTGTATTTAGGAGTTTGTACATATTCTTTTTGTAGCCGAAAAGGAATACAAACCAACTTGATAAGTAGCAGTGCATGTCAAGAGGAAAATTAGTTTGCATCACATAATTACGGTGATTTTGTGTCGTCATGTAATCCTTGCTTTGAAATAAATTTATTTTGAAAAAAAAAAACCATTCACATCATGTATTGATGAATAGCTGACGGACCATTTATCGACTGAATATAGCTGAGGTAAAACGGCTGACGGGCCGGAAAAACATATCAGAATTTGAAGTGTTTGTATGAGAATCTAATGTCAACTAACAATTACCTGGCTATTTACACTCCCACAACTAAAGTTATCTACAGTAGCGACATATATTTTGTAAGAAAGTTTGAAAATTGTGAAATTCCACACCAGATCGTTTATATTATTCAAACTTCTTCAGCTAAAATCGTTTTATTGAGATGTAAGTCGCCATGAACAGTCAGTTCTGATGATTACATTTAACTTCGCATACAAACATGGGCTAGCGTGTTTACTGACGGATCAACAAACATTTATTTGGAATGAAACTATAAGTTATGTGCCGCCAACTTTTCTAGCATGGTGGTGATTCTCTGTAATTAACGCTCTATGTTGCTTAACAAATAAATATCAATCGATTTCTGAATTTCACAAACTGTTGCGTTATAGGCACTGTTCTGGAAAATGTGTATTTCTGGCAGGTGCTTGCATGACGCGCCAAATTTACTTACTTAAATAAATGTGATAATTTGATGTCATGGGTGTTTACTATTTAAGTGAAAACAAAGCCAACACTTTCAGCTGGCTTCCGTCATAATAGATTGCTTGCAGTAAATGTTCCTGCTGCCCTGCAGTTCTAGAGACTATACGAACTAAGATGTTATCAACAAAACAAGGATAAGGTAAGGTTTCAACAAGGCGCTGCAATATCCGACAAAACTTGCCATTGTTATGTCTGTCTACGAAGGAGATGAAAACGCCTTCTCAGTCTGATGTGAATACGACGCAATTAAGAAAAAACAAAATATCATTTGTGTGAAAAATTGGGCGGATATAAATTATCTGCTAATTCTTCCATTTTTGTGTTATTTTGGCATCTTTAATCGATACTTGAATGATATTTTTATTGTTTCGAGCATCACTTGCGAATCATGCATTTTGTAAGCTTAGTGAGGAGATCACTGCATTTTACTTCAAAAAGAAGGAATAGAGCCTTCTAGTCACCGTGCCTTTTGCTGCTAAATCGACTACTGGCCGATTTGAGTAATACAATGGATCTACATGCAATGTTAAACCAACTGAATAGAGCCTTCTAGTCATCGTGCCTTTTGCTGCTAAATCGACTACTGGCCGATTTGAGGAATACAATGGATCTACAATGTTAAACCAAGTGACATATCAATTGTGGTTTGGATGCTGTCGAGACCTGACACACTTTTCATCTATAGTCTTTCCTTTAGCAGGCTCGTGATTTAACCATCTAGATACAATGAAATCAATTGATCTTTTTTTCTAAATTACTGGTATACCGACCAGTTGTGAAACTTTCAAGAACTGAGAAGTTCAAACGTCGACTAGAGCTTTCCATTATGGGGAACATGGTGTTCTGCTAAATCAATTTACTACTCCAATAAAAATCGCGACATGCACATCTTTCATCCGAGTTACAACAGCCACGAGTTACAATACATTCCAATCAAGGTTTCCTTTTACTTTGTATTTTAGGATGAGGCAAAGTCAACCATTGGCCATGCTTATGGTTCTGCTGAGTACAGTTTTTTGTGGAGGTAAGCACCGAACAGTGATAAACATCTGATTTCTCCTTTTAATGTCAGTTTCTAGTCACCAAATTATCAGAAATTAAATATGCCGGGTAAAAAATGTACGAACGAAATCATATGTAGTCAGAATAATTACTATTTATTGGTTTCGACACGGTTTTCATTTCGTTAACGTTTCATTCATTTATTTGCCCTTTCCAAACTAATTACAAGAAATATCATGGATTAATTATTAAGCTTGGACAAGCGCTCTCAGCAAACCATTCAAGGCTTCACTCTTTTAATATTTTCTGTTGTACTTGTCAGGATATTTTAGGTATTTTAATAAGTAGTAGGTATAGAGGAAACTCGCGATTGTAATTAAAGTAGTCTTGAAGTTAAGCACGTGACAACCTCAAAAACGGCCGCGAGGGTGAGTAGGAAGGAGCGTAATTAACAACAAAATGTAAACTCCTTGATTGTGGTATGAGGAGCACTTCTAAATGTAACTAATAATTGTTCCTGAACGTTTTGAGCGCTACGATATCGATCACTGTCTAATTACACTTTCATGTTATCATTAACAGCTTTTGCAAGAACAATGCACGTAAGTACAACTCTTTATCATTATCGTTGGACTGAAAGAAGCTACCAATACCTGGTCTAATTAGCGACACTGTTACTGTTACATAATTTTCTCTCTCTGCAGACACTTCACCATCACATGACAGAAAATGATCTGCAATATTTTTTCGGTGTCGATGATCACTTGCAAGGTAAGAAAAATGCAAACAGAAGGCCCGTCATTAGCTACATCAGCGATCGTGATATTGATTTCCCCGTATTTTATTCCAAGATGTTTTTGGTTTTCTGTCAATAGTGATTACACAGTGTAGGTAAAGTCCGTCAAATAATCCCAGGGATCGGTGGAGCAAGATGATTCATCAGAGTCGGATAGAAGCATTGGTACCCCTCTGGATGGGATGCTAGTCCATCACAAGCTACTCCCTAAAAATTTATCTTCAGGTTCCATTTATACTCCTGATTGAAAAGAGGCACAGTGTGAGAGTAAAGTGTCGATCATGACCTAGACCTGATGATCCGTTAATGTACTAACAGCATTAAGCCACCATGCTTAAGAGTAGCTAATTATTTTTTTGGAATACTCCACAAACCTGTTTGGGGTTATTAAGAGGTCTTGTTCTGCAATTATCGAGACTGGATGATTCACCAAGTGTCACAGGAAGCGTTTTATCATAGTTACATGAATAAAACCGTTGGTTTTTTTACTGATAAAATTCACCCGGAACCCATTCTGCTAATCACTATGTTGATTATCAACTCGGAGTTGATGAATCGAAGGTAAATTAACCGCCGTAGCGAATTACTAGAAGCTGACGTTTCGAGCGATACGATACGATACGATACGATACGATACCGTGATACAGCCCTTCGTCGGAGCAAAGGAAGGGCTAACGCTCGAAACGTCAGCTTCTATAAATTCGCTACGGCGGTTAATTTACCCTTATCAACTCCGAGTTGATAATCAACATAGTGTTTCACTTGGCCGCCGACGCAGTACCACAGTTTCATTAGAAACTAATCACTTTGTCCATTCTGCTAATCATTACCTTTGCTGTTTTGTGTTGTTTTACTTTTCTTCTCATGTTAATAGTTTTTCAAAAGTATTCCATTTTCTATTATTGATTAACTCGGTTGTTCTTTATTCCCGTTTCAGTCCCAGAATACGATGTAATAATTCCGCATCAGCTTGACGAAAGAGGTCTTCCACTATCTGACCCGCAACGTCAGCGGCGAACGGAAGAACCTCGTGAAAATATATTTTATAAAGTTGCTGCGTTTGGGCGTGACTTGCACTTGAACCTCACACTGAACCGAAAGCTGATGTCACGAGACCTCGTCATGGAGACGAGACACGCTGATGGAACAGTGTCCTATGCTTCCCCACCCAAAAACACATACTATCTTGGTCACGTGATGTCCGATCCACATTCAATAGTGGCTGTTAGTGATGATGGAGGGCTGGCGCGAGGGCTGGTATGTATGTAACATTGTCGGTTCTATTCCGGAATACCAGTGTACTTAAAAATTAGAATGTTAAAAATAGATATAGAGTAACGCAATTGTAATTTACAAACCGTCATTACGTTTTATTAACATAAATACTAGTAACATCAAAATTTTGCATAGCACAAATTTCATAACATGAAAAAACATGGTATATATGTTTCTAATTTCATTAGACATTTATATTGTATTTCAACTTAGACTGGGATGCTAAAACTGTCACGTGATACCATGTTTATTCACCCACTGCCTACCCATCTGGCAAAGCGGGCAGTGTCGAGTGAAGAAAAATGGACACCTCATCTAATTTACAAGAATTCTCCTGAGATTGACTTCGATGTACAAAGTTTAAAGAGAGGTATAATTTTTTTTTGTAAAGAAACTGCGTATGTTATTGAGGAACAGCTGGGGCATTAGTGAGAAGTGGCAGGAAGGAGTGGTTACAAGGCAAAACAAGCAAGAAATAAAAAATGGCGCGCGTGCTTACAGAACCTAATGCAATCACCAGAGGGAGTTTGGGGGAATACGAAAGTTTATTTTACATGAGCTCCAGGTGAGGGGTTTACGTAGGCACTTTCGAAATTCCAGGGAAGCGTCAGTGACGAGCGTTTTATGAACAAATTGAATAAACTAACATACATCCCTAACTTGGCTGCAGTTTTGTTAGTTTTCTATTATTTAAAGCAAATGTTTGTTTTGCAGAATTCAAGGAAAGCACTAAGATATCAGACACAGCTAAACGAGGAAACGTGAGGATGAAAACTATGGAGGCTGCGCTGATGCTTGAGGCTGATACTGCGGCAAAACTAGACAAGCAAACCTACAACGCACAGCGATTTCTTCTTTTGCTAGGAAATGCAGTAAGGCACATTCAGTATTCATTGAACCTTTTGTGTCCTAAGGGTTTAGCTCAGTAACTTGTTATAACTTGCGAGAACTATATCTGCTGTTGGGCGGCAACTAGCGCCAGAGATTGGAACAATCTATTGACTGACTTGGCTCGATCAGTTCCGCTTCTCTCAAAAGCATAGCATTTTAATGCATGTACAGATATGACAGATTGTCCTAGCTTATGACTAATTATGCCATACACAGTGGATTCTTTATTCTCTTCTCTTTTTATATACTTACCGGGAGGCATAAGATTGTCTTAACGTATTAACTTTGATCTCTGTTAAAGATTTCAGGACTCCTAATGGATCCGAGCATTGGAGAAACACGTATCTATTATGTGGTTTTGAGAATCATCATTATTGACAAAGAGGTAAGGCATTACATTTAACGCGAAGAACACTATGCAACGTAGAGTTGCAGAAGTGGTGTATCCGCTGTGTAATGAGGTAATTTGATGAAAGCATTGGAACACGGTACCGCCGTCACTGCCACTGTCGTCACTGCAACTATGATACAATATCGATATTGTTATTGTTATCGTAGTTATTAATATTGCCATTGCCTTTGTTATTGTAAGTTATTTCATTTGCTCAACTTGGTCAGGTTTTTGGTGCAGAGTACTCGGATTCTAAAGAGACATGGATGTCGAAGTTGGCAAGTTATTCAAAAGCTCATAATAACCCGGATGATGCTAACCCAGAACATTACGACGTATGTTCTCTTGTGTACAGGTAAAGTGGATTAGCTCGGAAAAATACGATATAAACGAGTAACTTTTTTTCGATTATGTCTACAAATGTATTGATCTGAACTTACTGCAAATAAAAAGAGAGTCATTCTGCCGCACATTTGGTCGGTTGGTCAATTAATTTCTAATTTTCTTGACAGTAATACTTCTATCTTTTTTCTATCTTTTTTTCCTCAGCATGAGAACTGGTGTTGGTGGTAAGCAGAATATTTTTTTCGCAGTAGACCTTTACAATTTATATTCAATTTTCCTCAATTCGTTCCATTTGTCTATGTTGCATTTACTTTTTTGTTAACTCCTTGCCTCCAGAATCTTTTTTAATAATATACAGCTCTTTATTATGTTAATGTAAATTTTTGTGACTTAGGATCCGCATCTTTTAATACCATGTGCAACCAAGAAACAGGAAACGTGAACAACATGGTGGGCCTGCAAACCGCGCTCATAATCACCCATGAAACCGGTCACAAGTATGCTTTAACTCCTTGAATAATTAATCATAGACACAATAATTATGTAGTTACAAGACTTATTTTTCAGACTTCCACTGAGCTGTACTTACAACTGCTACACAGCTGCGAAAATCCTTAACTGAAATAATTCTTTCCGATTTCTAATTCTCAATCTCTCTTTAATAGCAAACAATATTTCTTGAGCGCTTCCAAGGTAACATATTTGGGTACAAAAACTGGTCCATAAGAACAAATTAGAAACGATTCTCGTGTTTGTTGTCGCTAGCATGGGTGTGGATCACGATGGAACTAGTGCCGACTGTCCAGACAGTACCTACATTATGTCAGCAACACTCCCAGGCGGCTCCTCCGCTGTAACTTGGTCTGACTGCAGCAGAAAAACCATGCAAGATTTCCTGAGGTCAGTAAGGTCAAGGTGTGGTCTCTACTGACAGCTGATAAGCATAAATTAAATATACTTCTAGCCTTTTTGTTATATCTCTCTTTATAGTCTCCATTTGTTCCTGCTTTGTACTTTTATTTAATATAATTAAACAATTTTCAAGTCGGCAAAAAGTAAGCAAGAAACAGATCAAAACATTGTCAAATAATACTGACAGACAAGCAAACAAACATGTGCATTTGAAAGTTAGTTTATAAGGAAATCCATGCATGTGCATGTTACTTTTTTTACGTGAGTCAGAGTGTAAATTGCATACACTTCTGGCAATTTTGTTACATCTCTCTGGAAATTTCCTAAATATACCCATTTGTTTATTTTCAATCATTTCTACAAATGGTTCTTGCTTCCTTAAAGTGTCCTCTCCAATTTTTCTTATTTATGCCGTACGAACCTTGTTTATGTGTTTTATAGAAGTGACAGGTCCTGGTGTTTGAATGACGAAGCACAAAACAAGGCAACAGTATTATATAATAACTTACAAGCAAGAAGCATCCCTGGCGACATGAGCTTTGACACACCAGAGGTCATGCACAGAACGTCACGTGACACAACAGAGTTGATTGATCTTAAAAAGTTCCAGGAAGAGTATCTGTTGGTGAAACTTCCTGGCGAAATCTTGAGTGCCGATGATCAATGTACCTTGCAGTATGGGGACAACTATCGACAGTGTTCCCAAAAAGCTGTAAGAATTGATTGCATTACTTTTTGCATACCATCCAAAATTCATCTTTACAAAATGCCACGAGGCCCTTTGCATGGTTACACAACAAACTCGTTCATAATTATAGCAGTTGGATTCCGACCAATCGGAGATGAATTTAGTTTGTTGATTAATTGACGTTCAATGACCTATCCATCTGAATCGTGATTCAGAGATACCATCCTTTTGCGATTTGGGAAACTGCGTATTTTGCGAGTGTTTTAATGTTGTTATTTTTCAAGATTTTGCTGAGGCAAATACAACAGATTTCAGTGCTTGAGGGAAAAAAACAATATTCCCGAAAAAAGAACAAGTGAGAAACAAGGCGGGAATTTGAATCTTTTTTTATTCAACGATATTTTTGTTAACACAAAAATTAACGTACTAAACTGAACAAGAACACTTTGTCAAAGAAAAAAGTCAAAAACGTCCTTATTTCTTGCTTAAAGGTCAAATGCAACAAAATTTTAGTAAGATTAGTTTTAAGTCAAAATAATAGGGAATATTATGAATAATCATATTCTTAAGTTTGAAACGATTTGGACAAAACGTCGTCGAGATATTCGACTTTGAAACCGCCTTTTTTTTCGCTTCCACAAACGGAAGCGTTCGGGCAAACTTCGGAAAATTGTCGGAAATGGGAAGCTCACCACATATGACGTCACATACACGCGCGAGTCCGCGAGAAGAGCGAGAATGACAAAATTCTGCAGTTTCAAAACATCAACAAGTATGGTGTTTTGTGCTGCTTTTAACTGTAGTAACTGTTCAAAATCAGGCGTAAGCTTTTTTACATTCCCTAAAGACGAGAAGAGATGCAAGGAATGGGTGAGATTAATGAAAAGGAAAGATTTCACGCCAACTGCAGCATCTCGTCTTTGCTCCGTGCATTTCTCCCCTGAAAGCTTCGAGCATAATCTTGAGTTATTAGGGCACACCTGGTATCTCAGTTCAAGCCACGAAGACTTCGACTGAAAGCTGATGCTTTACCGACCATTTTCAACTATGGAATAAAGCGAAGTATTGACCAAGAATGTCCTTCAAAAAGCACGACGAACACGGAATGCGGTCGTTCACGACGTTCAGCCTTTGCGAAACGCAGAAAGCTAAAGGTATAAAGTCGCAAACTTTCTTGTATCAGGTTTGATTTGACAGATCCACAAACTACTTTTCTAATCTGAGCCTACAATAAAAAGGCCGGCAAATAACGTTTTTATTTGTTTCCTACTTGCATGGTTCTGTGATGCTAGAAATCTTGAAAATCTGTTTTTATTAACGCAAGGTCGCTATAAACACTACCGAAGAAATAAAACTTAAGTTAATGAATCCAAATAACAAGAAACTCGGACGATTAATTTCTTATACCGAAATATGTAATTACAGAAAGGTATGTAGCTGCGAAGAACAGACGATGGAGACTCAACAGAATTCCACCACTAAAAGCAGCTGAAATGAGAAGCTATTTCAAATTAACACAAAAACCATTCAAAGTGAAGTCGCAACCGGCAAATTTTAGGACAATCTTCATTCTTCAATACTCTTGAAAGCATTTTTCGACTAAAACTGTTTCCTAAGTTTTCTACAATTTCATTTCCCATGTTAATCTAATTTTGCATTCGGTCGGGTGGCAATTTACAATTTTCATTTTATGCGAAGCCTCGCCAAACTCATTCAAGCTTGCATTCAATGTCAACGTACGGCGCAACTATAAATCATACTTGCCGAGAATTATTTTCTGCCGGGACTACCGGTATCACTAGGTTCTTTCTTGAATGACACTTAACGGAAGGTTTGTTTAGTAAAAAGGAGAAACGAAAAGCAAATGATTAAAACTGAGGAATTGAGTCTAAACACAGAGATTGTAATTTTAAAACCGTAAGCTAGCTAGCGCGGGCGGTGAAACTCAGGATTTCCAAAACAACAACAAACTCAAATTCTGTCGGTAAAATCAAATGAGCACTCGCCTTTTTGAAGAAATGCAAGTTCTTTAATTCCACTGCGTAGTTCTCCATTCACGTGTCAATGATAAGAGAGCAATATAATGTGAGAAATTCAGTAAAAGCTTCTTCGCATCGACCTTCACACGTTGCTGAAAACACGCGCGAAAACACGCGCGTGAAAACAAGCTCACCACATATGACATCACAAAAACAACAAATTCGTTTCCATTCCAAGCGCGGTCATTCCTGGTTCGTTTTCGTTAAGCCGTCGGAAATTATCGGAAATTATCGAATTTCGTGCCTTATAAGCGCCACAAATCGTCCCAAACCAGCTTTTGAGGGTTGAGTATGATTGATGCTAGTATAAAGAACAGTTTTCGCGACAAAAGAAAAAAATGCCAAATTTCGTTGCATTTGACCTTTAAACTCGCGAGTAAAAATTACTGCGGCAATGGAAGTTTGCGATTTGCCAAAAATCGCAAAATTGCTTAGTTGCCGCAATAAATAGTGGCCTTAAGGTATGCCGAAATGTCTACTAGCTTAAACGTCATTCAGACCATCATATTTAATAAACCCTCCATTTTATCTTTCAGTATGAGTGTGGTCATTTGTGGTGTACGTCAGATGGATTCTCGTGCGAAAGTCGGTATGCTCCTTCCGGAGATGGAACTCCTTGTGGAAGCAGAAACGTAAGCTGAACTTTGACCTTAAGCATCGTGCACTTTATAAACAGCAACAAACGAAACGAAACAAAATTGAGCATCAGAAAAGCAATCATGCAGTTGTTAATAAAATTGTAATTATGTATAGTTTAAAAACAAACGAGCAGCGGACTGTTCTATCAGGTTTTAAAACACGAGGAGAAGCCGAGTGTTTTTAGTTTAGTTTGTTTTAGACGAGAAAATTGAGCTAACTGTTCAGCCGTATTTGTATTTTCGGTATGAATTATTAATGAGTTTATACCATTTGAGAATAGATCATGACATACACTATTCCACTGCACCGGCCACACCCAATTGCACTTAAAAGTCACATAGGCTACACATTATAACATATAGTCTAAAGAAGTGAGTATATAAAGAAATAATACGTGCTATAGGATGAACATTAAATCAGATTAAACTTGGATTGCAGTGGTGCATTAAAGGAAAATGTGTTGACAATGGACGGCCTCAAATAAACGGTTGGTGGAGTGAGTGGTCGAACTTTACACCCTGTACAAGAACTTGTGGTGGTGGAGTACAGCACCGAACAAGAACATGCACAAATCCACCGTAAGTGTCAGTCGAAAACATATCGTGGATCGTGAAGCACAGTCATAGTAACGTCCATGACATCAGATGTCTTTCTTTACATTTTCATTGGCTATCAACACTTGATGAATAAAAATAATTTCAATAAACTCTCGCTAACAAACTAAGCTCAGTACTGTATCATTGTTTTATAACGATCACCGAAGCTTTAAATGTATCCAATGATCTGTGGGGAATAAAATCAGCCTGATGATTCTTTTGTATGCGATTTTCAAAGGCCATCCAATGGAGGAAAGACATGCCAGGGAACTGAGTCAATTGGACTTTGGAGAATTTGTAACATTCTGGTAAGTAAATAAATAAATAAATAAATAAATAAATCGACTTTGTTTAACGAGGGTAACACGTAACAGTCTTGCGACTGACAAACCTGTGGCCCTTGGATCGTATCCCAGATCGAATTGGAGTTTAGAAATGCTTTTGTTTTGAAGAAGGAGGAAAATCAGAGAACCCGGAGAAAAAACCTCTCGGAGCACTGAGTGCAAATGTAGGTGTATTACCGTGAAGGTCCAACAGGCTGTAGAATACAACCAGAGTGTTTGCCGGGTATAGTGAATACATTTTGCAACCCAACCACAGCTCGACCACAGTAAATGGAGCGAAGTTTGTTCCAGGAGTTTGTCTCCTCCCGCTTTGCTCAAACGTACCCAGGAAACTAATTTCATTAGATAATTTACGTTTTCGTGTTAGCCCTGTCCTGAAAGAACAGCACTTATTAGTTACCGTGATGAGCAATGCAAGAAAGCAAAAGGATCCGGCGCATCTGCATATTACTATGGAAGTAGGTATATTCCTAGCCTGCCCCCCCCCCCCCCCCCCTCCCCCCCCCCAAAAAAAAATTGTCAGCAAGAAATAAGGGAAAATGTTTCTACCTTATATAAAACAGTTTTATTTTATTTAATGTTTCATAAAAGGAATTCGCGATCGGCGAAATAAGTTCGCGAGAGGTCCATCTTTGCGTTCCGTATTGCAAAATTCGGACCGCTCAGGGAACCAATCAGAATTCAAACTGCATGTATAACGCCATTTTAGCTCCAACTCACATACAATTCCAATGTTGAAGTCGTGTCATTTTGTTAACTAACATACACATATCGTGGAAGCGTCAGATTTATTTTGTCATGAAGTTGGAGCGCACCATCCACCATGTTATTTTCCTAACTTTACACGGGTTGACCATATTGGTGATGAGCCGTATTTTTTACAGAGCCATGTGATTTGTACTGTAGACTGGGGGTGGTGCCATGAAATACGGAAGGGTCGCAGACGGTACCAGATGCCAGAAAGATCCCTCTGTTTTTGACGTATGCATTGAGGGCAGTTGTAAGGTAAAATTATTTGTAGTTGATATTTTGCGTCTTCGGCATAGCACGGTACATGTAAAACAAGTTAATAATGAGTAGATAGGCAGGTATGAAACGCGCAGTTTTGCTCGCCAAAGCTTGATGATTACATGGTCACTGATTATGGTGACGTTTTCAGTAGGCCGCGCTTTCTGATGAGGAATTTAGGCAATTTCTTGTTATCAAGGCAATAAATACCTGGGGTAAAAATGTCAGCTGGATTTTGTTTCCTTTTTTTAGGCTTCCGGTTGCAATCAGGTTATAGGATCAAATGCAAGAATTGATCGATGTGGGATCTGTAGTGGGAATGGAAACTCGTGTAAACACGTCAAGGGTGAATACATTAAACAGTGGAAAGAACTCGGTAAGATAGTTTTAAACGTTTTCTTAATAATAAAAGTTAAAATAACTTGCTATGAATGATTACGTCTACCTAACAGCAACAAACTGACAATGGATTTAGTCAGGTAGCAATATAGCGTTATTACGTTATTGTGAACAGTTAATAAGTAACAACAGCTCAGCGTTTTTGTTCTAGAATCTGATGCTATTTAGAATGTTCTGGAACATTCCACACTGAGAGAAACGAGACAATTTTTATAACAATGCCACATTTCAGGATGTTATTTGCGAGATTGCAGAGATTTTATATCATTGGTGTCTATTTGTTATATTTTTTAGGGTCTTGGATATAAAAAATGTATCCACAACTTAATCCTCAGAGATTGCATGGGACTTTCAGAAATCTCAATTCAACCTTAATACAACAAAAATCAATTAATTAATTATTTTGAAGGAAAACAGAATGCAGATCTGATAGTTGAGCTTCCACCTGGAACAATGTCAGCCAAGTTTGTTGAAAAAGCTGCCACGTACAACAAAATAGGTGAATATATACACGTAACAACAACAACTTTATTCAATTTTTAAATATAAGATTTACAAGAGTGCTTGCCCCCGCTACTAGTTACAAAACTAATCGAGGCGGGAGCAAGAGTTAAAATAAAATACAACGCAGGCGCGGATGCAGACCGGCTTACACTGCTTTACGGAAATCGGTCAAATTTTCCAAATGACTCAAAATCGAGGGAAATATATATAATTTTAGAGATTGAAAATCTAAAAAAACGTTTGCAGGGGAACATGCCTCCGGACTTCCATAACTTCGGCACTCAGAGTCTAGTAAACCGGTCAAGTTTTTTCCTGGATCCGCGCCTGCAACGAAATAGGTGAATAAATACATTGTGTCACTCCTCGTGTTGATTAACTGCCCGGGTTGGACCAAAACAAGAGATTGTTATAATACTTAGCAGAACACGAAGTGATGTCGTGTAATGAGACTTTATTAACGTTCTTTATTATTCTACTTAAAATATAATTACGTCATTTCACCGTTTCACTTGGTCACTTTTTCCCCACCTCTTTTTTTCGTTTTAAAGGCATAACTTACATGATCTGACATTCATCTAGCAGCCTTACACTGTCCATCTCTAACATCATGCTGCCTTGCATGGGCTGTAGCGAACATTTGTTTCTCTTTATGCCATTTGTTTGTAAAATGTGCATGGTTCATTTGCATTACAAGTTAGATTTTAACACTGCGTGCTGAAATCTTGGTATCAAGCTATTTCAATAAAATGTTATTATTTACAGGTATTAAATCAAAGGACGGTGACTATTTGATCGACCCGGACAAAGCTAAAAGTGTCAAGCTGAGTTATGCCGGGGCTGACATCGTCTATATATATAAAGGCAAAAACAAACGAGCTGAAGAAATATTGGAAATAACCGGGCCAACAACTGCAAAACTTAACATCATGGTGAGCCACATCATACAAGTGAACGTTGTTTCACTTTTGATGACTATTGATGTCAACACGATGATAATGTAATGGTATCGATTTGTAGATATTAAAACATTGCTTTGAAATCGTAATTAGCAATTCCCAGGGGAATGATAGTCTTATCGTTTTTCCCTCTTGTTTCTCCATCACATAAAGATGATACCATGCAGTAGCGCTACAGAGATCTGAATGGTTAGATAGTAGTACCAGAAACAGACTATATACCACACCAACTTTCATAGGGCATCATAAATATAAAGGTCTATATAGGGTCTGATTATAATGTACGTTTATGCAATGTTAAGTCCTGAAAGTGAATTAAATGTACGTGATTCAAAATTCAAAAAAACATGTTTTAGTAATATTTATACTTTCAGTTTGTAGCTGTAGATGGAGAGAATGCTGGTGTTGGATACGAGCTTCAGTATCAACTTAACCAGAACATAAAACTGAATTACAGGTGGATTGTTGGTAATTGGTCTACTTGTTCAGCTACATGTGCGAGGGGTAAGTTAAAAGCACATCTGAATAAAGTATAAAGCCATATTTAGCTGTTCCAGTTACAAGTACTTGACACCCTGAATCACATTCGTAATAACATTTTACAGTCATCTAGCACCATCCTGAAATTCATAGCAGTTGTACTTGTTTTGCCTACTTCCGCGACTTGTTAGGTGTTCAGATACGGGAGGTTCGCTGCGTTCTGATGGAGGACGGATCTCCTGCTAGTGACCAGGCCTGTAATCAAAGACGTCGGCCAACTCATCAATACAAATGCAACCAACAGCCTTGTCCACCAGAGTAAGTGTTCTTCAATTTAATGTGGCAAAGGACCGCGAACGAAAATGCTGCTGGTATACGTAGGATCTGTAAAAGATCTAATCAGCCAAAAATAGAAATACAAATAAAGTAAGCAAGGCTGATACTACGTAGAACACTTAACGCGACAACGACATGATAGAGTCCAAACTGAAAGCCAAAATACAACCGTGGACAGCTGTTTCGACCTGGTTGGGTCTCGTCAGCACGGTGTAGCAGCAAAAAGATAGAACAAGCTGCGAAAGCCAATCGTCTACTAAATCGCACATGGTGATGCAGTCAGCGCGTTACTATGAGCAATAGATAAATAATTTGAAATCTCATGTAGTTGTCGCGATAAGGAAAGAGAGGAAAGTGAGGATAGACATGAACCATCGAATACATTGCTCATACATGTATACTGTGATAAAAATGTTTAACCAATCCGAGCGCACGTGCACCCAGAATCCAGTTATATTTCAGTCTATGTATTATAGAATCCAGTCTATTATTATGACAATAAATGTACTGTAGTTTGATGATTAATCATTCTCTTGACAATAAATGTGCTGTATAGTATGATGATTAATCATTCTATTGACAATAAATGTACAGTATATATAAAATGATGATTAATCATTCTCTTGACAATAAATGTACTGTATAGTATGATGATTAATCATTCTATTGACAATAAATGTACTGTATAGTATGATGATTAATCATTCTATTGACAATAAATGTACTGTAAGTATGATGATTAATCATTCTATTGACAATAAATGTACTGTATAGTATGATGATTAATCATTCTATTGACAATAAATGTGCTGTATAGTATGATGATTAATCATTCTATTGACAATAAATGTACTGTATAGTATGATAATTAATCATTCTATTGACAATAAATGTACTGTATAGTATGATAATTAATCATTCTATTGACAATAAATGTACTGTATAGTATGATGATTAATCATTCTATTGACAATAAATGTACTGTATAGTATGATGATTAATCATTCTATTGACAATAAATGTACTGTATAGTATGATGATTAATCATTCTATTGACAATAAATGTACTGTATAGTATGATGATTAATCATTCTATTGACAATAAATGTGCTGTATAGTATGATGATTAATCATTCTATTGACAACAAGAATTTTCGAAGAAAATATAACCGGGCTTTTTTTTATCAAGCAAGCAAGCCGTTTTACCTGCTTTCTTGCTTGAAATCTATCAGATTAGTCACGGCAGTCACGCTGAAGTCTGATGTTTGCGTATAGTGCCTACTGTCAATTTTCTTGCCTCTGAGCAGTCTTTGAAGATCATTCCTCAATATAAAGCCAAAGTTGAATAAGAGGAAAAAACACGACAACATAGGTACGAATCGGTGTTGAACCATCAATCGCAGACGTTCCGCGTTGCACCATCATCATTCGCAGCTATTCTAGTCACAGTTCGACAAATTGCGTGAGTCAAAATGTGATATTGTAACGTAATGGTTGTTATTTATAAATCTTCTGCATACAAGGAAGTGAATTGCTGCACCAACACGAAAAAGTAATGTATTTCACACTAAATAAATAGCAGAGTATTCATGTTCAAATCAAAAGTAATAGCTTGATATGAAATTTGACCTAACGGCGACCCTGGTTTATCACAGACGTTGACTCATGTGACCCCATGACGTAATCGTCCTTATTTATAAATCTGCATTTCTCAGCAAGTTTCTGTTTTTCTCAGAAAATATACGGAAAAGATATGTATTTCACACAAAATGACAATTATTTAACAGGACAATATTCATAAAATATCATTTAGGCAAAGGATGACCCTGGCGAAATCTAACGTAGCCTTGATAAAAAAATTGATCTAATGGCGCTTCCAGTGTATGTGATGTACGTACGCACCTCACAGACAATCTCTTCAAGTCACGATTCGACGTGACCCTATGACGTAATCGTCCAAATATAAATCTGCACGTCTCAGCAAGTTTTTGTTTACATAAATCTGCGAGTCTGGGCAAGTTTCTGTTTTCCTTTTCGGAAAAGAAATGTATTTCACACAAAACAAACAGGACAATATTATGACCCTGGCGTCTGTTTTCCTTTTCGGAAAAGAAATGTATTTCACACAAAACAAACAGGACAATATTATGACCCTGGCGAAATGTAACGTAGCCTTGATAAAAAAAAATTGATCTAATGGCGCTCCTAGTGTGTCCACCTAGTAGTGAGTACAATGATTTAATATTTTAACGAGTCAAACTCACCGACGTTGCGAAATCTGTACGCCGCTCCGATGTGTTTACGCGGTCCTAAATTAATATCTATTTGGACCAGTCCAACTTTCACATAGGCTCGATTTCCGCCGCTCTCTCGAGTCCGGGCTTCGTTCTTCCCCGAGAAAATATTTCACAAGGCGAATACATTCATATATATTCATACTCACCCCTAGCTCTCCTCCTAGCACTTTGGCGGAGTAGAGGTATAAGAGATCGACGACAAAAAAAAAAACAGAAGCTATTTCATTAACCGGGCTGGGCCCCAGGCCCACGCCCGGTTAATAAATGTACTGTATATATAAAATGATGATTAATCATTCTATTGACAATAAATGTTCTGTATATATAAAATGATGATTTTAATCATTCTATTGACTATTTAGATGGCTGCTAACTGATTGGCCGCCATGTTCGAAAACATGCGGTACTGGTGTACAGATAAGACGATTGATATGTCGCAAAAGAGTCAGCGATAACTATTACCGGAAAATACCTACTTCTCAGTGTGATTCAAGTAAAACCCCGGATGTTAGCCAACTCACTATAACTTGCAACGAGATCATCTGTAAGGCGGAATGGAAAATTAAGTCAAAGTGGTCAGCGGTAAGAGTTTGCTGTTCGCTATGCCATGATTTCTGGGTATTTAAAAATGTGTAAGATCATCTACTGCATTAAAAAACAGCAGAAAAGTAGTGATTTGATTTGAATACCAGCTGGATGATGCATTTGCCGTGCTTCTCTTTTTTAGTGCTCCACTCCCTGTGGTCCTGGATTTCAACAGCGTCCAGTTAATTGCATTTTGATCGATGCGGATGGAAGACCTACTAAAGTCTTAGATGAGCAATGTGCTTTTCTAGAAAAGCCTGCAGACAAACAAGAATGTAACGACACAAGAATCTGCCTAAAAGGTATGTATCATATAGCATGTCCCCATTCACTTCCGTCAAATCCAATTTTTGCAGCCTAGTACACTAACGTTAGCTTCAATGACACCCGAGTTACGTTGGTCGGGAAATTAACAACACTGAACAACAAGCTTTATTAAGTCTTAGGTTATGGGATTGCAGAAGGAACCAAGCTCTTCCAAATATTAATGGATTTCAAGCTAAAGTCTTAATCAAATATGAAACGGAAAATTATATTGGGCGAATGAGTAAAAAAATGGAATTTTTAAGAGCGAAATGGGCGAATTTCCAGTTTAATTAATTTGTGTGTTGTTGTTGTTGTTGTTTTTTATGTAATTAATTAGACTATTTGTTTCCGTTCCTATGTATATATGTAACATTGTAACGTAACGTAAGTTAGCTAAATTGGTAAGTTAGTTAATTATGTGTAACGTAGGTCATAATTTTGTCTTTATTGTATTTAACGTAAGTAGCTACATATGTAAGTAACGTAAATAAGTAATTGAACACTGTAATATTGGATTTGATATGGTAACGTAAGCATATAAATGTAAGTTAGTAAAACAAAATGTACACAATTATTAGTAATAGCAAAATGTAATAGAATTTGGTTTTTTGTATTCGTTATTGATTATTAGAGTTTACTGTATCTCAGTCTATTGTAAAAGTGTTATACAATTTGATACTGTTAACTTAGTGTATATAGTAGTGTAACTCTGTATGTCTGTTTGTTAATAAAGTTTGTTTAACTGAAAAAAAAAAAAGTCTTAGGTTAAAATACATAGATTTTCACCTCCCGCAAATTAACAGGGCTATTCGAGGCGGGAGGTGAAGAAAAAAAACAAATTATAATAAGGGTAGCTAACAGTAGTGTTTTAGTAAGTAATAAAGTACGTATTAAGTAAGTAAGTAAAGTAAGTAAGTAAGTAAGTAATAACTTAAAATATAATAAGGGTAGCTAACAGATTGAAGTGTTTTAGTAAGTAATAACAATAAGAAAATTTCGGTTTATAAATGGCGTTGAACAAAGAAATTCAAGTGGTAATTTGTATCTGCTAAAGTAGAAAAGAGAAAGGAAAACTAACTAACTAACAAAACAAACTAAACAAACAAAATTAAGAAAGATTTAAGGATATCTATGAGGGAATTGACTTCAACATAGTCATCGTGAGCTAAAAGTATATCAAACATTTGTTTACGAATTGTTTTTCGGAAAATTGACTTAGGTTTGTCTCTTGGTAGGTGCGATATTGTTCCAAACTAAAGTTCCAAAACGGGAAAATGAACGTTTTGAATTTCCAGCTTAGCATCTTTCTGATAGTTACCTTTTGCTGTGGATCTATAGTATTGTATCGGTGGACTTCATTAGATTTTACGAAGAAAGCTCGAAGAGGTGATGGTGCAGATACAATTTGAGATAACCTGTACACCAACCAGTCTCCAAGACCTCAAAATGGCCCAAATAAAGCAAATTGGCTACTAAAATCTCATTAGAGCGGTTTTGAAAATTGACTGTCGAAAGTAATCGCTGAATTGCTTTACTACAAGCTATGACTGATTAAATAAAAACTCGCACCTTCTCAAATAATCAGATACATATCCAAAGCCAAGTTTGTTATGATTGTGACTACTTTGGTTTTGGTTTAACGACATTCAACCGCTCTACCAGGTGGAATTGTCAATGTAAGAAAAAAAAATGACATTTAATCCCGATTTGTTTTTCATTTTACTCCCTCGATGTCGTCGTCAATGCTAACTCATAATGTACAGAATATTCGAGGAATACGTGCTAGCAATTGGCATGTATGAAGTGAGACTGATGAGGAATATTTGCAGATGGTGATTACCAATGCTACCCAAAAAATCCTTGTAAAAATGACGCAATCTGCGTTGAGCAGCCGCCCAACAGCTACAAGTGTGAGTGTCTAGAGGGATTCCAAGGCAATGACTGTGGAGGTATTATATGTTTTATATTCACTTCTATAATTTAACATTTCAATTCTGACCTAACCTTATTCTACCCGCGGGGGAGTTGGGTCTTACTGAAAGAGCATTCAAGCAATTATGGCCAAACTTTATGACGTTTCCCTAAAAATTGTCTGATCACGTGACAGGACGTTTCCATGGCACTAGTTGACGGCTCGTGTTACCACCCAAATTTGTTGTTTTTCAGCTTAGTTTTTCATGCGATTTTCGCTTTTTACGAAACGTTTCTTCCAAAACTTTACAGTTTTTTGCAACCTTAGATTTTTCTCTTTTTATAAACAAATTTGGAGATTTTCTGACATTTTTTAACAAGTTTGAAATCCAAGATGGCGGATTGGACGTCATTTTTGGCGTGATATGGTCGACGTGGTAATTGACACGTGCTGTCATTAAAATAAACAATTTGGGTGCACTTTCTGACACCCCCCCCCCCCCCCCCCCCCCCCCCCCCCACCAGGCACACGAACGAAAGAAATCCCAGGCAGAATACTTAATTAGCTTTGATTACAAAATAAGCGAAATTATTAGAAAGGGTAAGAAATCTGATAGCGCGTCATTTGTTTACGTTGGATGAAAGGATGACTCGAGAAACAACTGATTGTTTGTTTTTTTACAATTGATATAAATATTATTATTTTATAGTGGAGATTGACCCGTGCAATAATAATCCATGTCAAAACAGAGGAAAGTGCCGTCGCGAAACAAAATCGTCACTGACATATGTTTGTATATGTCCTGAATGGTACAAGGGGATACATTGTGAAGGTAACAACTACATACATCAGGAGAACGTGTAAGATTAGTTCTGATAGTATTAGAAGTAGCAGTAGTAGTAGTAGTAGTAGTAGTAGTAGCAGTAGTAGTACTAGTAGTACTAGCTAGTATAGTAGTAGTAGTAGTAGTAGTAGTAGTAGTAGTAGTAGTAGCAGTAGTAGTAATAGTAGTCGTAGTAGTAGTAGTAGTAGTAGTGTAGTAAGTAGTATAGTAGTAGTGGTGGTTTGGTGGTGGTGTGTGGTGGTAGTAGTAGTAGTAGTAGTACTAGTAGTACGTAACGCTTAGGAGCTTTAATTTACAACACGTTAAAACATACGTGCATCTGATGACAAGAGAAGGGAAAGGAAAGGAGAGATGGTACGACACATGGCTAGACAGGATACAGCTTGGCGTGGTATTGTATTCTCTACACTCTTGTCTTAACCCAGCTTTATCATTCTAAAGTTGGGCTTGTTCCATTCTTTGGGATCGTTATGTAAAGGCATCCGTATTTCAGACATTAAGTACCTCTTCTTCATAAGTAGGAGCAGGAGAGGATTATCTATGTGCCTCTTTCATGGTAATTTTTTGAAACTATATAAACAGTTTCGCGTCATGCTGTGAAAGTTAGTTTCATTTTCTTCTGATCGAAGCTGCGACATGACGTTACTCGAACTGAGCAACCAGGCAGCGCTCTTAAAATAGCTCAGCTATGGACTAAAAATTTAAAAATAGATTTTAAACATTATCGTTGGAAGAGAGCCATGTATGGCGGAATACTTCTCTTGGATCATCTTGTCTTGGTAGAAGTAACAAATAATAACTACATGGTCAGAACCGTTCTGGTCAAGTTGCAAGATAGTCTGTTCCTCCCAGGATCCTCTTAGCGCTTTTCATGCTCCTTCTTAAATTTATCAACAAATACCTTCACTAGCACTGTCAAACTATGTTTACGTATGTTCACTGGATATGTTATTTCTGAGCTAACTTAAAAAGCAATAGAACTTCTAAAACACACGATCATGCAATAATTAATATTTAATAATTATATTTAAGCTAAACAATCTCCGAGTTTACATCACTCACAGTGACAGGGTCTTGTTTCATTTGCTTTTAGAGAAAGTCCTTCCATGCAGTAGTAGTCCGTGTCACAACCATGCTACGTGTATAAACGATCCCAATGATCCAACAGATTTTATCTGTCAGTGTACGTCGTGGCTAACAGGAAAATATTGTGAAAGTAAGTTAAGAGAGTGTTTGTAAGCCAATCAAGGATAACCAATTTGCTTTATACTGTTGGCAAAAATGTGAAATTGGCTAATGATCAGTGATTAGTGATCACTCTGGCCAATAATCACACAGACGCAAAAACACGAGGAACCAATCAGAACTCGAAGCCAATACATGTAACCGTCGCCAAGCGCGGGAAAACGCGTGGAACCAATTGGTTTTAGTTTGGCATCCGATTGGTTAAGAAAGGGGCGCGAGTTTTTTTAAACCAATCAGAGAGCATAGTAAAGCAAACCGGCAAACGCATGTTTACTTTTGACAATTGAAAACCACTCTAAATGACGGATTCTCTAAATGACGCATTACTTCGCTTAGTGTCGCTGACGAAATGAACTGTTGTTCGTGTTTGGCATCCATTAGTAGATGGATATTTTTTCAACAAATCTTCGGCGTTGATTATCTACGAAAACGTTTTAACTTTTGATTTACCACAGTATTCTGATACTTGGTCTTTATCGGCTTGCCACATTTCTCGTTAACAAAACAAATATCCGAAAGTAAAAATAATTTCCACGTTGGAGTGTAGCCATGGTTACCTGAAAAATAAATAATTCCGTAGGAAAATGATACTGAACTATGTGGGATGGAGTACCTATCCATCATCTCCTTTCTATGTTCTTAAAGTTGACATTTCCGTTTACTTTATAGTAAAGATGACCAAGTGCGATGAAAACCCGTGCAAGGACCGAGGATATTGCCTTAGTAATGAAAGGGACCCCTCCTGGTACAAATGCTATTGTCAAGACTGGTTTGAAGGCACAGACTGTGAAAGTATGTTTCACATGAGAGGATGTTAAGATCAGGGCGTATCAGGCCTGGTCCCAAAAATTATAATATAAATACAAGCAAGCTTTGTAAACATTGTTGTTGTTTTTAGATAAAATAAAAAATTGCTAACAGCCAAATCCTGCATGGATTGCCAAACATAAAGGCATTATTTTATAATTAAGGAAGTTAGATTCATAGATTCCCCTTGCCCTCCACATATCTTGATACATAGTTTGGCCTGAACCACGTATACGTAGAAGTGGATAACAGTGTTGATTCGAAATTAATATCTTTATTGTTCAATTTATATTATTTTGTCTGGAGCTTTACGGTGCGGCTGATCCACTCATGATCAATCTCAATATCTGGGTCTTCTCGAAAACCATTTCCAAAGTTCAAAGTGTTCATGATCGAAGGTTCTTTTTTCTACTTTTAGAACAGATTTTCCCCTGCGATTTACAGCCTTGCCAGAATGGAGGCCTTTGTAGCAATGACGCCAAAGACATCTCGGAATATCATTGTCAGTGTAAAGAGTGGTTCTCTGGCAAAAGCTGTGAAGGTGATAATTGTTCATGATGTACATTAAAGAATAACATAAACGTTCTGTATAATTATATCTAAACATATAATTATAGAATGGAAATCAGATAATTAACTTTTATTGTAAATTTTATATAGTTCTACAAAAAAAAAATTATTGTAAACATAATTATACATGCACTGTTCCTGAATTATATTAGATTGATGTGTGTATTAACCATCACCACACAATTAAACGCCTGAATTGCACAGATGCTATCTTCCTTTCCAACGACTTTAACCCGCTTACATTTCGAATTCCCAGTAGTTGTTAAAAATTAAAACATAAATTGTTATTAATTTATTTCGTGTTTATACGTTATCAAGAAGAAGTATGACAAGTGCATAATATTCAAATATGTTTTTGTCATCGTACCGTCGACAAAATTAATACATTATCAAGCAGAATTGTGACAAGGATATAATTTAATTTTTCCAACAGTGCAACTAACTGCCTGTGACAGTGATCCTTGTGTTAATGGTGGATATTGTAACAGTGATCCCCAAACGCCTGAATTATACGAGTGTCGCTGTGGAGATTGGTATAAAGGCACCAACTGCGAAGGTCAGTTAGCAATCCTCTATATATAACAATGTACTGAAGGTCTAGCAATTCGCTAATCCTATAGCTGTAGCACCTATCAATTGCGACCTGGTGTTATGGCGTCTAGGGTCGATTAGAAAATCGCTCAAATAAATAAACTACTCAAACAATTAGAACTATTATCGCATCCTGTATTATTCTAAGCTACACTCGAAATACTTTATTGATAGTTTTATCTACGAGAAAAAAGGTTCTGTTGACTAATTTTCAATTGTTGACGTCTGTCTGTCTGTCTGTCTGTCCTGTCTGTCTGTCTGTCTCGGGAGACAATGGAAAGTAATTTTCAATAGTATAAGAGTTATATAAAGATATCCGCATACATGTTCTCGTGTTGTCTTCTTGGACAAATTACTATACTCACCCAGTGCTTCTTCAGTGACTCCGCCTTGTACGTGTTTTTGTATCTACCAATCAGATGCGAGATCACACCGAAAGACAATAATCGCGAAACCACGCACGCTTTTTTTGCTGTATAGTCATTTAATAACTATTACAGTAACTACTTTTCTACAAAAACAAAGTACAAATGTGAGTAATTTGCTGCAATTTCCACTTCGTTTTTCGTAGAAAATTCTCTGCAAAAATAACAATAGAATCATTGTAGGAAAAACGAAATAGACCAATTTTTGGCAAAGAAAGTGTGGTTTCGTGATCTTGCATGTGATTGGTAGATATACAATTGACATGTCAAAGTTAATTCAAAGTGTACAGTAAATGAATAGGGAGATTGGGGGCGGGGGGGGAGGGGGGGGGGGGGTATGGTAAAGGTACTATGAGTAGTTAGCCTGCGCTTGGGAAGCACTACTTCTTATTCCAGCTGCATGGCACTCACGACTCGACCAATCCCCAAGATTAGAACAGAGCTTTACCAGTTTTATCTACTGCCTTTTACATAATAAAATAAAAGACAAGTAACAAATTGTAAATATATGTCGTGTATGCAGAAAATAATAATCCTTACTTACTTTAGTATCTTTACATTCAATTCTCAGTTCAAATATTTCCCTGCGATGCCAAACCCTGTGTTAATGGAGCAACCTGCAGAAATGACAAAACTGATATATCTGTATACCACTGCGATTGCCCGGACGGTTACTTTGGAAAGAATTGTCAAGGTAACCTTTAATAGTTTACAACATCATCTTAATGTTTATATTTTATATGTATGTAAAAAGATTAGTATATAATTTTATTTATTAATTTCACGCACGTTCACGTTTTAACGAGCTTATTTAGCTCCTAGTAGGTGATACGTGTATAAATAAAAGATTGATTGATTTGTATATATGAAACCATTTAATTTAATTGTTAATAAATTTATTTGAGCTTAACATGGCAAACTAATTTATCACCGTTTGGTCGGACGTCCAGGAACAATTAGAACCACAAAAAGTATCTGTTGTTTTTGATTCTATTCTAGTTACATCTGTCATCGAAATTGGTTGCTTTATGGCACCGAAATCAGGTTTGAAGGACGTTCTGGGAAATCATAAAAATGATTTTGATCCAGCGAAAGCACAAACGTATATTCATGAATGCGGTGAGCTGGCATTCGAGAAGGGTTACAGTCATTTCGCTCTTGGAGTTAATGGCAACTGCTTGTCGAGTCAACATGCTGACAGAGAATACTACGAGAAATCAGGCACCAGCCCGAATAATTGTGAGAAGGGCATTGGAAACAAGTTTTCAATCGATGTGTATACCTTTGGTGAGTCAACTGTGTAAGTTAACTATTACTATTATATGTTAACCCTATTCTGCCTGGAGTGGGGGAGGGGGGGGGGGGGGGGGGGTTGGAGAGCCCGCGCATAGGAAGCAAGTTTTCAATTGATGTGTATACCTTTGGCGAGTCAACTGTAAAAGTGAACTATTACTATTATATGCTAACCCTATTCTGCCTGGAGTAGGGGAGAGAGGGCCCGCGCTGATTTCAAGCAATCATAGCTAAACTTTATGACTTTTCCTAAAAATTATCCGGGAACATATTTTGGTGTGTCAATTTTTTGATCACGCGACCTGATGTTTCCATGGAAACCAAGTTTTGACAGGCCGTTTTACCCAAATTTGATGTTTTCAGCTTAATTTTCATGAGATTTCCGCTTTTTTACGAAGTGTTTCTTCCAAAATCTTTACATTTTTTTATCCTTATATATTTTTTTTCGAGTTTTCAAATGAAATTTGGTGATTTTCTGACATTTCTGAACAATTTAAAAATCCAAGATGACGGATCCAAGATGGCGGATATTTTTAAAGTATGACGTTATTTTGGCGTGAGAAGCGAACAGTTTTCCGAGAGCAGATAATGCCCAAGGACAAATATCCGAGCATATTTTTGAAGCCAAATGGAGGCTATTGTAGTTATTATCCTTCAAATATTTTTTTCACAAGGCCTCTAGCTCTGTTTTCCGTGGAAGATCTCGGCTGAGCTGTTAAACATAAAAAAGCTATGTTGGCGTTCAAAAATATTGCTAGTCTGTTCAAAACATTATGTTCTATTCAATTTAACAATTTATTTTGGAAGAAAACTGAACGAGCGGGCGTAAAATGCAAATTTTGAAAACTGGGGAATATCACCGGATATTCCCCAGTTTTGGCTGCATCACGTGACGTGTTTAGACCAATCGCGCGCGAGAAAATTATTTGATGGATTGTAACCGTGCATATTTTTGAAGCCAAATGGTGGCTATTGTACTTATCATCCTTCAAATATTTTTTTCAAAAGGCCCGCTCTGTTTGCCGTGGAAGATCTCGGCCAAGCTGTTACATTGTAAACATAAAATAATCTATGTTGGCGTTCAAAAATATTGCTAGTCTGTTCAAAACATTCAGTTCTATTCAATTTAGCAATTTATTTGAGACGAAAACTGAACGTGCGAAAGAAAAATGCAAATTTTGAAAACTGGGCGGAATATCACTTGGAGAATATATAGAGGTTATTCAGCGGAAAGTTGTGTAATACGGCTGGGTATTTTTTACGAGTCAGTTTTTATTTTTTCGAGCCTTTAGGCGAGAAAAAATAAACACTGACGAGTAAAAATGCCCAGCCGTATTACACAACTTTCCGCTGAATAAATTGTTTATTATACGACATAATATATTTCCAAAAATATAGGCTTTCAACAGTGTTTTCCGTAGCGCGCGGTCAGGGGGACTAAGACCCGTTGAATACGGTCTCATATTTGCTCTCGTCTTTGTGCGTATTCGCACTCTAAAATGCTATGTCGTATAATAACACCGGATATATCACCGTGATTGTCACTAAAACAAACATGTTTGAATGCTTTATACACCACATAAGTTTCATTTTTAACGAGTGAATGCTTAGCATGAACGAAGTTATAGCGTATAGCGGACAAATTTCACTCGCTCCTCGGTCGATGGCCACAAGTTGTAAACAATAATGTATGCGTAGTGCGGTAATTTATGCATTATCAGTAAACAAAATGGCGTCTGGCGCGGATCTCTTCTATTTTTCAACACGGTATTTTCACTCCTACAATTACAATTAGACACCTTTTTGGAGTTCGAAATTGAAAGAAATAACCCTAAATAATACTCGACCGCCCAAAGAGGAAACATTTAGAATATTAAAAGTGAGTCACGTTTGAAGTTCTTCGATCGATTCAAGCTCTGATGAAGACTCAAGCTGTCGAAACTTTTAAAAACCAAGCTGCGGACTTCAAGACTTAGGAAAACACTTAAGTATGTTTGTATCTTCTTTATACCAAGTGTATGAATAAAATCTAATTTATCTGAATCATTCTATATTTTCTTTTGTACCACTATGGAATTCTATGATATTTTCTTTTGCTTGCGTCTGAACTATAAAAACCCTTCAATGCTTTTTTTCCAGCGTATACATTTAAAGCGAACTGATATTAGTACCTGTGTTTCTCATACTTGCGGGGGGAAAAAAGAAAAAAAAAACGAAAAAAAAAAACGTGCCTCCACCGGGATTCGATCTCGCGACCTTCGATACGCAAGATTCCTTTTTTGACTCACGGGGACACCCACGGGAGCGACAGAGGCCCTGTACTTTTGCTCCGCTGAACGAATGAACGACTATCGCGGGCTCAAATGAGATTCACCGTGGACACCGAGTTGCTGTTGTTTTGAGCTGGAAGTGGCTTGATTTACTCACCAAAGGACTGGTTTCAGTGGCTATGTTCATCTTTTCTATTCATGGATGTATTTAGACGCTCGACAGTGTTTTTTGGCTCACCCCCATATTTCCTTGGCGCTGGCGAATGGACTCGCATCGTTTGTTGAGTTATTTCTTTTATTTAAGTCTTACCTCAGCTAGTCAGCGCGATGGACGATGTTATCATATGCATGTATGTTATTTTAGTTGCATGAATGGTTGAAATAATTGTAAAATATTATTATCGGAACGACTGTGTGAGGAAGCGTTGCGTGACGGGGGACAAAAAACTAAGATTTACCTGTCATTTTCATATGTTTTTTTAATAGGAGGAGAGCAAACCCATTTTTGATAATTTAACTGTAGCTAATTTTAGTCCAAGAATTACAACTTCATAGATAACTGAAGTATTTTTCTTTCCAAGAGTTTCGTGTATGACAGAACTGAAGACGAATGAATGTTTACATATACAATTAATTTTATATTGTGCGTGCGAAGCACAGACTACACAAACAAGATCAGAATGTTTTGAAATGATTGAAATATTTTATTTCACGAACAGCAACATGCTTTAAAATAAAACTCAAACCAGTTCGAACAAATTGGCCGAATATTTAAACGACGTCTAAAAAGTTAGTTAATGAGGTCTAAATCAACTTATAAGCAGGTCAGTCTAAGTCGCTAAATGTTTTTTTAGTCTGTGTTTATATACACCTTCTAAACAGGGTTAACGTTTACTGTACGGTTATGAGCTTAAATATATACATTTAGGTTGGCCAGTCAGTTTAAAATCGTATTAGGCCATGGTTTTGTTAAACCCTGTGTAAACCTTGTTTTTAAAAATATTCGGCCCATAAAGTTGGCGATTATCGCTCGGGGATTATCGAATATCCGATGAGTACGATTAAAGACTTTTCGTTTGAGTTTCCCTCCCGACCAACACTGATTTGGACGTGAATACGAAATACACCGGCTTGCGTGAATGCCGCGCGGAATCTTATTGTTCTGTTTCGAGGAATAAATCGAGATTCAAAACTCGAAACTCGATTCTCAAAACATCGAGGACGAGACTGTCAACTTACATTTACCCGGTACTACTGCATATTTCTATGTTAATTAATTTCTTTACTTTTCCATTCACGAGTTGGCACATAGTGCCTTTGATTATAGCACGAATACTTTTCGAGATACAAATCGTCTTACCCAAATTGTTTTTTAGCTTAATTTTCAGTTTTCATAAAATGTTATGCTTTTTTACTATGAAATCCTTCCAAAATCATATCGTTGCCGTTTTAGCATCTTTATATTTTTCTTGATTTTTCAAATCAAATTTGGAGATTTTTTGACATTTCTGAACAAGTTAGAAATCCAAGATTTAGGATCCAAGATGGCGGATTTTTTTAATGTATGCCGTCATAATTGACACGTGACTGTCACTAAAATAAACATTTTTGGATGCTTTACACACCATATAAGTTTCATTTTCATAGCGTCAATACTTTTCGAGATACATAGGGGGGGGGGGGGGGGCACTTTTCTGCTCCCTCCCCTCCCCAGGCTCACGAACGAAAAAAACCCAGACAGAATAGGGTTAAAAAAAATACAAAGGAAATGATAGCCCTAGAGCGATTTTCTACTAAACTATCAAAATTAATGACGTCATTCTCAAGTCTCAACTAACGTAGACCGTCAAATAAAACATCCCTCATTTTGGATCCACCGTTTTAGATTTAATTTTAAAATATATTATCACAAAATCGCCAAATTTGCAAAAAGAGCCTAAAATAATATACCAATAATAAGACCGTATAAACCGAAAACAACTCCAAATTAGGCTCAACAGCCATTCAAAGCATGGTTCAGGCCCGTAGGGAGGAGGGGTTCGATGGGTGCGTGCACGGGATGTGGGGTCCACCTATAGTGGACCGACGGTTCAAAAGAAAGTGAATTAGTGGACAGGTGTAGTTTGAAAATGAAGTCTGAATCAAACAATCGCAGCTTTGAACGTGTTTACATATCGTCTTCATCAACAAAGACAACATCAAGCGAGTCATTTTCTTCTTCCAAATATTCACTCCTTTGGCTTAAAAATGTCTTTAATCGAAGGTCCGCATTATGTATTTTTAGTATTCTTTCATCGGTACAGTTCCAGAAATATTCATGTTTTTACGTTCGCTTTTGGCTGCCTGGTTTCATATCACACTGCCTTCAAAACGCACGAAATGTAGTCTCAGACAACCTTCGGCGCTCGTACGACCCCAACTTTCCCACTCTAACGCACCCCCCCCCCCCCCCCCCCCCCCCATTCAAAATCCTGTCTACGAGCCTGTGGTTGCCATACCAGAAACGTCAGGTTACGTGAGCAACAAATTGTTCTCTGATACACTTTAGGCAAACGGACGAAGTTTGATCATCATTGGTTGAATACTAAGTTTTTCTTAGGTGCATGTGAACCGCTATCTGCCACAAATATAAATTGGGAATATTTGAATGCTTATATTTTTTAGAAACTGTACCGAAATTTGTCGCCCAAGGTTGTTTTGTGGAAAAAACCAAAAGGGAGAAGTTGTTGATAGATAAATACGCCAGCTTCAATAGCAATTCAGGCCCCAAAGCTACCGTAGTATACTGTTCTACTTTGGCTCGGGACATGGGCTTCGACTACTTTGCTGTACAGAATGAAGTGGAATGTTGGACCAGTAAAGACATTGCTAAGACGTACCACAAGTACGGCAAATCAGATAAGTGTGTTGATGGAGTTGGTAAAGAATTGGCAAACTTTGTGTATCGTCTGCAGCCTTCGTATTCCTATCCTACTGGTTGCGATAACGATCCCTGTCAGAACAATGGGTTCTGTGTGGTGAACAAGGATCATCCCATGCAGTACACATGTGAATGTCAAGAAATGTTCAGTGGTAAAAACTGTCAAGGTTAGGAATATAAAAATTACAGAAAGAACAAATAATGTATATATCTTTGTTGTTGCTCTTAAAACAATATTATCAAACAAGTCAAAATAAACATAAATACAGTACAATCTTCGGTGGTTGATCAGATTTGTCTGTAGTCGCACTCGGAGAAACGGAGTGCGCAATCTCCGTAATGTGATATTTCTCAAAATGTTTTCTACAACGTCGTTTTGAAAACTTCGATTGGTTCTGTCATAGCATTAAAGCTCATGACTCAGTCGAACCTAATCATTACGGTCCACCCCCAAAAAATTGACGCTTCGCTTAGTTTGGGCTTGATTTGCCAGTTCCATTTTCTTCGTCAACGAGTATTCATATATGCCCACACTTTTTCTGCTAAACTTTCACTTGGGTACCTTGTTCGTAATTGCACTAGGCTGAACACTGCATTGAAGCATTGAACAAGTTTGTAGGTCAATGATACATTGCTGATTTTGTTATGATAAACACGCGGGGTTTGATATTGGTATTCGATTATTACAATTTTATTCGTTGAATAGAACTCGAGAAAACTACAAAGAACATAACAATATAATAGTAGCATTCTTCGATGGTAGTTTGCAATCCGGGTTTTGTTTTAGTTTTCAAAGCTTTTGCTTTTGTTACCTGAGATATATATTTCTTTTTTTCTTTAATAACATTTCTTGTTCAATATGGGATCCTGGCATTTGCTAAATTAAAGCGCCCAGAATGCACCAGATTGCATCGATCTCAGAGTACTTTAATTATCAAACTTTTCCTGGGGGGCATGCCCCGGAACCCCTAGAAAGGTGCGCTGACTGCGCAGAATGTGCTCCCAGATTGTCTCTCGTATAAATTTATATTAAAATTCCTGGATCCGCCCCTAAAAAGGATAGAGAATTTCTTTACGAACAAGCCTTCTAGAAGTCACAAGATTTATAGACGTATGTAAGGCAAATGTCTGTTATTAAATTTTAAACCAGGTTTAAAAAGAACGATATCATTCAATATTCTATCAGAGTATTAAAATGTCTCTAATGTGACAGCATAATGTCGGTGTAAGTTTGAAATGTGTTTTATTTTATTATCCAGTTCAAACCTTTCCGTGTGAAAGCCAACCCTGTTTGAATGGAGCAACCTGCAGTAACGATGGGAAGGATATTACAAAATACCATTGTAAATGCACTGGCGACTTTACTGGAGTTAATTGTCAAGGTAAACAGGTGGTTGTTATGTAACTAATTATTTAGTAAGTAAGTAAGTGAGAGAGTGAGTGAGCGAGCGAGCGAGCGAGCGAGCGAGCGAGTGAGTGAGGGAGTGAGTGAGTGAGTGAGTGAGTAAGTAAGTAAGTAAGTAAGTAAGTAAGTCAAATTTTTATTTTGAGAGGGTAGCACGTAATAGCCAGGCTAATAAACTTGTGGCCCTCTAATAAAAACTCTAAAAACTAAGTCTATTTAACTGAGTCTATTTAATCAGAAAACCCGAGCCCAGGACCTAGGGTGGGGTTGAAGAGCGCCCTACTGTTGCCACTCGACAAAGTTTTTTATTCAAAAATGGCGTTCGTTTCAACTGGTCAATCAAAATACTATGAGAGGTGGAGATGTCAAGATCCACGTTCGCGTTCTGACAGTTGACACCGCCTCCCACAGTTCTTGCAATTTGATTTGCTAGTTGCCATCAGAACGTTTTCAAAAAGATCAGCAAAGATTAATGAAAAACTTTGTCGAGTGGCAACGGGAAAATTCTGGTTAACCAGAAAGAGTCAATGTCCACTGAGTAGATATATGCATCGAGATATTTAATCAATGACCATTGAGACATGACACCAACACTACAACTAAAACATTTTATCATAATGTTTTCTTAAAACATCAACGCACTATCAAGTGGAAAAAAGATTCCAGGGATAGCGCGAACAAAGAAAATAACCAAAAAAACAAAAAAAAAATTGTTAAATTCTTGATGGTAACCAACATAAGAATAAATAGATCGGGCTTTCTGTAAGAAGAATTAAGTATTTTTATTTTGTCACTGGATTAATTTAAAATTCGTTTTTATTGGCAGTGCCATCATTCACTCGCATCGCCTGCTTCAGGTATTCCGGGAGCCTCATAGTCCTTGGCGACTTCAGGAAAGAGATAGGTGTAAACTGGGAGGCAGCAGCGGACGCCATAGTGAAGAAATGCGCCGAACTGACGTTTGACAAGGGATACAAACTCTTCACACTTGGAAATAATGGATTATGTCTTTCGGGAAAAGATGCGAGTGAGCATTATTACGAGAAAGGAGGAACAGGAGCTGAAAAATGTAAACAGGGAATCGGGCTTAATGGATTCATGTACGCTTACAGCTTTGGTAAGCAGTTGAAACACCTAGAGCATTCAAACATACAGTTTGCAAAAAGAAACAATCACTTTCGATAATTTTGTTATAGATGTATGATTATAACAATAGCATGCACTGTATAGTTGTATAATAGATCAATGTTATTTGTAATTCTTAGTTAAGTAGTTTAAATAGTTTAGTGAAGTGTTTTATGAACTTTGTTAAATAGACTAATTTTTTAAATTATATAATTTTAGGTAGATGTCCCCTATTAGTAGAGGGCTTTCCCTTGGCTAAAACACTTACGACACATTAATAAAGTTTTTGATTGATTGATTGATTTGATAAAGTAAAAAAAGCTGTTCTTCTGCCTTTCAAGTTAGTTAATTACACTTCACTAAAATGATAAATTAACAAATAATATCCGAGTATATTTTGAAGCCAAATGGAGGCTATTGTAGTTATTATCCTTCAAATATTTTTTTCACAAGGCCTCTAGCTCTGTTTTCCGTGGAAGATCTCGGCTGAGCTGTTAAACATAAAAAAGCTATGTTGGCGTTCAAAAATATTGCTAGTCTGTTCAAAACATTATGTTCTATTCAATTTAACAATTTATTTTGGAAGAAAACTGAACGAGCGGGCGTAAAACGCAAATTTTGAAAACTGGGGAATATCACCGGATATTCCCCAGTTTTGGCTGCATCACGTGACGTGTTTAGACCAATCGCGCGCGAGAAAATTATTTGATGGATTGTAACCGTGCATATTTTTGAAGCCAAATGGAGGCTATTGTACTTATCATCCTTCAAATATTTTTTTCAAAAGGCCCGCTCTGTTTGCCGTGGAAGATCTCGGCCAAGCTGTTACATTGTAAACATAAAATAATCTATGTTGGCGTTCAAAAATATTGCTAGTCTGTTCAAAACATTCAGTTCTATTCAATTTAGCAATTTATTTGAGACGAAAACTGAACGTGCGAAAGAAAAATGCAAATTTTGAAAACTGGGCGGAATATCACTTGGAGAATATATAGAGGTTATTCAGCGGAAAGTTGTGTAATACGGCTGGGTATTTTTACGAGTCAGTTTTTATTTTTTTCGAGCCTTTAGGCGAGAAAAAATAAACACTGACGAGTAAAAATGCCCAGCCGTATTACACAACTTTCCGCTGAATAAATTGTTTATTATACGACATAATATATTTCCAAAAATATAGGCTTTCAACAGTGTTTTCCGTAGCGCGCGGTCAGGGGGACTAAGACCCGTTGAATACGGTCTCATATTTGCTCTCGTCTTTGTGCGTATTCGCACTCTAAAATGCTATGTCGTATAATAACACCGGATATATCACCGTGATTGTCACTAAAACAAACATGTTTGAATGCTTTATACACCACATAAGTTTCATTTTTATAGCACGAATACTTTTCGAGATACAAATCGTCTTACCCAAATTGTTTTTTAGCTTAATTTTCAGTTTTCATAAAATGTTATGCTTTTTTACTATGAAATCCTTCCAAAATCATATCGTTGCCGTTTTAGCATCTTTATATTTTTCTTGATTTTTCAAATCAAATTTGGAGATTTTTGACATTTCTGAACAAGTTAGAAATCCAAGATTTAGGATCCAAGATGGCGGATATTTTTAATGTATGCCGTCATAATTGACACGTGACTGTCACTAAAATAAACATTTTTGGATGCTTTACACACCATATAAGTTTCATTTTCATAGCGTCAATACTTTTCGAGATACATAGGGGGGGGGGGGGGCACTTTTCTGCTCCCTCCCCCCCCAGGCTCACGAACGAAAAAAACCCAGACAGAATAGGGTTAAAAAAAATACAAAGGAAATGATAGCCCTAGAGCGATTTTCTACTAAACTATCAAAATTAATGACGTCATTCTCAAGTCTCAACTAACGTAGACCGTCAAATAAAACATCCCTCATTTTGGATCCACCGTTTTAGATTTAATTTTAAAATGTATTATCACAAAATCGCCAAATTTGCAAAAAGAGCCTAAAATAATATACCAATAATAAGACCGTATAAACCGAAAACAACTCCAAATTAGGCTCAACAGCCATTCAAAGCATGGTTCAGGCCCGTAGGGAGGAGGGGTTCGATGGGTGCGTGCACGGGATGTGGGGTCCACCTATAGTGGACCGACGGTTCAAAAGAAAGTGAATTAGTGGACAGGTGTAGTTTGAAAATGAAGTCTGAATCAAACAATCGCAGCTTTGAACGTGTTTACATATCGTCTTCATCAACAAAGACAACATCAAGCGAGTCATTTTCTTCTTCCAAATATTCACTCCTTTGGCTTAAAAATGTCTTTAATCGAAGGTCCGCATTATGTATTTTTAGTATTCTTTCATCGGTACAGTTCCAGAAATATTCATGTTTTTACGTTCGCTTTTGGCTGCCTGGTTTCATATCACACTGCCTTCAAAACGCACGAAATGTAGTCTCAGACAACCTTCGGCGCTCGTACGACCCCAACTTTCCCACTCTAACGCACCCCCCCCCCCCCCCCCCCCCCCCTCATTCAAAATCCTGTCTACGAGCCTGTGGTTGCCATACCAGAAACGTCAGGTTACGTGAGCAACAAATTGTTCTCTGATACACTTTAGGCAAACGGACGAAGTTTGATCATCATTGGTTGAATACTAAGTTTTTCTTAGGTGCATGTGAACCGCTATCTGCCACAAATATAAATTGGGAATATTTGAATGCTTATATTTTTTAGAAACTGTACCGAAATTTGTCGCCCAAGGTTGTTTTGTGGAAAAAACCAAAAGGGAGAAGTTGTTGATAGATAAATACGCCAGCTTCAATAGCAATTCAGGCCCCAAAGCTACCGTAGTATACTGTTCTACTTTGGCTCGGGACATGGGCTTCGACTACTTTGCTGTACAGAATGAAGTGGAATGTTGGACCAGTAAAGACATTGCTAAGACGTACCACAAGTACGGCAAATCAGATAAGTGTGTTGATGGAGTTGGTAAAGAATTGGCAAACTTTGTGTATCGTCTGCAGCCTTCGTATTCCTATCCTACTGGTTGCGATAACGATCCCTGTCAGAACAATGGGTTCTGTGTGGTGAACAAGGATCATCCCATGCAGTACACATGTGAATGTCAAGAAATGTTCAGTGGTAAAAACTGTCAAGGTTAGGAATATAAAAATTACAGAAAGAACAAATAATGTATATATCTTTGTTGTTGCTCTTAAAACAATATTATCAAACAAGTCAAAATAAACATAAATACAGTACAATCTTCGGTGGTTGATCAGATTTGTCTGTAGTCGCACTCGGAGAAACGGAGTGATTTATTTACATGACAGAACCAATCGAAGTTTTCAAAACGACGTTGTAGAAAACATTTTGAGAAATATCACATTACGGAGATTGCGCATTTTAGGATTGTCTACCGCATTAAAGCTCATGACTCAGTCGAACCTAATCATTACGGTCCACCCCCAAAAACTTGACGCTTCGCTTAGTTTGGGCTTGATTTGCCAGTTCCATTTTCTTCGTCAACGAGTATTCATATATGCCCACACTTTTTCAGCTAAACTTTCACTTGGGTACCTTGTTCGTAATTGCACTAGGCTGAACACTGCATTGAAGCATTGAACAAGTTTGTAGGTCAATGATACATTGCTGATTTTGTTATGATAAAACACGCGGGGTTTGATATTGGTATTCGATTATTACAATTTTATTCGTTGAATAGAACTCGAGAAAACTACAAAGAACATAACAATATAATAGTAGCATTCTTCGATGGTAGTTTGCAATCCGGGTTTTGTTTTAGTTTTCAAAGCTTTTGCTTTTGTTACCTGAGATATATATTTCTTTTTTTCTTTAATAACATTTCTTGTTCAATATGGGATCCTGGCATTTGCTAAATTAAAGCGCCCAGAATGCACCAGATTGCATCGATCTCAGAGTACTTTAATTATCAAACTTTTCCTGGGGGGCATGCCCCGGAACCCCCTAGAAAGATGCGCTGACTGCGCAGAATGTGCTCCCAGATTGTCTCTCGTATAAATTTATATTAAAATTCCTGGATCCGCCCCTAAAAAGGATAGAGAATTTCTTTACGAACAAGCCTTCTAGAAGTCACAAGATTTATAGACGTATGTAAGGCAAATGTCTGTTATTAAATTTTAAACCAGGTTTAAAAAGAACGATATCATTCAATATTCTATCAGAGTATTAAAATGTCTCTAATGTGACAGCATAATGTCGGTGTAAGTTTGAAATGTGTTTTATTTTATTATCCAGTTCAAACCTTTCCGTGTGAAAGCCAACCCTGTTTGAATGGAGCAACCTGCAGTAACGATGGGAAGGATATTACAAAATACCATTGTAAATGCACTGGCGACTTTACTGGAGTTAATTGTCAAGGTAAACAGGTGGTTGTTATGTAACTAATTATTTAATAAGTAAGTAAGTGAGAGAGTGAGTGAGCGAGCGAGCGAGTGAGAGAGTGAGTGAGTGAGTAAGTAAGTAAGTAAGTAAGTAATAAAATCTTTATTTTGAGAGGGTAGCACGTAATAGCCAGGCTAATACACTTGTGGCTTTCTAATAAAAACTCTAAAAACTAAGTCTATTTAACTGAGTCTATTTAATCAGAAAACCCGAGCCCAGGACCTAGGGTGGGGTTGAAGAGCGCCCTACTGTTGCCACTCGACAAAGTTTTTTATTCAAAAATGGCGTTCGTTTCAACTGGTCAATCAAAATACTATGAGAGGTGGAGATGTCAAGATCCACGTTCGCGTTCTGACAGTTGACACCGCCTCCCACAGTTCTTGCAATTTGATTTGCTAGTTGCCATCAGAACGTTTTCAAAAAGATCAGCAAAGATTAATGAAAAACTTTGTCGAGTGGCAACGGGAAAATTCTGGTTAACCAGAAAGAGTCAATGTCCACTGAGTAGATATATGCATCGAGATATTTAATCAATGACCATTGAGACATGACACCAACACTACAACTAAAACATTTTATCATAATGTTTTCTTAAAACATCAACGCACTATCAAGTGGAAAAAAGATTCCAGGGATAGCGCGAACAAAAAAATACCCCAAAAAAAAAAAAAAAATTGTTAAATTCTTGATGGTAACCAACATAAGAATAAATAGATCGGGCTTTCTGTAAGAAGAATTAAGTATTTTTATTTTGTCACTGGATTAATTTAAAATTCGTTTTTATTGGCAGTGCCATCATTCACTCGCATCGCCTGCTTCAGGTATTCCGGGAGCCTCATAGTCCTTGGCGACTTCAGGAAAGAGATAGGTGTAAACTGGGAGGCAGCAGCGGACGCCATAGTGAAGAAATGCGCCGAACTGACGTTTGACAAGGGATACAAACTCTTCACACTTGGAAATAATGGATTATGTCTTTCGGGAAAAGATGCGAGTGAGCATTACTACGAGAAAGGAGGAACAGGAGCTGAAAAATGTAAACAGGGAATCGGGCTTAATGGATTCATGCACGCTTACAGCTTTGGTAAGCAGTTGAAACACCTAGAGCATTCAAACCTACAGTTTGCAAAAAGAAACAATCACTTTCGATAATTTTGTTATAGATGTATGATTATAACAATAGCATGCACTGTATAGTTGTATAATAGATCAATGTTATTTGTAATTCTTAGTTAAGTAGTTTAAATAGTTTAGTGAAGTGTTTTATGAACTTTGTTAAATAGACTAATTTTTTAAATTATATAATTTTAGGTAGGTGTCCCCTATTAGTAGAGGGCTTTCCCTTGGCTAAAACACTTACGACACATTAATAAAGTTTTTGATTGATTGATTGATTTGATAAAGTAAAAAAAGCTGTTCTTCTGCCTTTCAAGTTAGTTAATTACACTTCACTAAAATGATAAATTAACATTAATAAATATTTACTTTCTCTTTCTATTCTAGAGACGCCCCCACAGTTTAGTGCTGTTGGGTGCTACAAGGAAAACAAAGGTTCCAACAGGCACCTAAAGAATAGATATGCATCTTTTGTGGCTCAGAAAAATGTTGCAGATCCCAAAGCTACCATCATGCAATGCGCGCATGTTGCACGTGCTATGAAGTTGAAGTATTTTGCGTTGCAAAACTTTGGCGAGTGCTGGACGGATGGTACGTTGGAGGAGGCGTACAAAACATACGAAAATGCTGAAGAAAGCAATTGCAAGGATGGAATCGGTGGAACTCTTACCAATTTTGTTTATCACATGAAGTAAGTTACTTTATGAAACTGCGATCCAGGGCGAGGTTGGGGAAAATCATGTGCGTATTGTGAATATCAAAACTTCCTGCATTAAATACACTCTACTGTAAAATGGAAATGTTTTCTCTCCAGATATACATTTTAAACCCTCGGAAATGCATGCCATTAATTGACAGAAAGACTCCCTGGACCTAGAAGCCTATTACAAAATAAAACTATTACAAACATGAAACTATTACAAACATGCTCTAATCAATTTCTACGTGTCCGACAATCCTCGGACTTGGAAATCAGTCTGTATTAAATGTAACACAGGCCGCAGCCTTGATCGCCCTCTAACCTGTTGTTTTCTAATTAGTATCTAATTTAGACATACATACATATATATTAAATATCTTTTTCTAGTTCTTGGGTCCACTGTAATTGGCCATGCTGTTGTGGTTGCCCTGCCTATTTGTAATATTTATTCCGTTTTCTGTTTATTTTGTTTATATATATCTTAGGCGAAGATAAATAAAATAAATAAAATAAAATAGAAGCCACCGAAAATGTCCACCAACAGAAGTTCAGTGCCTGGTGACTGTACAATAGAGGCCACATCTGAAGTTCAGTGCCTCAGTACTGACTGTACAATAGAGGCCACGCCTCAGTACTGACTGTACAATAGAGGCCACATCTGTTACTGACATAATCTCTCTCTCTCTTTTTTTTTTTTTTTTTTTTTTTTTTCCCCCCCAGAACGATGTAGTGGTGGATGGCAGCCGGTCAAGTCAAGCCTCGCAAAAATGTCATTTAAATTACGTAATTTTCTTTTTTGGGTTAGGGTTAGATGGTGATATACATCTAAATTAAACTAATAAAATCCAGTTATTGTCATAGGTGACAACTGAATGGAAAGTGTGAATGACATTTAATAAATAGAGTGCTGCCCACTATTTAAACGGCAAGCTTTCTATCAACGTCGATAGAAACCGAGAGCGAGCCGTCTAACTGTTTTAACATAACCCACTGACCGATCTATCAAAACAATTTTAATGTTCGATACACTGATTTGTGCAATACTAAATCGCGCCCGCGCTCTGACAAACTACCGTCTACCGATCGTTAGATGGCCCCTGTGTAGCCAATCACATTGCGCGTTTACCTGATAGTCGGTCAGTGGGTTATATTATATTAGATATCTATACCGTATCTAAACTACACGTCAGTCTCTCTTACTTCCCGCTTTTCGCATAGGTTTGATCTTTTGCTCTTCTCCATGAGTAATGGAACTAGGAAAACAATACAGTTCGCCACCATAAATACCAGTCCTGTGAATAGAAACGCCGCGTTATAACTGTGAAAGCTGTCGTACATCCATCCAGCAACAGGCGCTCCTGCACTGCGCGTAAATGACATCGTAAAAAACGAGATTCCTAAGCCATACGCAAATTTATCTACGCCCACGATGTCGCGAATCAGTAGTGGGTTTAACGTCACGTAACAACCCTCAAAGAATCCGAATGCAAATGCGTAGACCACGAGCCATTTGTAAGAACTGGCTAAGGTAACCAGTGTGGATGACACACTTATTCCTAATAAACCAGTTTGCCAGACGTAAAACCGGTTGCACTGTTTACAGTCCGCTAATCTGCCAGATATAAGACGTCCGATACTGGAACCGATCGCTAAGTAGCTAATAAGTAACGCAGCTTCAGTTTTCGGGGCCCCAAAGTCTTCTGCCATCTTGACCTAATGACGAACAATATCAGTTAACAGTGGGTTCACTAAAAGTAATAGAACAGTTTTCAATTGAGTGTCGTAAAACCACTGAGACCCAAAGCAATTACAATGGCCAATCACAACAAACGTAAACAACACAATGAACTAATTACAATTCGAAGCAAATACACGTAACCGGCGCCAAGCGCGGGAAACGCGTGTGAGGGCTTGGACAGTAAAATTATCTTACCCAGGCTCCAGCTCTGTGTATCTGGAGTCCAAGAACGAAACATTACATCATTTGATTCCAATCTCGTTCCCAGAGATATCGTTACCCTTGTCCAGCGGTGGAGCGGCCTTATTCTGCCTACCTCTTATTATATTACTGCGCCTTTCAATAACATGCCAACTCTCGCGAACTCAACGGCTTCGTTTTTTGCTGCCGTCAATCACTTTAGCGGACCTCTCAGGAAACAGAAGTTCACTTCAACGGGTTCAAAAGGTCCGTGGGTTGTGATTGGTAGATTTCGATTCATTTTGTTTGTTTCTTGTCTTTACGGTCCGTTGGTTGTCGCCGTTAACTATGATTGACGGCAGCGAAAAACGCAATCGAAAGTTAGGTTTTGAACTTCAGAGGTCGCGTGTTATTGAAAGGCGCAGTAATAAGAAAAATAAATTAACATAAAAAACTCACCAAATGAACATACGGTACTAGGTATCCCAACATCACGAAACATAAAGCAGCCACATAAGTAAGAAAACCTGGCCTTTTAAATAGTCCAATCGAAATACTTTATCCGCTTCTCAGCTATCGGCGACGTCATTGTCGTGTGTCCAACGGGACGAAAAACCATCCCACACGCGAAAAGGACTGAGTGAATTGCGGCAAGAATCAGGAAAGATGAAGATAATCCAAATGTTTTGAAGAGCCATTGTGAGACAGGACTCAGTGTCAAGGTACCAACTGAGCTGCCACATGTTATAATCCCATTGGCCAGAGAATGACGTGTTTTAAAATGCTTCGATATAACCACAAATGTAGAAAAGTAACCCAGCGATACGCCCAGACCCCAAATAACGCCATGGGTAAGGAACAAATGATAAAGACTGGAATAGAACGAGGACAACACCATGGCAGCAATGCATATGACTGCACTGGCGATAGTCACGACACGGCATCCATATCGCTCGCACAGGGAAGTGCTTAGTGGAGCAGTAATGTACATAACTGAACCAGGAAGAGAGCCAACCCAAGCTGTTGATGAAAAACAAACATTACTGTATAATCTGGGATTATTTATAATGCTAATCAGGTCTTCTTTTCAGGTCAATCAAGCCTGTTTCAGCAGCTCACGCACGCACAAATTGAATTAATAATGAATACAATATATCGTAAACTCCCGTTTTATAACGCCGCCCCCCCCCCCCCCCCCCCCAACACACACTACACTTATAGGCCCATCCCCTCCCCCTTGATATAAACTCCCACCCTCCATTCTTTTCCTCACAGAACATTGCACAACTTCAAATAGCAAATTAGGAAATACAGTTGAACCCCGATTAAGCAGTCACCTTTTAGCGGCCACCCCCGGTTAAGCGGCCAGTTATAAAGTCCCGAAATTATTGTCAGTATAATATTGTAAATAAAACCCTTATTAAGCGGCCACCTTTTGCCGTCCCGATGAGGGCTTTCCCATTGTTTTTACCCCGATAAAGCGGCCACTAAGAATCTAATACACGTAGTTTGGCCTTGTTTGAAAAACCTGATGACAGATAAGAGTCTGAAATAGGAGGTGACGAATGATTAAAACATTCAAACAACAGTGACGTTTGTACCACGCCTTATGCTAATTTCTGACGAAACCCCGTTTAAGCGGCCAACCCCAATTAAGCGGCCACTTGCCATTTCCCCGAGGGTGACCGCTTAATCGGGGTTCGACTGTAACAATATATTTGCTACTTATTGACTGCAGTTATCGATTTCTTGTTATTCAGACCGGGCTTCGTTTGACTTGGGGGCGGATCCCCGCCCGGTAACATCAAGAGTATTAAAGCTACGTGAATGAAACTTGGAGAGTATATAGTAGGTCAAAACTGTTTCCTTTGAGGTATGCAACATGGGATAATGACGTCATATGACGCGGGAATTACGCCAAACATCTTGGATTTCCTGATTTTTCAATTCGTCAGAAAACTGATTTCCAAATTTGTAAAAACCATGCCTGTCAAAATATGGTTGCCATGGAAACACCACGTTTCGTAGACAATGGCCTGTCATAAATTTCAGGTAAAGTCGGAAGGTTTGGCGGTTTTTGCTTAAATATTAAAGAAAGTTATAAACGGATTTATAATATACTAACCATGGGATAATGCATTTTCAAGCAATTTGATTGGTTCCCTACTCATGGTCTCAGAGGCATTATACCCTCTCTACCTTATTTGGAAATGCCGCGAAGTTCAAATGTTTTTGTCTCGGGGAAATGGCGGAATATTTTCGTATTTTTCCAGTTTCTTCGGAGAAATTCGACATTTTCCCTGCAATTTGTATATTATAAAACAATTATTCGCCTCAGGCTCGTGAATATTGGTGAATATTCCCCTCGGACTTCGTCTCGGGGAATATTCCCAATATTCACTTCACCTTCGGCGAATAATTGTTAAATATCCCAGCTTCCCGCTCCGCCGCTATAAAGCCGCCAAAAATCCTTAGGAAGTTGTATAATTTTGTGTCAATTGGGCGTACGTTAGTTGTACCTGTATCTCCTCTGCTGGAGTTAAATCTGTCCGCGACTGCTGCATATACGACTCCCCCACAATTGGCGAATCCACCCAAAAGAAACTGAGCTATGAAGGCAAATACACAAACCAACCATCGCCAATTGCTTTCTTCTGACTTCATGGTATGTTGTCTGACTCACTAGGGAGGGGTGAGGATAAAGACGTTAATTATTATGTCATCCAACAACATTGTTAATCAACAGCAAACTTGGATTTCTGGGTACTCAATTTGGGAAATATCCTCCGGGAAGGGGGAAGTACTCCCGGCCCTGAAATGTTTTGGTGGTCGGGGGGGGGGGGGGGGGGAGAGAGAAAGGGTGACCTGCTTCTTGAAACCACAGGCAGCCCAAGCGGTACCGTCACGATATAATGGAAAACATCGAAAAATGATAACTCGACGGAATCGCCTCAAACCGGCCTGAGAAGCTGGCAAACTACAAAGAATACAACGCAGCAACAGGGTAAGTCGTTTTTATTCACAGAACATTCGATTTTATATCACTCTAAGACATAACCATTGCGTTCTCATACAAACCCTTATAAATCGAGTCTTTGTAACCGATACCGCTTACATGATGGTAGAGCGTTTGCACCGGAATTCTTTTTGGCATAATTTGGCAAATTAAAACGAGCATGTTTTGGCAATTTTTGACGAAGTAGCACTGCTAGCATAATCGGGCATATTTTGGTCATTAGCCGAAAGCATATTATCAGCCAAAAGTCATATTTTGCTTGTGTTTCAAAGCCTGTTTCTCAAATAAAGCATAATTCCGGCATTACGTTGACTAATGAAATAAGTTTAAGGAAATATTCTAAGCGGTGTCACGCAACTCGTCCAGCTGAAAGTCAGTCGTTCGTCGAATACAAGACTGTGAACTGGAAAGCTTACATGCAGATGTTGGGAGACTAGAAGTTTCGGTCCTTCTGTATCTCTTTGTGGTATCCATAGGAAACTCAAGCATAATATTTGCATATCAATGTATTTACAGATATAATTATCTTACCAGGAGTCTTCTGCCTGAATAATCATAGGAAACCCAAGCGTAATATTTGCATATCAATGCATGTATACAAATATAAGAGTTTGTATGCGATTTGACACGGAACATTTTGAGCAATAAATAAAATTGAAATTACTGAATAAAGTTCAGGAAACATTACATGGTGTTGTTTGCTATCCTTACGTGTTTATTAAAACGCAATTTTGAGCGATTTTAGTTCTAGTTAACTTACCATGTATAATATATTGACAAGGAAGTAGTCTTCTGCCTGAATAATCGGAATAATCTACTTTCATCGCTCGACTCGTTTCGAAATTCGACATCAAACACTGCGTCCGTGAGTGAAAATATATATTTAAAACAACCAAATCTGATAACGTAAACTGAACGAATATAATATATATTTTTAAATAAAAGCTATATTTACTTTACTGTATAACGTTGATGTGAAAATTGCGACATTTTGTTGACCGCTCGGTTGTTCCCTTTCACGCATAAATAAATTCTGCAAATACAGATACCTTTTGTATCTATATATTATATGCACCTGAACATAATGAAATGGTCTCCATAAGCGGGACACGACGATGGCGCGGCAATTTCGTCCTCAACGGGTGGTAGACGGAACAAATTGTCGCACGATTAAAAGTAGCGCGACCCTTCCCATTGGGGCTTAACTTGACTGGTGTCTAGTGCTAACCGCGCGCAGGCGGGACGATTGTGATCTTCACGGATTGTATGGCGGCTATTTTGAAACGCTTTATGATTTTGTGGAGCGGCTAATTTCTTTGGATCACGAGTTATGTCCAATAGACCAATTTCGATATATTAATATTCTAACTTGGCTCCGAGGCTTAGGGGAATAAGACAAAAGAAATCGACAAGAAATCACATCGAGGTCGAGGGATGAATAAATCATTTCTTTTGTCTTATTCCCCTAAGCCTCGGAGCCAAGTTAGAATATTAATATATCGAAATTGGTCTATTGGTTTTCCCAAAAACATTTGTGTCATGCCGCCTATTTTGGTACGGAAATTCGAGCGAATCTCGAAACGAGTCGAGCGGTGAAAGTAGATTATTCCGAGTATTCAGGCAGAAGACTCCTTCCTTGTCAATATATTATATGGTAAGGTAACTAGAACTAAAATCGCTCAAAATAGCCCTTTTCACGGTTAACTCTGCTCATTTGCATTACAATGAAATCTAGCATGTATGTGAGGCAATTTCGGGCTATTTTGTAGTTTTAGCCCGAAATTGCCTCGCATCCACGTTGGATAACATTGTAATGCAAATGAGAAAAATCAACCGTGAAAAGGGCTATTGGATAACAAACACCATGTAATGTTTCCTGAACTTTATTCAGTAATTTCAATTTTATTTATTGCTCAAAATGTTCCATTTGAAATCTTATATTCGTAAATACATTGATATGCAAATATTATGCTTGGTTTTCCTTTATGGGGTATCTGGCAGAAATGACGTCACACGGCGGGCCACGCAACCGACACGCAACCTCGATTCCAGGCTCTCTCTCCTTTTCCTCAACGACAAGGGAGGAAAAGGAGAGAGAGCCTGGAATCGAGGTTGGTGGCCAAGTACCCGCAAATCACCGGAGGCGAGGGTTTTTTTTGGTTATAACACTCATTCGTATGCGAGAAGTGACCGTTGTAGGGAAGTTTTTAAATAAATAAATATTACAAAACGCCAGACGAGCTGAGCTCATGGGGGACAAAATTATAAGCCTCGCTTCGCAAAGAGTCGTGTCTGCAGTCAGCATTACATATATTTGGAAAAGAAATCCGAGGGCAAAGCGCATGTCACACAAAACGTTCTCACTTTCGATCGTTTCGCTTTATAGTAATACCGTATTTGTAAAATGGCCTTGTGAAGCAAACAAACAAGGAAGATGTGTCGTGATACCTCGGAATACTAGTCAGATGGCTACGTTTTTTCGGACTGCAAATCTAACACAGCTACTGTCCTCGTAATTATGCCGGGAACTATCTGCTTTGACTGTCAATAATATGAATCGTCGCCACTTCCGATCACGAACAAAGAATTCAACCATTCGAGACGGCACAACCATTGTTTTTATCAAATGGTCCTTACAACCTTACCTTCTCTACATCCGTTGACTTGACATCAGATCAGGGCGGCCACGCTCACTCAAGGGGATCATCATGTTCCAATATAAACACAGTCGGCAAGAAAATTTACCCCGGGATGATGTGCCCGGCCGCCACACGCCATTGGGTTTGTTGCGCGGTTACCAAGACCTGATCAAACTGATCACGGGGGTCACGAAATCGCCGAATAGTGGAAGTAAAAACTTTCGGTTCCAGTATAGTTGTGAAAAATGCAATTTATCTGCAAGTTATGGTCGAATTTAGATGTTCTTTGATGGAATTGTTGTTTTTCTTTTTTTCAATCCAAGATCACGTGGAGACGATATTGCGTGACAGTGAGTTGAGCCAAATGCTATTTGATTTTTGCGAAAATAAAATGACGAGTAAAATCCAGCTGCCATATTAAATAGAAACAATTTAAAAAAGTGTTTATTGTTGAGTAAATAGCCCAGGACTACTCAGAAGAATGCGACTGAGATTACACTGGTGCACTGGGGAGAGTTTTGCATTGCTTCACACCTCTCAACGTCATTTCCGGGCGGAAGTTGCTAGCGTTGTCCCGATCCTACTGAATTGCGATTTTAGCAATGTTCAAATTCCTATCCGACGGGCCCAACATTACCTGACAGTGGGATTTGTCAAGTAATCCGGAAAAGCATTCTAGATTGACAGGCTCGTACAATCTACGAATACTTCAGCTCACCACAGCCAAGTGATTTACTTTGTGAATTTTTATGAGCGCAGTGTTGTCACCATTTTGGCGCGAGAATTCGAGCAAAGAGAAATGGCGTCTACATCGAGAGTCAGAGTTGCTGTGTCAGTGAGACCCTTTAGCGACAGAGAACTGGACAATGGCGAGGAAAGTGTGCTGTGGACACAGGACGATGAAGTGCGAGTGCTTAATCCAGAAACTGAGAAAGAAAAAGTGTTTAAATTTGATCACACAGTGAGTTACATGAAGGTCTCTTTCGTGGTTACGGTTGTTTAGATATTGGATGTTCATCTTGTGTATTGGTCGCTTGATGAGAAAGCTATGTGTTTTCATTTTGAGCAAAATCTTTACTTTTGAATGAGAGAAATCACGTTTCGAGTCATTAACCAGATTGGTAATTTTATCGACTAATTACAGTTCTGTAGCAAGCCGAAACAAGACACCGACCCGCCGGCTGATCAGGCGAAGGTAGGATTAATTTTTAAAGCTTTTAAATATTGGATCTCACGTTCTTTTCATTTTAGACACTAAAATAACATCTATATCTCGCTTAGTCGAGGAAAAGGCTAGTTTTCTTTTGTGGTCTGATGTATAAATAAATTTATTTAAGCTGATCTAATTTAGCTTATTTATTCGGCGATCTGTAAGCTTGTAGTACGGTAGAAAGCAAAACGGCGTGATCATATCCTGTCTTATCGTGTCCACTGATCCGTAAACTTGAGAGCTACAAAATAATTTGGCGACTTTCTGGTTAAAATAACTTAAATATTACTCTGTTTGATTCGTATTTTTAATTATTAAGTGGCTGAAAAAGGTGCGGACCGGATATGACAGTTTTGGAAACGAAACGATGTGTCTGCAGCCGGAAACATGTTGCACGTTGGTATTTGTTTTCCTTGTTCCATGGAGGATGTAGGAGTACTGATGATCGAGTTTTTGAACATCATAAAATTATAATAATGATAACTCGGGGCGTAAATGATCAAATTTTCCCATTGGAGTGTTTTAATAAAATTAATGTTCGTGTGTGGGAAATGTGTCAAATATCTACTGATCTGCCATTTACCAAAAAAATTAATAACAAATCTAGCGAGTACATATTAAGTTATTAAGTTATATATTAAAATCATTTTCTTTGAAAACTAATTGCAAGTCCTTGTGATCTTTCAAGTATGTAAGTATTTGCATATAGATATAGAAATTACCAGTGAGTTGTTATGACAGCTAATTGTTCAGTTGTCAATACTCAATTTACTGTCAAGAACGTGCGAGAACAGGTGAGATAGAGGTCCATGTATCCAGGGTCCAGGAGATAGAGGATCCATGTATCTCAGTCTTACAGAAAACGTGGAATACAACAAACTCCTTTATACAAAGTCCCTGGTATAACGAACAATATAAAATATATAATCCTCAGCCCGGCCAAAGTTGCAGTAGAACCTTGATAAAATGAACCCATTATAACGATGTAAATTTACTAATGGAACCATTCAATAGTCAAACTCATGTCTAATTAGGTTCAGTGAACTGGGTTCCATATTCCAGCACAGAAGCCCTTACAAGTGCATATCATTTGCATCAGTGTAGCTATTTTTTGTACCCCAAGCTTCATCACTTTTGAAGTGGAAACTGTCTTGTAAAGCTGAATGTATTCCCAAAGCAGCAAAGATGAAAAATGCCATGCCCCCCCCCCCCCCCCCAAAAAAAAAAAAATAATAATAATAATAGTTATTTTGACTAGGTAACTCATTTTTATTACCATTAAACAGTCTTGTTAAGAGCTACATGTATTTTCCAGATTACATGTAAATAAGCGGTAGTCCCTTCTCTAATAGCCCCCTCACTCCCGCCCAAGGTGTTGAAAGAATTGTAGTCAGTAAACTGAATTCTTTATAATAATAAATACATGTATATTTTGTTTGTTTAGGTTTTGGAAGATGTTGGTCAGTTTGTACTTTCATCATGTTTTGGTGGTTACAATACTTGCGTGTTCAGTTATGGAGCATGTGGCAGTGGTAAAAGTTTCATTATGTACGGAACAGATCAATTTCAAGGCCTTACCCCTTGGATATGCAAGAGTCTTTTCACAAAAGCTTCAGGCTATGAAGATGACACATCATTCAGAGCTGAAATAAGGTAATCAAATTATTATTATCATTCATTATTAAGGGCAAATTGTGATTGGCAAAGCCCTGAGCTATGAAAATTATGTACAATTATACCTGTTTAATGCATTGGTTTTGTTGCCAAGTTCTATTATTGGTTGAGAAACGCCTAAAAACACGCCCTCAGGTTCTACTAACCAATTCAATGAGAGCAAATTAAGTCTTCAGGAACATCTTTAACCAATTCATAGTTCACATGAACAGTCATCTTGCAGGCACAATGTTTCCATATTGTTTTACAAAATTTAATGCACATTTTCTCTGCAGGTTCTGACGTGTTAACTGATTATATCATTTTTTAGTTTCCTTGAAATACACAAAGAATTTGTGAAGGATTTACTGGGAAGAAGAAGAAACTGGCAGGACTCATTAAGAGGTACATTAAATGTCTGTAGTATTAAGACCTATTAAGACCGGCTAACATTTCCTTGCAATTGGGATATATATTATATGGTGTTTTCAGTTGAGACCAACAAAAAGTTTATAATAAACATAAATTTGTCATTGTCATGTAATTTTTTAACATTTTTTACATGTAATTTTTAACTTTTAACTCTTTGTAAACACATTATAATTCATTTTAATGCGATGATGTGATCAATAAACAACATTATTTATTTATTTAATTGTGGTTGCTTTTAATTTAGCAATTTGTATGAAGGATATACTAAAGTTTTGTTAGAGATATTTATACATACATGTACATGTACATTTAAAGTACATTGTTCTTAAAGTACTAATTACAAGTAATTTTAACAGGAATCAACCTGATAATGACCTCTAATTAGTTAAGAAAATTACATACATGTACATCTAACAGTTATGTACCTTTAAATTATATACCAGTTGACAATTTCTTGTTCTTCTTCTACATTGTATTCTGTTTAACTGTCATTCATTTTTTTAATGTAATTTTATTAACTTTGCCTTTTTGTAGTCCGTGAACATCGTGAACTGGGCGTGTATGTTGACAAGTTGACTAAACATATTGTTACAGATGTTAGTGAAGTATTAGGATTAATTGATAAAGGAAAGAAAAATAGGTGAGTTGTTGTTTAGATGCATGCAATATTTTATTCTTACTATAACTTCTGTGCAACACTGCAGCATTCACAATGAATTTGAGAAATATTACTAATTAGTGTACAATACTTGTAAGTTAAACTCAGGAATGTCAAACGTGTAGACCTGTACAAATACAAAATATAATAATTATTATTAAATTGTTCATCAAGGTTTAGCAAATTAATATTAATTTTTACTATTAGACTCAAAGGCAAGATATTGCCCATGTGACATCATTCTGTAATTTACTATAATTGCTGCCACATAATTAAACTGCCGGTTTCACCTGAAAAGTCATTTTATTTGATGCAGACATATTGATTAATTGATTGATTGATTAACTGATTGATTAAAGTGAGTAGTTTCTAATGAAACTGTGGTGCTGCGTCGGCGGGCAAGTAAAACACTTAGTTGATTATCAACTTGAAGTTCGCCGTAGCGTAGCAAATTTCTAGAAGCTGACGTTTCGAGCGGTTAGCCCTTTGTTGGAGGAAAGCAGTGCAGTTATATGACGAAGAGCTAACGCTCGAAACGTCAGCTTCTATAAATTCACCACGGTGGTTAATTTACCTTTTATTTATCAACTTTGAGTTGATAATCAACTTACTGATTGATTGATTGATTGATTGATTTATCATTTTTGTTTCTCTGTTCGTTATAGGTCAATATGTTCCAGGGCTTCCAATTCCTTTTCCAGTAGTTCACATACAATTTTAACCATAAGATTTACCCAGGTAACTAATATAATTAATATACCAGTCCTGTACAGTGTAAATATGTATTTTTAAACTTATTCTTTTTTTATTAATAGCTGCAATAATATTATTTTATTTTTTGGCGTATTACTAGTACATGACATGTATTTAGGCACAGGAGCTTCATATTGGTCCTTGACAGGGACAGAGACAGGGAGCTTCATGTTGGTCCTTGACAGGGACAGGGACAGGGAGCTTCATATCGGTCCTTGACAGGGACAGGCACAGGGAGCTTCATATTGGTCCTTGACAGGGACAGAGACAGGGAGCTTCATATTGGTCCTTGACAGGGACAGAGACAGGGAGCTTCATATTGGTCCTTGACAGGGACAGGACAGGGAGCTTCATATCGGTCTTTGACAGGGACAGGGACAGGGAGCTTCATATTGGTCCTTGACAGGGACAGAGACAGGGAGCTTCATATTGGTCCTTGACAGGGACAGGGAGCTTCATATTGGTCCTTGACAGGGACAGGCACAGGGAGCTTCATATTGGTCCTTGACAGGGACAGGGACAGGAAGCTTCATATTGGTCCTTGACAGGGACAGGGAGCTTCATATTGGTCCTTGACAGGGACAGAGACAGGGAGCTTCATATTGGTCCTTGACAGGGACAGAGACAGGGAGCTTCATATTGGTCCTTGACAGGGCCAGGGACATGGAGCTTCATATCGGTCTTTGACAGGGACAGGGACAGGGAGCTTCATATTGGTCCTTGACAGGGACAAGCACAGGGAGCTTCATATTGGTCCTTGACAGGGACAGAGACAGGGAGCTTCATATTGGTCCTTGACAGGGACAGGGACAGGTAGCTTCATATTGGTCCTTACAGGGACAGGGACAGGTAGCTTCATATTGGTCCTTACAGGGACAGGGACAGGTAGCTTCATATTGGTCCTTACAGGGACAGGGAGTGTCATATTGGTCCTTGAAATCCTGGAAAGTCCTGGAATTTTGTTCTGGCATTTTCCAGGCCTGAAAATAAAGCGCTGACAGGTCTTAGAAAGTCCTGGAAATCTGTAGATCTATTCAAGTGAATAATTGACACGAGAATTGAGGTAACTGGTTTTTCAGAGTTGCTAATACATGAAATTGTTACACAATGCAGGCTCGTCTTGTAGATGGTTTACCCTGTGAGATGGTCAGTGTCATTCAACTTGTGGATTTGGCAGGAAGCAAGAGCATACATGATGAGGTAACAAATAACTAGTTAACCAGGTTTGTACAGGCTCTGCATGTGACTAGTCTGACTAGTTTTCCAGTAGTCTATAGTCTATTATATGGAAAATGAGTCTGGAATATTGTTTTCCAAGCTGTAAGCAAGTTCTCGGCTACAAGATGGATTGTGCATGTAAAAACACCTGCTGTGCCGGACGCTATCCTTTCTGATCATGAGTGTCATCGAGGACTCAGCTCACAAATATATAGTTTATATTCTTTTAAAAATACTCTCGGATTATATTTATTATTATCCACTGCCATCTACCTCTGAATTAATAATAGTTTACAGTGGGCTTAGGGATCATAAAGGAAAACCACCAGTCCTGGGCTAGTGGATGCAGCTTATTGCACCTGATCCATGTAAAGTAAGAGTTAAGTTTGACTCTGATGTTGTTTGTATCTTGTCTTTCCTAGTGTACTGACAGCTGTTCTAATGCAGCTGATGTTGACAAATCACTAATGACATTAGAGAGAGTCATGTCAACATTAGCAAGCCAAGGCTCTGCCCCGTCAGCGTCCTGTGCTGCTGCTGCTGCTGTTGTCCCATATAAGGATTCTGTAAGTGTACATGAACATTGAATTATTAACATGTACCAATGCAATTGCTGGAAACATTTTGTGTTGGCTAAAATGGTATGTTGTCTGTTTCCCTGTTGACTAGGCACTGACATGGATTTTGAAGGACTGTTTTGGTGGAAATTGTCGTACTGTAATGCTAGCAGCTGTATCACCCTCTGCGTCATGCCATAATGAGACACTTAACACCTTGAGGTTTGCAAATCAGGCTAAAAACATCATGAATGTTCCCAAAGTAAACGAGGTAAGAAACTGGATATGATTTGGAGTATATACGGGGAACATATTACATGAAGTACACACACAGGGAACAGATTGCATGAAGTACACACAAGGAGAACAGATTGCATGTACACATGTACTTACTTAGGGAACAGATTACATGAAGTACACACAGGGAACATATTACATGAAGTACACACAAGGCGAACATTTCTGTCGGCCCTTTATACCTTAATCCTTTGCCAAATTTCAACAATCTGTATATTTTCTACATCTTCCCTGTTTTGTTTTTATTTGTTTTTATTTTTGCCGTCTCAAACCATTATTTAACAAATAAAGAAGCCAAAACCATGTATTATACTGTCATAAAACACGACGGGAATTTGAGAACACGAGAGAAATTTAGAAAACACGAGCCGCAGGCGAGTGTTTTCTATATTTCTCAAGTGTTCTCAAATTCCCGGAGTGTTTTATGACAGTATAATACATGGTTTTGGCTTCTTTATGTGCTTTAAAATATAGATTTACGCGCGCGAAACGATAAAACACGCTTTTCTATGATTTATACTCTGATAAAACATGGTTTTTAACCAATCAGAGCGCGCGAAATTTTCAGTCTATATTTTAATTTAATATATATTAATATAGAGCCAGTTTGTATGTAACAGTATATAGTACATATGGTCAGGTATGGGTGAAACTTGCCTTCAGGGATGTTTCGTTACGTTCAACTTGAAGTGTACCTTTCTTTACAATCTTTTGATCTTTATGTTTACAGGATTCTAATGTGAAATTAATTAAAGAACTACAGTTCGAAATACACAGTCTCAAGTTAAGGTTAAAGGTATGTGTAGCTTGGATAACATTACCGGATTTTTAGCGTTTGTGTCGAACTTGATTCAGTTTCTGCATTTGATTCAGATTATAAATATAAACGGAAAACCTTCATTGCTTTATAAGCTTTTGATATGCAGAATAAAACAACTGTTCTACGTTCCATTTGCACGTTTATGTACAGTATATACACTGAATTGTTATTGACCATGAAAACTGATATCATTTTGGTACAGTATAGAGCCTACATATTCAGACTTAGAAGTCAGCTAATTAAGTTGTTGACCAGTTTTTAGCCTCTCGTTGTAATGTAGTAGTTGTATTGCAAACCGTGTTCAAAAATAAATTATTTGATTTAAAAATACATGAATATGCTAATGTAATGTGGTTACGCGCGAACATGCACACTTATAAATCAATGCTTCGTCGCTTCCTGTTGAGATTTCACCTTGGGCTCGAATTGAAGAAAGCTTTTAAAGATTTTCGTTGATAATTTAGAAACATTAACTAACTGTGAAATCAAATTGGCACCAATCTTGTATTCGTATTTGATTCAACCGCATGCAACGAAACAGTTTCGTACGCAGTCAGACAATAGAAAGAAAGAGTTATTCTTCAAAAAAATACAGAGGCGTACAACAAGGCTGCGACCAATTGGATGATAACCGCATGTTCAAACTGTGTTCTCACTGGGTTCTTTTCAATTTAATATGCTGGTGAAGTTTTGTTGTCAGATATTTCAGTTGACAGATTTATTTCCAGTGTTATGTTCAGAGAAGATTTCCGTCACCAGCTGCTGTAGTGATGCAGGTGGTCAGAGAGGCGCCATATTTCCTATCACTTTCACAAAACAAACAGCACGAATAACGCCGACACATTTTCATGACTCATTTGCGAGTGTTTTGAAGCACAGAGAACATTTCGAATCTCAGCCAATGATCAATGGACGATAGACGGTGCAAAGTCGGTATATCCCTTGTCAAGGCCTCGTGCGCTTCGAGAGAAAAGGTAACAAAAGTAATTAATACCGATCTTGTCGCCCATGTTTATTCTATCGCAGTTTATTAGCAAATTTGTGAACTTTGAGCAGGAAGTATTGCAAATGTCGCGCTTAACCCTTCGTGTACATCTAGTGCCGGCAAAACTTTTTTATTCACCATAAACACATGTTGTTTTGAAGTTTGTTTTGACCAGCTCGTACAAATTACGTTTGTTTACCATTTGCTCAATGCCGCTTCTACTTAAACTCGGTTCGAGATAACGTAAACATTGTTTGGCGATTGTGTCATGTTCGCGCGCGACTGCCATACACGATTACGATCTGTCTGTTTTGTGTTCGTACTTTAATTGTCGGTTCTTTGTGAAGTTCATGTCACCAAAATTCACACTTATGATTGGTCACATGACTAATTTTGTTATATTATCCATTATATCATCTAACCTCGTTTTGACGGCGTAATTGAAATAACAAGGCGTTAGCGAGGCATGTTCATCAGTTCTTTTTAAGCTACCGAACCGCAGCGTTTAACGCAGCGAAATCAACCGCTTTGTTCAAATTTCGCCCTGGACAATGAGATTTGTTCGCATTTTAGCCAATGCAGTATTTCAACAGGTATAATCGTAGAATGTAATTTGTTTCACGAAGAAAGAAATTGGAATTATCTTTCCCTGAATACGTTATTACACAGTCCTTGCGTTGTCAGTTACTATGAGGATGTTAACAGAAGTTTATTTATTTCGCTTGTGTTGCAGAGTGGCAATGTTCCTAATTCTTTAGGAGTTGATAAGGCGGAGAAAAAACTCCAAGAAAATGAGGACCTCATGAAGCGGCTGACGGGCATGTGGGAAGATAAATGGAGCAAGACTCAAAAGCTGATCGAGGTAAAGGGTCGTAAAGGGTCGTAAAGTAGCCGGTGCCGGTGCAGTGCTTGTCGCGCGCGGTGATGTTTCCATCCACGTTTTGTCTATTTTGTAAATTGCCGATTTTGAGTTAACATTACGCTCACTAACATATTTTAAATGATTTCAAAGCTGTTTAATAAAGCAAGAGATGATTTACAATTGACAAACAGACGAAAAGTACGTCCTTGAGGTTTTTAATGTGTCGAAAATCGTTAAATGAAGAAAGTATCGAAACTAGCTTTCAGTTAGCAGATCTGAGTTGTTTGAACAAACCAACATGCAGTATAGCCGAGCGGCGATCAACTCACCCGGCGATGTACTTCAGTTTTTCTTTGCCAAACGGACATGTAATTTTTATTGATAGAAATATTACCTATGCCTGAGGCTATGAACATTGGCGCTAAAGACAGTACATGTATAAGCCACCCATAATTAATTTGAAAATGCATGCAGTACGTGGCGATTTTCACTTTCATTAACGTTCTTTTCTATTTTTTATTCCCCGATGGTGAAATTTTGCACAAGTTTTCGTTTGGTGTCGATAGCCCTTCGTATATTTTCCTGGTTAAAATTAAATTCATCGAATATCGCTACTTGAATATCGTAGGTTATTATTTCCATACCATCGTGTTGGTTTTATTTTAATTTTATTTTCAGTTACAGCGTAGCTTATAACGTTTGATGACCGTATCATTAACTCAGGTATCCAGCCCTCTATATCATTTATAGTCCATTAACTCGGAATAATGATCAAAGAAACATTGACTTTTCGCGCCGCCGTATAGCGTTTAATGAACTTTTTTAAATTTCTCATTTTAATCTGCCGATAAAAGAGAGTGTTTTGGGAAGTATTTTTCGCTTGGTGTCTTTCATCGTTTTAAAGCAAATTCCCAGCTTTTAGATTTTGACATACGTGTTACCCTTAGAGAATATACAATCATATGCTTCCCAAAACGTCACACAGTTAAAAAAAAGAGACTGTTCATAAGGTCCCCGACTGACTTAATTTGTCCTTTCACCGGTAAGTAGCTTTTAGACTCCATAACAGCGTTACGCTCTAATGGCTTTTTATGGCTGTATATATCAATTTGCTTTCTCTATATATCGCCGCTGACAACAGTTGTTGTGGTCCTTGTTTTATGCGTTTTAATATTGTTGGTAAACAGGTAAAACTAGAAACGTGTTTTTCTCTCAATGAAGCTGGAAGGGATCCTCGAGTCGAGAGATTTTGTATAATATAATTATTCTATTAACTGATTTGCAGATGTTATCGTTATAACCATACAAACCTGTGAAATACTGCTTTTGGTCCGCGGAGGCAATACGGGTCCAAAAGTAAACAAGCAAATTTCAATTCAGTTTTTTTCACAAGTATGGATATAGATCTCAAAAACGTTTTGAACAATGCGAAATGAACATAAAAATGGCCGTTAAAAGTATAAACGCGTGTCCTTTGAATACTTTTGTTGTTTTCTTTTGGTTTGATTACAGATCACTGTCAGTCTCACTGAAAACTTGTCGTTTCGGATTCTGTACATGTTTTTCTTAGCTTGAATTTTAATAACTTTTGATTTAGAAGATAAGATTTCTCATCTTATTTCACGTTTGATCTTTTTATCTTCCGCCACGTAAACACTCTGCAATAAGCTGACACGTTCAAACATGGAAAGAACAAAAAAGATTATTCAAACATATCACCTGCTATTGCCGTCAGCGTTAACTTTCTAAATCAAGATGAATATGATAATGTATATTACTGTATAGAGCTGAGGATGAATATGATAATGTATATTACTGCATAGAGCTGAGGATGAATATGATAATGTATATTACTGCATAGAGCTTACCTGACTTGATCACATTAACACTACACTGAGCGGGACGATATCCTCTTTTCTCGCGGGATCATCGTGTAAACTTCTTTTCTCGCGGGATACCGTAGACATGTTTCCTCGCGGGATCATCATGTAATACTCTTGCCTGATGCAAACCCTGCCAACTCGCCCAGCACTCTGCAATCCTTTCTGGTTGAAAACCAATTGCTCTACCTCTGTATCTGTTAATAAGGCTTTTAATAGCAAATGGTGAATATCTCATATGATCATTGGCGGCTGAAGACTGAACCAATAGGTTACCATGGTTACCATTTGGTTGGGTCCTTCTGTCAGTGCTCTATCGTTCTTTTACGCAGGATTTTAAACGTATAAATGGACGATCTTTTAGAAATGGGTGACAATTACCTTTAATTGCAGAAAAGCTGCAGCAATAACCACGTCGCCACTCGATCGTTCTAAATGTTCCTTAGTTTGTTTTTTGTTGTTTGATTATACGGTAACATATATAGAGGATATTACACGGCGGCGCGAATATATGAATTTTATTTTCGAGTGGTAAAAACAATATTTTACGAACGAGCGCAGCGAGTGAGTAAAATATTGTTTTTACCACGAGAAAATAAAATTCATATCTTCAAGCCACCGTGTAATGTTCTTTTTATTATATAGACAAAAGACAAAAGCACCAACTTTATCGCGAACTCTTGCAGCTCGGTGGCTGGACTTTCCGAAATTCTCTCCTTTCGTCTTCACTTGCAAGGAACTCCTTGAATAATTTTAAGTCATATGAAGTTTTCTTCTTCGTGTTAACATTTTCCTACTCCTCAGTGAACGATTTCATGTCGGCTTCAGTGAATTTTTCACCATTTTTCAACCTGAGTTTGGCAGCTTTGCACAAAAAGCCATGCAAAAGCGGAAATGACGTCATCGATATCCTCACTAGTGAGGATATGGAAAATACGCCACTCGGGTCCCGGATGTAGTTTCGTATGAATTTTACGAGTGGTCTATTTTCCAGTAAAACACCCGTGTCTATATAATAACTATATTTAATATTTAATTTTGAGCGGAGGGATTTTCATGAGAAATGCTATTACAAAATATCTTCATTCTCCCGAGAAAAGAACAACAACGCAAATCTCATTTCCAATGTTTGCATAGGATCGTATTTGTGATCAGGCAATGTACGTCATGTTTAGTTTTGCTATTCTGTGTGTTGACGGCATTCATAATGAATCTGATAATAAAACGTGCCTGTTCTTTCCTGTGTTCCTCACAAACACTCTCTGTTACAGTACAGCTCCATTGTTGTCAATAAGATAATAACCCATCCACCGGTAATATTAGCGAATACACTTGACAGACAAATTCAAAGCGCTATTTGATTGAATGACAGAAATACTTCATAAAAGGAAATTACCGTCAATGTTTCTGCAAGGAAATTAACTTTTGCTTTGTTTGACAAGTTGTCGGAACAAACTTGTTTCTCTTCTTCTCGTTGCACGCAAGTTATTGTCAGGTGCAGATTTCTTGCACGTTATTTTAAAATGCACCTTCAGGCTCATTTATGACAATTTAGGGAGCTTTATCAATCTATTTCACCTTCAGGCTCATTTATGACAATTTAGGGAGCTTTATCAAATCTATTTCACCTTCAGGCTCATTTATGACAATTTAGGGAGCTTTATCAAATCTATTTCCCTGAGCTGTATTTTAGATGTTGTTTATCGTCGTATACCAAGTTACTGTGAACAGTAGCATTGAATGGCGTCCATCTTTGTCAACTGAATTTGTGGTTATTAGAAATTAAAATGAAGTTGGAACTCAAATTTTGCAGCGGCACAGATGAGGTAAAACGTTATGAATAATTGGATTTATTTTCTATGCCTCATTTTTTTTAATTATATAAAGTCCAAGGCAACCTGCGATGGCCAAGCATCTAATCCACAGTTGCAATACTCTTGGTAATCTTTTTGCGCTACAGAAACCTGGATTAAGTGCCGTCCTTAAGAGGCTCGAGGAAAGACTTTTCAGTACTTTTAATTAAAATAAACCAACGTTAGTCTGTCGTTGTATTTATTTCTCTTTAGGAACGTGCACTCGCCGTGACGGAGCTGGGCTCAGCACTCAAGTTTGAAACAGACGAGCCTCACTTCGTAAGCCTTGGTGGAGGACGACTTAGTATTGGTGTGACTTTGTGTCCAATTAAAAAAGGTAGCTTATCACAGTTCACTAAAGTGTACAAACATTCCTAAATATGCTGTAGTTAACGAAACAGTAGTGCTATCCTATTCTTAACTCATCTCGTGTTAGAATCCAACAACATGATGGTATATTTTGCATGGTTGCTGCAGGTCAGGAAATGGACCGTCACGAAAAACAATTCTTCAAGGTCAGGAAATTTTATTTTGAGTCCGAGAAAATTGACATTTTGATGAAAAGTCATGGAAAATTGAAATTATAACACCACTGATAGGTTGACCTGTTGTTAACCGTGGCGTAAATGCTGAAGTTCCAGTGTGAAGGAACTCATCCATTTCCCTCTTCTTGTCTTCATTGTTTTGTTAACGCCATCATACAAATGCCCTATTGTGATTCGTTGAAAACTTGTCAGTCTTAAATAAAGTGTTGGAAAGGACGGTTGCAAGGGAGGCTGGAGGCCGCTACTATATCTGACATTTTGCATTTATTTGGTCAGGGAAATTGGGAAAGGACGGAAGAAAAAATAATTGTAAAATTGTGCTACTGGGAGGTGCAAGATGCAAGACCTCGAAGCTTGGCTTGTTGAACCATTATTCATTTTTTGTTGGACAATTGACGTATTTGTTACTCATGTATTCGATAGCATTGCATCATGTTATATGTTATGATTTCTCTCCTCAGGAAAGACTGTAATCGGTGTTTTAACAGAAACATGCAAACCCGACATTCAGCTGAGAGGGAAAGGAATAGAGCCGTAAGATTAACAGCTAATTTCTTGTTACATGCATTAGAGTGATCATCAATCAACTTCTCACAACCAACTTCATGGAAAACTTATTTAACACTGATTAAGATGTGGTTTTTCAACAGCGAGCACTGTACAGTGGAATACAATGGTGATGCAGTTGTTCTTTATCCTAAAGCTGAGCTGTGTTCTGTGGATGGTATTCCTATCTCAGAGCCAACCAGGTTGCCACAAGGTAATTCGTGTTCCCTCTTATTATACATGTAGGCTTCGTAACTAAGGCAACTTAGCAAGATGCTTAAAAGTATTTCCATTCTTGAATCTGCGTCTGAGCCTGCGATTCTCCTTTCCTGGCCAGTGCGGTTGCTTCGTGAGCTAATGTACCTGTAGCATTCAAGTGTTACAGAGAGCATTCCTTTTCTTCACGTTATTACAACTCAATACCATCCGGGAACTAATGCGCGGCCAATTTGTTCCCACCATACCACTGAGAAGAATCTACCGCGTGACGACTCCCTCCGGCTCCCCCACCCCCTGACAGGAACCTTGCTGGCGTTGTTTAGATAAGACGCAAGTCTGCCCTGTATAAATATTATTTTACTTTCGTATGAGTCACTGGATCACGATAATCTTCAAAACGGAAATAGGAATTTCCTGCTCAGCATACAGGTTTGTCTACTATTTACTAGTCTCTTACTAGCATATCCGCCCGTAAGTGAATTGAAGTCTAACATTGTATTTCTCAGTTAATTATTATTCACAAAGCTCCATTCCTTGGTAGTTTATTTATTTGCTTTCTTGCCGCGCGCCTAAATATATCCTGCCGAACTAAACACTTACTTGTGGTTGATTTGTTCGCCGATATTTAGTCATTATGATACCTTTGATTAGCTTGTGACTCTAAATGCGACTTGTTGATCAGCACAACACGATCATCACATTTGATGCTTTCTTGATTTGAATATTATATTTTATTATTTTAATTTCTCTACTCTGGGCTGGTCGTTCATTTGTAATTTTGGGACAAGTTCCTTTTGGAAATTTCATAAATACGTTTGTAATTAGTTCTTCAATAAGCACAAAGTGTAAAAATGCATCATCTATGCCGCTAAACAAAAAACGTGTTTGGTTATTAGACCGGCTTTGCGTATAATTGTCAATACGTTTTATTGCCTAGAATGGTCTTAACGGCTTATTTTCTCTTCAGCGAATGTTGGCCTTCTGGTCTAAAAATTACAATTCACTCCGGTGTTCTTTAATGTTTTTGCCCAGGTTTCGTGTCAAAAAATACAATATTCGGTTGTCCGTTGTGCGGTTGCCTTTTTGAGTTTTCTGTTTCGCATCTTACAATTCAACATGCACGTGGTATTGGTGTGACACTTACTCGTGTCTCCATTGTAGCCTTTATAGTTGATTACAAGCTTTAGTGCAGCTGCCTGTTTATGTCTTCATTCGCTGTCACGACCCATTATTAGAGCTATTGTAGTTAAATCCATAATATTGTTATATGTACCCCTTTATTGGCGATTATAATTCATAAACTCGCCTGTTCAGCCTGCAGTTCATGTCTCCGTTCATTGTAACAACCATTATTAGAGCTAGTAAAAGACGTTATATTTTTTGTGCCTCGCTTAGTTGTATTGTAAGAATTCATTATTGCAGATAGTTAAAGCCATATTATTGTTATATACCCTTTTATTGGTGATTACAAATCTGGATAGAAACAAACTACGTGCAATTTTAAGAAATACGATGACACATTTGAATTTACAGTACAAGTGAAAATTTTCACTTGCAACTGAAGATCGAAACATGTTCTGTTAAATTTTCTCGCCTGGTCATGTGTTTGTTGTGATCCAGGATCATAATATATATTCATATGTCGTTTCGTGTATTGAATAATGGTATTCCATTTGATGCTGGTTTTAGCTAATTAATATTGCCCACAAAGCGAGAGTGAATCACATGCAAAAACGTATCACCATAACAACTACTGTTAAAATTCATGTCAATAACCCACCCCCTCCCCCTTCAATGTTAAAAAATTACCAAATGCGCTGCCCAAATGTGTCAATTCTAAGTGTTTTGTCGACATTGTACAGGGGTGGGGAGGGGCAAACTGTGAAAAGGAATTGTTTCAACAATTATGACGAGGCTTGTAGTCCGCTTTAGAGGGAGTCGACTGTATTCACAGGGAACATTAATCATGGTTTGTTTACAGAAACACAGACTGCACGAATAAATGTGTCAGCGGTATTCGGTTGTTGCCTCGTGATCTTAGTTCTCAATAGTGTCGTCATAATCTGGTGTCACGCGCGTATATCTCATTCAGTGATGGTGTTATCGTGTGTCACGCTATATCTCATTCAGTGATATCGTGTGTCACGCTATATCTCATTCAGTGACAGTGTTATCGTTTGTCACGCTATATCTCATTGAGTGATATTTTGCAGGTTGTATGATTTGCCTGGGAAAGTCCAATTACTTTCGCTTTAATCATCCCAGAGAAGCCAAGAGGATCAAGGAATCCAACCCGGGAAATCGGTTTTCTATTGTTCCTGATCAGTACTTCCCAGGTGAGCATGAGTAACATATAATATATATAGGTGTAACACAACAGGTGTAACACAACAGGCATACAGCCGTTACTATGTGCTGGGTTACATAGTGTTCAGTCGGGGAACAGGTGCCGGTTTTGGCAAATCTTCGTGGAAGTACTCGAAACGTTTTCCGAATATTTTTATCCAATCAGAAACTAGCGCGAGCACTCACGATTACGCCGAAAGCAATCGCGCCAGCAAATACGTCATGTTGCTTAGCAACTTCGGGGACAAACACCGCGGGCTCAGTCCCGCCTCGGAGGCGGGATTTCGCCATCAACTGGCACTTGTTCCCCCGACTGTGTTGTTGACATTAATCTACTGTCTTGGCGTGTGTGATATTAATCTACTGTCTTGGCGTGTGTGACATTAATCTACTATCTTGGCGTGTGTGACGACACAAGAGCTACATTACAATATAAATTCATCATCAAGCTGGAATTATGCAAACTCTTCTTATCCGATATATTAAGTTTCTTTATGGGATTTATGTTACTTTAAATATTTTTTTATATTTGTGTGAATAGTGTGACAATAAAAGTTGACGCAACTTGAGAATGTTGTCTTGATGTACAACTAAATTCTCATTACTATTAGTGAAAGAAATGTGCAGCAATCATTGGGGAGAATTCAATTTTTGATCAATGCAGACAAAAAATACATTTTGTTTGTTGTTTGTTGTTGTTTTCTAACCAGATGTGGAACTCGCCATTGAGCAATACAAGAAAGACAAGCAAGAAAGGGAAAGACTCCAGAAGGAAAACGAACGTTTGTTGTGTCTGGAAAGTGAGTACAAGGAGGCTGTGGAACGAATTGAGTTTGAAAAAACACAACTGCAAGAAGAACGGCGCCAACTTCAAGAAATGGAACATCAGCATAAAGAAGCTGTTGATAGTTTTGAAGAAGAAATAGCAGTACAAATCAAAGAACTGGAACGACAGCGAGAAGAACTGAGGCACTTTGAAGAAGAAAAAGAAAAGCTCATTATGCTTCAAGAAAAATACGAGGAAAATCTCAGGAAACAAGAACTGGAACGCTCAAACAGCGAAACGAGACGGCAAGAAGAGTACGAACGATTAAAGGTAATGAAAGTGAAGCTGGAGGGAAAAGATGGAACAGAGAAGGAAAGAGTGGCTATCGAAGAGTTGAGGCAACAGCTCGCGCTTCAAGAGTTAAGCAGTTTGGAAGAGGAGCTTCTTACGTATGAGCGGCAACAAATTGATAGCGAACTAATCGAGGAAGAAACCAAGAAACTCGAGGAGATGAAGGAAAGACAAAGTGAGGTCATACAACAACTGGAAGAGGAACTGAACGCTCAGATCAAAATGTTGAAAGAGGAAAGAGAAAAAGAGAATTGTAGGATAGAACAGGAAAAGGAAAGGATTCAGTTATTGGAGAAACAACAACAAGAAGCGCTGAAACAGATTGAATTCGAGAGGGAACGACTAGATAAAGAACGTGAAGAAGAGAAGGCGAGACTTCAGGAAGAACGCGAGCGATTGAATAAACTAGAACATGAACGATTGGAAATGCTGGAGAACGCATCCAAGGAACAGGAACATGAAAAACAGATGATTGAATCAGAGAAAAAACGGCTGGTTGAACTGGAGGAGAAACATGCTCAAGCCATGAAGGAAATCGAAGACACCATGATTTCCAAACAGGATAAGATGGAACGTGAACGACAAATCGAGTTCGAGTTTTTTGAAACCGAGCAACTTCTACTGGAAGAGTTGGAGCAGAAACAACGCGAAGCTGCTGAACAGCTTGAGCGAGAAAGAGAAGTCATTCGACAACAATTCGAGAAGGAAAGAGACGAAGAAAGAAAGGAAGTCGAACGAGAGCAGAAGAACTTTCAGGATTTACAAGCTCAACAGCAGGAAAAGCTTCGACAAGGGGAAGAAGAAAGACGGCGGCTCCAAGCGGAGCTCAAGAGTCAAAGAGAACAGATGCAGAAAGAGAAGTCTCGTTTGGTCAATCTTGAGAAAGAGTACAAGAAAATAAGAAGCAATGGTTCAGATGCTCCTTTGATTCTATCAGCGTTAAACATGCGAGATATATCACAGCTTGGACAGGGTTGCTCTCTCCAGGAGAGGAAACAGCGCTTGGAAGAAGAAAAGAGGCGACTGATAGAGCTGAAGAAAGAGGCGGAAAACGTCTGGCATAACGCTAAACAGCAAGAGAGCAGTGAAAGCGGAGTAGCGGAGACGAGAGAGCAAAAGACCTCACAGCGAGGAAACTTCAGCGAGAAAAGGAAAGAAGAGTAGAAGTTGAGCGACAGTTAGCTAAAGTACAACAGCAAAACAACAACAAAGCACCAGACGATGGTCAGGAAAAAATCAAAGAACTTGAACAAGCGTTGGGAATGGAACGCTCGAGGAGACAGGAGATGGAAAAAGTTCTCTCGGAAAAACAGAAGCAAGAAGAGCTCGAGAAAGTTGCAGCGGCTGAGAGAGCTCGTAAAGAGATGATGACGGAGCGGGCCATTCAAGAAAGACTTCCTGCTAAGGTAAAATATGAAAAAATATCAACCCCACGGGAGAGGGGGAGATATTATTATTATTATTAAAGAGATGATTACGGAGCGGGCCATTCAGAAAGACTTCCTGCAAAGGTAAATATGAAAATATCAACCCCCACGGGGGGGGGGGAGATATTATTATTATTATTAAAGAGATGATGACGCAGCGGGCCATTCTCCTGCAAAGGAATAATATTTAAAAAAATATTAACCCCTATCCAAGAAAAAATATCTGCGCATGTACACATGGTTTCCTTTGTTCCTTCGGACTTGACAGTGACGATTGTTATAACTCAATAATTTGTTGACACGCAGCAGCGAGTTAAGTGCTGTTAATCAGTCGCTCATTTCTCTGTGACCGCTGATTTTCTGTTTCGTTTAACATAACAGGTTAAAAATGGCACGTCTCACCATGATGGCGACATTAACCTTGTCCAGCACTTGGTCGATACAGGTCACGTGTTAGAAAACTGCCCATCAGTGCGTGTGACAGCCAGTGCTTGTAAAGGCTACCTGTCAAAACTGGGAGGAAAACTCATCAAGTCATGGAAAAAACGCTGGTTCGTGTTGGACAGACAGAAGCGTGCACTGTGTTACTACTCTGACGAACACCAACGCGTACCCAAGGGTATTGTTTATTTCCAGGCCATCCAAGACGTGTACGTAGATTTGCCCAATTCACACAAGGGTTCATCTACTAGGACTACGTTTTGCGTCAAGACTCCGCAAGAAACATACTACGTTGCAGCTCCAAGTGGTCTCGCGATGAGTATATGGATTGACGCTATTCTCACGGGTAGAGAGGGGGCTAATTTTTATAACTGAAAGAGCCATTTGATAGCGTGTGTTTATATTGTTCACTCGGGGGAGGGAGGGTGGGGATTTTAAAAGGGCTGGTTAACGCTACTTTAGGCGATTCTGTAACAACAACAAAATCTAGAAATAAAATGTGATCGGATTACAAAATCATACATTGGCTAACATAATTCAACTTTATTTCAATTTGTACGCGGAGAATTCTCAGAAAGATGAATGAAAGTATCTCATTTATTCGCCCAATACAGCGGCGTTTCCTAGTTCCTTTAATGTGTCCCTTTGCGCGTTATCACGTGACACTGTTACTGTTAGGTTTCGTCTGTTATTGCAATTATTTGTTAAAAGCAGACCGTGTTTTCTCAATTAATCGCCGTGGATATGGGAGTTTGTCTACCGGCGTTTATTCTGCACGTTGACTGGCTACGATTAGTGCTTATTGGTTAAACTCGCATTGTTGACAGTTACTGTAACCGTTAGCAACATACGTTCTTCACTAACAATAAATACGTTAGTTTGATTGACTCGAGAAATTTTTTTTTAAAAGCGTTAGATAATTACGTTTAAAATTACGCATGAACAGAACAAGGTTCTACCTAAATGTTGTCGTTAATGTACGTACAATTGTTTTAAAATAAAATAATCGGCACTAACATTGTGTTCTGTAAAATAAATCAAGGTTAACGTTGCTCTATCGTTACAGATTTATTTTGTATCCATAAAATACTGAAGACCTGTCATATTAGTTCAATAATTCGGGTTTGTATGTTATTGTACTTGACCTGGGGGGCAGAAGACTGCTGAAATTTTTGTATCTGAATCATCCAACAAAATATGACGTCACATCCGGTAAAAAATCCCCGCATTGCTCGTTCGGCGAACTACAGAAATCCAGTTTTGAGTAGGCATGATTTCTTCGTTTTTTGAACCTATGGTTTGGTTGCATTTTATACTGTGGATATAAAGAAGTTGCAGAGATATTGCTTCGACTTTTCAGGAAATATTTCGGCAAGAGAGAAAGGTTTAGTATTGTTTTGAAGGCAAATAACACAACGCGAAGTGCCGTGTCATGGCGGATATTTCACGCTCACAAACAAGTTCGTTCCATATTTTAGCTATAGCAGTTCCTGATTCAGTAGTTACATCGATTTCTATAGCCTACGAGATTTACAACATCATGGATGAAACATTGCTGGTCGTAGTTTGCACTGTTCACTTCGGGAAGGTAATTATCTCTCGCCGTAAAGTGCTAGAAGTCGCTGTTGTTGCTCTTGGTCCTTATGTGTTCAGTTGAAGACACAAGCGAAATCTTTATATTCTACTGAAGGTTGGTATTTTTTTTTACATCTCCTTGTTGATTATTGTTGTTTTCAGTAATACACAATACATGTATATTTTATTATTCTAGTTTTGGGGTAATCGGTTGGTTTTGTTCCGTGAATTGATCTTAATTATTGCATGAAATTTAATAATTATCACAATTCGAATCATTTCTAGTTTCTTGTTCGTTTCTTCTCTACAAAAACATTTTTTTGAATCATCACATCCCTTAGGGTAAATATTATGTAATTAATTTATGGCAAAACGGTCAGTATAAAATGCAGACTGCAGATTGCATATAAAAATATGCAGATTATAATATAATTTTAATTAATAGGTATATAAATACCCGACCAGGGTATTTATATTTATAAGGGTTTTGGCATGGGTTTCAAATTAAAAGTGTGTGGAACATTTAATTTGGTGAATGATCGCAGTCTTTGGCATTTACCCCCGGGCACTTACCAGCACGTAAATATCAAATTATAGGCAGTGGCGGATCCAGACCTGTTCAAATTAATTAAGGTGGGGGCCCGAAAAATGTTGCCCACAAATGGGAAGGGGGAGGGCCCCCCTAGTTTGAGTAAGCTGACGACCGACTTGCATCAATTGGCTTCTTGGCGTATATTTGTGAAAATCTAATAGGCCATGTTCACATATTAGGCTTCAATTATATAATCAAATTATATTTGGAATCACATTATAAACTAATATTAGGCAGTCCCTAATTATGAATTGGATTATAATTACTTCAAACAATCTTAAGGGGGTTGTTGAAGTTATTACAGTGTGTGATTGAACAAAATGGGGTGGCACGAAGAGACCAAACTTCTCATCACTTTATGTCACCCTATTCCAAAATGGCCGTCAATTTAAAATTATTTTGTAGTATTTATATTTCAATAATTTGCCTCACTAACCTCATTTTGAGTTGATAATTCAAAATAATTTTTACTCTAGAACGAGGTTAGTGAGGCAAATTTAAATGTATACAAAACAATTTTAAATTGGCAGCCATTTTGGAATAGGGTCTATATAGTGAAGAGGCAAATTTTTCTTCTTCTGGCTAGCCTTTCTTCTTCCTCAGATTGTGAGGTTACCCAGCCTATTTCTATTATATTGTTTTATATTTCCACAGATGTGAACTGAAATATAATTGAACAACATTGAAGAATGATAGGATTGATTATACTTCAGTTGAATATAATTAATGTTTAGTGTGAACAGACTTATTTGTACATGCAATAAAATATTGGAATGCATCCTGTAAAATGCTAGCCTGCGAGAGCAGCCGGTTTTTCGGGATCTTGTTTGAAACTTGAGCCGGAATTACGTCTGCGTTCGGTGCGTTCGCAGGCTAGTAAAATGCAAATTGGGTAGAAAATTCCAGACCGAGACCAAACCTGATATAATATAGACTGATATAATATTTTCAATTTTGAACATACCCCAGTGTCATGCAATCACCTTTCCAGATTGATTCATCAATGGTCTTTAAAAAATGTCAACATTAAAATGCTATATGCTAAATTAATACTGCTTGTAAATACCAGAATGTCAATAGCCGGCACTTTCGATATATTAAAAATTATTTTATTCAGCTTGATAGTGAGGATTAGAGGACACAAACAAAATAAATAATTAAACATGCTTGTTTAATTATCCTTTGTTTGTGTCCTCTCAGCCTTGCTAGCAAGTGGAAGTTTAATATATCAAAAGTAGGCTATTCAATGAGTGTGAATAATATGAGACTGGTGTGAACCCAGCTCATTCTGTTTGGTTTGACTAACTCAACACTAAAATAACCTGAGTATCCGAGGCCTTCCTTATTAGCTAAAGGGGACAAGGGTGGGGAGACGAGGGAGTGGAGAGGTTTTTGAACTTCAGAATTTGTTATTCAGAAAGGCACAGTATAACATCCATTCTTTGATCTTTGTACATGTTAGTTTGATCATTGAGTACCAGAAATATAACTACTATTTTTGCATTTGTTTTCTGTATTCTAGACACATCAAATAATAATTATTACAGTTTATTGGATTGGTCTTCATCTACTGATGTACTGCAGATAATTAGGCGGTGAAGTGAAATTGACAAAAAACCTACCTGTACTTTCAACATCACTCTCACATCACGAGTACAAATGAAACAAAAGGATACTATAATATAGTGACCTACATGTATATAGTCTATATTATCAAGCAACAAAACATAACCATTATAGCCATGTAAGTGCAAGAACCCTTTCACTCTCACAGTCAAATCTTGAGTCAATAAATGTGGTTCTAATTTTATGTCTGCATGTGGGTGAAACCCCAGTGTGAGACCATTCAAACAGATGTGATTGAACAGAAAATTTGCAAAATGAATTTTAAGATTTTTTTACTTAGTTTTCAGCTAAGCACTCTTGGAGTGAAAGGGTTAATACTGTCCGTGTTCATTTTTACTTGACTGTCTAGTGTGTGAGAGACAAACTAGACTACAGTAGGGGACACTGATACTTTAAGGAACAGTGTCAACCATTAATTTTGTCCTGGCAAAACGCTCATAATAATCTTTGTATTTATGACCTATATTAAATTAATAAATTAAAGTGGCACCTCTATTAAGGGGATGGGAACAGTTTTTGAGTAACGAATGCCATTTCAAACCTGCTACAAATATGATTGATAAGATTTTGTGTACAACTGATGATAATGTTCAAAGCTTATTCTAAATGAACAGTCCATTAGATAGCTGTTGCAAGATAAAATCATGCATTTTATTGCTGCATTCCAAGTCAAGAAAAACATGCATTTTGAATTGGCTACATGCAGACCTTTTTGATGATTTATTAACATATATATTATATAATTTATATGACTAATATCAACTTTATTGTCCTATGTTTTGGCACAACCATGCCACCAGGCTTCTTGGGGATTCGGTGGGGGCAATTAGACCAATTTATATGTATTAACTAGCTGATATGATCATTATAAATGTTCTCGTAAGCTGTACAAATAATTTATTATTCTGTCCAGACAAGATGGAAAATAACCCTTCTATATAAAGATTATGACTTCTCTGGAATCAATTTTTCTTTTTTTCAAATCCTATCATTTTTTCTTGAGATGTCGTCTGCTAATCAGTTAGCGAAACAGGAAACTCTGAAATGAAAAGAAAATAATTCAACTTTTACCTTTAGTTTACCCTATCCTTACAAATCCCTCAAATTGCTCACCCTTCTTCCTCTAAAATTTCCCCTCCCCTTCTCCCTCCCACTGTTTATAAGAATACAGTCGAAGCTCTCTGAGCGGACTCTCTCGAAAGCTGACAGCTCTACTTATGGCCGCCATGACAAAACCCTGTTTGAACTATAGCTCATACAAGCTCTGTATTTACACATATTGTAGTCCTGTAAGCGGCCAGCTCCAGCTAGTTGCGGACACTTTTTCTGCTTCCTGAGGGTGTAAAGGCTTACAGGAGCTTCGGCTGTACTGTATATATTATTTAAGTTATTTTTTTTTCTTTGCTGATATGTAGCCTCCTACGCAGACTTTCTTTGGGCTCGTCACACAATCTTTCCTCCCCCAAAAGATTGCGTGACGAGCCCAAAGAAAGTATGTGTAGGAGGCTAGCTGATATGCAGATTACTCTTCTTTCACTAATCTAAATAAAAAAAACATCAATTTTTCTTTTTCAAAAATAAGGTATACATAATCATATGCATTTTAACCAAAATGCACCCTGGGCATTTTATAACTAATTTTAAATTATCTGCATATTTTTATGCCTAGCCTGCATTTTATACTGACCGTTTTGCCATAAATTAATTACATAATATTTACCCTAAGGGATGTGATGATTAAAAAAAATGTTAAACTTAAGATCTACTTGTGTAGAACAAACGAACAAGAAACTAGAAATGATTCGAATTATAAAAATAATAGAATTGTGATTATTATTAAATTTCATGCAATAATTAAGATTAATTCACGGAACAAAACCAACTGCGATTACCCCAAAACTAGAATAATAAAATATACATGTATTGTGTATTACTGGAAACAACAATAATCAACAAGGAGATGTAAAAAAATACCAACCTTCAGTAGAATATAAAGATTTCGCTTGTGTCTTCAACTGAACACATAAGGACCAAGAGCAACAACAGCGACTTCTAACACTTTACGGCGAGAGATAATTACCTTCCCGAAGTGAACAGTGCAAACTACGACCAGCAATGTTTCATCCATGATGTTGTAAATTTCGTAGGCTATAGAAATCGATGTAACTACTGAATCAGGAACAGCTATAGCTAAAATATGGAACGAACTTGTTTTGAGAGCGTGAAATATCCGCCATGACACGGCACTTCGCGTTGTGTTATTGCCTTCAAAACAATACTAAACCTTTCTCTCTTGCCGAAAATATTTCCTGAAAAGTCGAAGCAATATCTCTGCAACTTCTTTATATCCACAGTATAAAATGCAACCAAACCATAGGTTCAAAAAAACGAAGAAATCATGCCTACTCAAAACTGGATTTCTGTAGTTCGCCGAACGAGCATTGCGGGGATTTTTTACCGGATATGACGTCATATTTTGTTGGATGATTCAGATACAAAAAAAGTCCCAGGCGTCGCGGAGTGTTCTCCCCCGCCCCTGTACTTGACCGACTCGGTAGAGGAAGGAGGAGAACTGGGCCGAATTCGCCCCAGTTCTTCGCCGGATTATTTGGCGAGATAGCACGAGTATATTTTAGTACTATGCATACATTAGTACTATGCATACATTTTGAGGTTCCTATCTTTGTACACTCTATGTTTATCCAAGTTCCGATTAAAAAAAAGTAAATTATGGATATTTTTATACGGTGTTGGTAGAGATGAAGAAAGAGAGTAATATATGTGAAGAAAATACATATTTCAATATTGAAGTAATTGTCTAGTACCGAACGCAAACGTATATTGTAAATACTTTAATGGCGCATCATATTGCGGTGAACTCTGAAGTTTGTAATGTAACATGAAAGTTGAAATGTTCTTTTGAAATGTTGGGAAAAAGTATGGTGTTTATAAAATAAAGTTAATTTTATCCTTTTACCTCCAAGAGCAAGTATTTGTGTTTATTACGTGTCCAACAATTTCATGTACTTAGAAGCATTAGATTCGGTACATGAGAAGTTCAACGTTCAACGTTCAAAAATTGAAATACAGTCGCAGACACTCACATAAGCGGACACCTCTACTTACGGCCGCCTTGACAAAGCCCCGTTTGAACTCTCATACCAACTATATATTAACACATCCCGTAAGCGGCCACGGACACTTTTGAGGGGTACATAGTTTGGATTTTTCTGTTGTTTCTAAGCTCCCATAAGCGGATACCCAAAGGAACAATCCCATATAAGCCTCGATCTTATTTTTAACCAATGATCTTCATATATGTTTGTTTTGTCGTTTGTTTTGTCATTTCATACGATGGTATTTTTTCGCGTTAATACTGTTTAGGGTGCGCGGTTCAAGCTCCCTTAAGGTATCAGTATACCCAAATGTGACCCATTTTGCAAGATTTTACTTTTTCTTATCTTCAGATAGATTACATCAAGACCTTTCATTTCCAAAAAGTTTCACGAAAAAAGATTGCTTCTAAAGAAAGTTATGAAGAAAAAACGATTCTCGCCATTAATTATTTCTAATCGAGAGCCGTCAACAGTTTGTCAACATGTACGTATAAAAAGTCACGTAACACGAGGGCCGACATGTTTGTAGATTCACCCGAAATTCGAAAGCCGCATCTTGCAATGTTCATGTTCATAGAAACATATTAAGAGACTGTGTCCGCGTTTTCATGTAAGAATATACCGAAATGGGAAATTGTTCGGTAAGAATTGAGCCGAAGCACTCGTCTCAAGCAGGTCTCAAATGACACCGGATCGCATCACTGATTAGGACAACTTGAAAATCGCTCGCGGTTGCATATCCATGTGGGGCGAATATCCCACAGAGAAGCTAAATGGAGGGAAAACAAAAGCCATAAACTCTTAATTTACTTGTAGCACGATCGGTGAGAGGAGAACTTTCTTCTCTAGCCATAAGAAGCGCGCATTTGAGGTCATTTGTATTCGATACGAACTCTGTTGTTAATTAAAGTAAGACGAGCCTTCTCTTTATCGATCAACGCATAATTATTTTCACGCCTCTTGTGTATTTAATCTCATCAGACCGGAAGAACGCCCCAAAACATGTTTTCCCCTGTTTCTCGAAACTAAAATTTCAGCGAATGAAGCGCACGTTTCAAGTTCGTTTGCAACGAATTTGCAACCTTTTTCGCTGCAATTTGGAGAGAATGTTCTCCAATAGTCTGACAAAAAAACTGTGTCGGGGAATTTTAATTTTTTCCCTCCTTCGAAAGTTACGAGTATTTTCGCACAGAGAATGCATGTTTTGTCAACCCTCAAAGTTTAACTGTGCGTTAAAAGCTAACCAGACAAGTAATCAAAATTCCCCGACACAGTTTTTAGAGAAAGGTGTCAAGAACACGTAGCGATGTTTTTCGTTTTCTCCCGTTCAATTCCGGCCGGAAACGAAGTCGATTTGTGGACCAATATACTTTTTGAAATTGAGTGCTATATTCGAAACACATTAATATTTTTACTTCAAATGAATACATATTCGTAATCTACAATTCTTAAGCTTTCAGGAAATATATACTTTATTGGGGTTTTTGTTAAACCTCCGACCATAAAACAGCGCCAACGCATGATGGTCATTTGGGGTATACTGATACCTTAAACGGCCACCTATCCCTTTTACTGCTAGTGGCCGCTTACGAGAATCATTCGTTAAATAAAGATGTTTATTCCCGTAAGCGGCCAGCTCCAGTAGCGGACACTTTTTCTGCTTCCCGAGGGTGTCCGCATACGGAAACTTCTACTGTACATTTCCTGATAGCCTGTTCCAGGCGTTCGGTTAGTGGGGGAGCGACACGAAAAGACGCGCGAAGCGCGAAGAGTGGCGTGATTAATAGGCGTGGGGAGATGGGGCGAATCGCGTCTCTCTTCCACTATCCGAACGCCTGGAACAGGCTACTTTCCTGACCGACTACTGGACAAGCGAGTAATGAAGTGAACCTTAAGCTTTTGATTGCCGTCAAACTGGTGAAAGTGAAATGCGCTTACATGATTGTATTTAGCTCACTGCGCGACGTTTTTGACAATCCGCAAATCCATCGCACGTGACATTTGGGTGAAAGATCAATCAAACTTTATAGCTCCCACGAGTCTCCTGTAGCTTAGTAGAGCGTTCGGCACGGTGTGTGGAAGGGCACAGGTTCTTCTCCTGTTTGGAGAAGTAGCTTGTGCGGGGAGTGTTTCTCAGAAAATTTATAGTTATTAAAATCCATTATTTTCCGAGATTGATCAATATCTTATTTATCCGTGGAATACGAATACAATGACTTGCGTACCTCAACTCACTGGACACCTCGGCCTATCCTCAAGGCATCCTGTCTAGTCCCAACGACGACAGCCTGTGCAACAGTCGTGCAAACATCGATCCCAGGCTCTCTCTCGTTTCCTCCCTTAAAAGAGAGAGAGAGCCTGGAATCGAAGTTGGTCTGTATTGTAATTGTGACGTCATTAGTCAGTGTGGGTACAAGGCTGCTTATAACAATCACTTGGATATTTTGCCATCTTTTTACAAACAATTTTGGGAAGCATTGAAAGTTACAGTTTACTAAAAAAAACGCACATGCAGTGTTACATGTGACAAGACAATCACTGTCACGCTGTACGACGATACATTATATTATCTCGCCATGCCCCACTCAGGATACCGGTGGACACCTATATATAAGGACTGTCCGCTTATGGCAAGCTTGTGCTCGATCATGAGTGTTTGACAGCCAAGTGATAAGATCATAACAGACTACAGCAAGTGACATATAAGGGAAAACTGCTGACAATCACACATACATTTATTCTTTTCTCGTCTGTTTAGAAAATTACTGTTATTTGTTTTTCCTCAACAATAATAGATACACCTATTTCAATTAACGTTGTCGGATAGAAATGTTTTTAAAAGCCCGCAAGACAAGACCGAAAGGTAGCATGGGAAAAAGTAGAAAGCTGCTGCACGCACCGAATACTAATGAGAAGTAACATGAAAAACATTATTTCTAACGTTTCCTTTTTGTTTTCATAAACCTGTAGAAGTAAACTACTTTTAGCCAAACTAAATTTTTGCAGAATCAACTACATGTAGTGAAAAACATGGAAAAACAAATTATCTAATTCGGGGCAAACCGTATTGCTGGTTTGCAACCAATCCCGAGAGATTCAAATAACAAAGACGCGGCGGCCATGTTGGGGGTACAAACAATAGAAGCCAATTAGAAATATTTTGTTAATGACCCCCAACTGACGTCACTTGCAAACCACCAATTGTATAAATACATCACGTGCGAAATAAAAACTTGTAGATTTCTTTTCCACTGATATGCAAATAGTAATGAATACCCAGACTACCATTTGGTCTTGTCTTATAGGCTTTACGCTTGCCTTCTATCCGACAACGTTAATTGAAATAGGTGTATATAGAAAATTAAAGAAGAAAACTCAATCAAGTAACAATGACATATCTACTTAAACTACGCATAGTTAGGAAAAATAAATATAATAATATAACTATATGTACAATGTAAGACTAGGTACAAAGCTACAAAAAATGTCATCAACTTGTATATGACAAGTCAAAAAACAAAACCTTGTAATTTACAACGCAAATAACTAAGAATCAAGGATTAGACATTATTTTTTACCGATGTCACGCAAAATTGTGATTTTCAGTGATTTTCATTAGAAAATGAACAAACAGAAAAAATTATCATACCAAATTGTGAAGTTCTGTATTAAAAAAATTGGAATTTTGCGTGGCATTGGTAAAATGGTATATTACATTTTAATTAGAATTACACAATTATTTACATAAACAAAATATATGATAAATGTTTGTAGACGTCTCCTCCAAGTGGCTTCAAACCTTCTCATCTTGTTTAAACATTCTGTACAGTTGGTGCTCATAAAAATAATTTAAAACTAATGATTAAATCGTTAGTCGTAGTTCCTTTTTAGCCTAATCTTTTTCACTGGTTTTTCAGAAAAACAAATTGAAAAGAACTAGTAAAAAGGTGTTCAATCAATCATGATCCTTTACCCTGGAAATGACGCAATCCAAGGGTGGGAATAGATAACTTGACGTTCAATTGCCAAACAACTATGCGTGCATAGTAACAAGGTATATGATGTACTATGTGCATAAGTAACAAGGTACATATATATATATATATATCATGTACAAGGTAGGGTATCTTGGAATGTTCTTTTGGAGTTTGTTGATACATTCTGTGTACTTGCTGTCTTGACGTTGGACTGAAGACTGATAAGTTGGCCAACAGTGACCTTCATGGTGTGCTTCTGTAGAACAAGACTGTCTTTTTCTTGAAGCTGGGTTACAAGATCTGACGACACTTCTGTTAGTAGAAGAATACAAAAGCCTCAAATTAGACCGCATGCACTAAAATAAATCTCCAATTACCTTTTTGATACAAATTTAACATACAATATATTAATCTAAATTAAGTTTCAGAGGTAATTGACAGTCCATAGTCACATTTGTATTAAAACAATGATCAATCAGTGAATACAAATATTGGTTTTGACAATTCTTGATGTCTGCACACTCATCCATCAGATAACTTACATGGCTAGATTTTCTTCAATGTAATCAATGTTGCATTTGATGTACTCTAACTGCAAACTTCAATGGTGGTTTTTGATGGAGCTCCAAACACATCCTACATGTAGTTTGCTGACTGAGGTATGCTGATTGTAATCGGGTACCCTGTGGTAACCCCAGGAGGTGCTCAAGGTTTAAAAGTGATCCCCCAAAATATCCCCATGGGCCAAAAACTACTCCCCAAAAAATTCCTTACCTATTTTATCATATCCAAAACCAAAGGCTCCTACATTGTATGTATACATGTATGAACCAACTTGTGAATTCATGAACAAATTAATATGCATATTAAATTAATAGTGCAATTAAAGTTCATAGCCCATCGACCCCAAGAGCATTCCCCCTAAATGCTATTAAACCTGTTCATTGCTAAGCATTCATGAATTAAAAATGAATACCTAGAAAATATTGCTGCTCAATAAACGGTTTCATTTTTTTCTGCCGTCAATCATCTTAGTTAGCGGACCTCTCAGAAAACAAAACGAACATCTGTGGACTGTGATTGGTGGATATTTAACAATTAGCCTGCAAAATCACACGGAATATCGCCTGACACTTAGCCGACAATGCCGTAGGCCGAGTTGGCTAAAATCAGGCGATATTCCGCAAGATTGAGCAGGATATTTGTTTTATTATTCAACAAATTGATAACACAACTAAAAAAAATATTATTCCACTTTTATTTCAAGAACTGACTTGAACATTTTACCGCACGTCAACTAAATTACATATATCGCAGGATATCTGTTGAGTACGGTCGACAGATATTGAGTGCACAATGACCATATTTGGACAGTGTTACAATTTGTTGAATAATAACAATCCATATTCATTTGTTTGTTTCTTTTTGTCAGGGTCTGTTGGTTGTCAACATAATTGTGATTGACAGCAGCGAAAAATGCAATTGTTAGAGTCTGCGTGTTATTGAAAGGCACTGCATAACATGTACATGCCTGTATTTGTTCATTAATATTACCATCTGTTACAGCCTTTAAGTCCTTTCAACCCCCCCCCCCAAAAAAAAAAACAACAACAACAACAACAACAACAAAAATCTGCCAGAATTTCACTTAGCCCAAAATAATACTGGACACAATTTTAAATCCACAAAATACCAAAATCATGAATAATATTATATAAATTTGCAAACCCCCAAAAATCCTTCTCACCTCCCTGTCACTGTTAAACCTAAGTACCCCCCCCCCTGGGTTGGTAACACTTACTGTTTATCTCCAACTTGAGATCTTCTACAGCCTCTTTCAGTTGGATCAAATCATACTGTAACACTGAAATCAACAATTTACATACTGTAACACTGAAATCAACAATTAATACATACTGTAACACTGAAATCAACAATTTACATACTGTAACACTCTCAATCAGCAAAACAAAACTTGTAAAAATGATCTGCTTCATTTTAAGAATCCACAGCAGAACATTGAAAATAAAACAATGCAAATTGGGAATGTATTACTAATGTATTATTGGTTGTGTTTTCATTAGATTTGGTACATGAGAAGTTCAACGTTTAAAAATTGAAATACAGTTTAGCTTTGTGAGCGGACACTCTCAGTCCGATCCTCTACTTACGGCCGCCTTGACAAAACCCTGTTTGAACTCTCATGATACAAACTATATTTAAATTATTAAACACATTCCCGTATACATGTAAGCGGCCACGGACACTTTTGAGGGGAACATAGTTTGGATTTTTCTGTTGTTTCTAAGCTCCAATAATATAAGCGGATACCCCAAAAGAACTAATGTCCCTTTTTATTTAATTCAAACCAGTTTGAATTTGTGCGACAAGTTGCAGGGACAAAACTACAGTTATTTTTTATGAAAATCATTTCACACGAAGGGACTTGTTGCAGGACTTGTCCCCTCATGTGTGCCGCCGACCTACCTGCCAACTTTTTATGAGTCAAATGGGTGAGATTTTATTTCATGACTTCTGAAGATGACCCGATGATTCCCGAAGATGTTTGAATATTTCTAAAGTCTTCCGAAGATGTTCTGTAGATTTCCGACGTTTAAAATTGGACGAAAAACAACCTTGTCCACAGGTCTTTTCCCTGATTTAGATGGAAAATTATTTTCTCCAAGTGGTCAAGGTCATATTTTTATCACAAATGCAGTGCTCGAAATTAAAAAAAAATCCAAGTTGTCCTTATGCCAAATGCCGGACAACCAAACCCCTGACTTTGGTTGCCCTGATGACTGCTTGGTTGTTAAAATATTATCTGACCTATTGCCTAATAATGAGTTTGACTCAATTTTCACAATCCTCTGAAGTGCATTAATTCAAATAATAAATTCACAATGTTTCACATAAAGTTAGTATATATGTAACTACTTGTTTACTTTATTCAGTGTCAAGTTTCAATACTATAACATGTCTGAGTCTAGGGCTCGAAATTACTAGTTGCCAAATGCAAATTTTTAGTTGCCAGATTGTAAAATCAAAATAGAAGCTAGTTTAATTTAAAAAAGTGTTTAAAATCATTATGGTTGTGAAAATAAAAACAAAACAAAATATTTTTGCAAAACAAGCTTTAAAACAAACAAATTACATATAAGACTTTCCAGCCACTAACTTTGTGGCTAACGTGAGCCAACACGATCGCAAGTAACCAGAGACACTGCATTATGGGGCGATTTGAACCCAGAAACTGTGAATGCCACTTGCGTGTATAAACTTCGATTCAGTTGATTTTGAAAATCTTGGTTGCTTCCATTTATTACCTGAAGACTAGCACTATATTTAGAGCTATTTTCCTGTGTCAAATTAATAACTTTTTTCGTTATTCTGTTGGACATCACAGAAACGTAAGTACTTCGATCAATTTAACTTGGGTTGTCCGGTGGCTTTTTCTCGGATGACCGGGCCTTTAGTTTTACTGAAAAACGGTTGCCCGAACACATTTTAGTCGTCTCGGACGACCGGACGACCGCTAATTTCGAGCACTGCAAATGGTTGATTTGAGGTTTATAAGCTCAATTGCATGTGAGCCTGGCGTGAGAAATTGGTTCGTAAGCGTGAGTTGGCGTGAGATCTAAGACTCATACAAAAATTGTTTGTTTGCTGCGTAGCACTCAATCAGATAGGTATAATATATAAAACATTGTAAGTTTGGAGTGCTCATAACTGATCTGATAAAGACAGTCAGACGTTTCGGGGATAACCCCTTCTTCTTCTAAGACTCATGCCTATTTTAGGCGTGAGAGCTGGCAGGTATATACCTTAATAATAATTTAATCCTGCCGATAAGCCACATATCAAGTATACTGTAACGTTAAAAAATAATAAAATAATTAAATATGCGCCTCAATAAATATTGATTTAATCAGCCATGCATGAATGCACGCATAATCCCGTATCAAAATTAGAAAACTATTTTAACTTAAGCTTATATCTTTATGTAAAAAGTTAATGGCGTTTGGAACATTTATCGTAAGTTGATTACCGTAGATTGCAGCTTACATTATAGGTACTTACATGAGGACCTTGTGTACCGAATAAGCTTGTGTTCACTCGTTATAGTGACCTGATCTTCATCGCTATCTTCCACATCAACAGAACGTATACGAACTTTATTTGTCCGCCATTGGCCTTGGTTATTACCGACATCTTCCACTCGATAAGCTTCTTTGCTTTCACTAAAAACAGAGTGTCCCGTAAGGCTGGATATTGGCCAATTATTGTCATCATCTGCGTGATCCAAGTTCCCAACTGGAGTGCATGTTTCTATATTTGAGCCCTGCATGTTTGAGGTCTGTCCAGCGCTAATGAGACCCTTTAACCGATCTCTCCAAGTTTTCTTTGGTTGAGCCAGAGGATAAAAAGAACTTTTCATCACTGCTTCCCATCTTTCCAGACAAATTCGATGAGCGAACGTCTCAGCTCCGCTCGAACAACTCGTTTGAGAATTGTTTACTCCCGAGCTCCCGTCTGTCCCGTGCAAAATACAAGAAATCAGCTCTTCTCCAGTTTGTTGCTTGCAAATCTTGCACTCTTTGATGTCGAGATTTATCGTTTCAAATTCGTCCATGAAGATCCCTTACAGTAAAGAAGGTACATGACATAAAGGTTCCAAAACAAAACAGCACGTAGCCATGAACAGGGCTCTCTTGTCGCGAACGAAGCTGAAGCGAGGGCCGAAGCGAGGAGGGGAGGGGAGGGGGTTATTGACGTCTCCGTCCTCTCCAGTCTCCCCTCGGTTCGCTTCGCTCGCGCCCCTTTCCATTGCGCTAAAGTAAATTTTTTGATCGAATGATCAAACAATATTAGAATCGGTAGTCCTGCCGGAAAGGACTGTTGTTTGGTGACGGACGGTTCGATATACTCGAAACTGAATCAGTGTCCGGACACATTCAGTTTCCACTGAAATTCCACTAAAATGTTGGCACTTTTAGTTCACTATTTTTATAATATATATTTTTATTGTCATGTATCTTACCGAGTGCCACGCAGCCACCGAGCTTTTCAGCTCATATTACTGGGCAGGAGCATATATGTGATATGCTCCTGACTGGATCACTCAGTGAGTCACTCAGTGAGTCAGTCAGCCACCCTCACGCGGACGATCCCACTAGACGACCTACTGATACTCCTGGGTTCAAACCATTTACTAATTATTGAGTTATTTTTTTTTTCTAAAAAAAATACTCTTAGCCGGCGGTTTGGACGGACAATCTTGCTGCCATGGGGCTTACATAAGCTATTTTTGCATTCAGTTTAAATATTGCCTATTTTCACTCCTGTGCATTTATTCTCTTCTTATAGCCCTATCACGATCCATGCAAATGGAAAAAGAAGGATAAAATATAATTAATTTGGGATAAACAACATGAATGTTATCACATACTTGCATGTGGATGGGATGGTATCAAAACACACCATTTTGAATGCGCGTCGTTTAAAAAAATAACTCCCGCACGCCTTGCGTGCCTATGTTTATAAATTGGTTGTCATCTCCGTAGACCGCGAGTACTAGTCCCTCATTTTTCTCAGGGATAGTCGAGTGGGAGAACATGCGAGCGCGCGCAAAAATCACCTCCCACGAGGAGACGCGACGCGCGGCGGCGAGAAGCCGGTGTGTCTCCTCGTGGGAAGTGATTTTCGCGCGCGCGCGCTCGCGTGTTCTCCCACTCGACTACCTCTGAGAAAAATCATGGACTTCTCGAAGTCTGTCATCTCCGCGATATTTTGCTCAAATTGCAACGAAGTCACAAAGCGGGAATGCTCAGTAACATTTACCATGTATTGCTTGTTAATTAGGCAGCCAGATATTTTGGGTACTTTAAATACCGTCTGAAGTGTCGTTTTGTGTCTGCTTGTATAACCGTTTGCTATGATATACATTGACCGTTTATCAGTTGTGTGATTACGTATTGGTGGTTTTCATCAACATTACAAAACTGTTTGCTTGCATGAACAACATCAGAAAATTAACAGTAAAAGAACTGGCAGAAAGAAACGTTTTGTCCAAATTATAGCTTTGTAGCGTTTTTCATAACCGAGTTATTGCCAAACTAATTTTCAGAAAATTACAGTATTTAGTATACCGCCGCCATGTTTGTGTCCTTCAGAGGGGCACAAATATGGACGCCATAAAATTGCACAACAAGTAGAGTAGATTCTACCGTCAATATCATTAGCTTTCACTTCAATCTGTTTAGACATTACTTCTAACTTATTATCACGTCTGAAAATTTAAAAATGATATAAAAATATCCGTTTTTGTGACAGTTCAGAAAAATGCCATCCGGGCATCACACATTTCAAATAGCTTTATTTCCAAAAGGAATCACTGGATCGATACCAAACTTTGCATAGAGATTAATGATTTCCATGTCTAGAAGATATAAGAATAATAGCTTTGTAGGATTAACAGTTTAGATTTTAGAATTTTGATGACGTCAGATGAAAACAAAGAACAGCTTTAATATTGAGGAAGCTAGTGCATGGCGGGAATGAAGCTTGCGCGCGCAGAAACGAGCTGTCGTCATCTTTAGCATTGTCACGTTGGCTCTGACGTCATTTTCCGTTGGATCTTCTGTCAAAGTAATTATGCATTGAGAGGCTGCCAAGAAGTTATACAAGACGTAAATATCAAGTACATATTAAGTTTTATCGCGCCTATCGCCTGTGAGTACAAAATCAATACTTACAGTTTGAAACAACAGTTTTCAAGATTCAAACAAATGGCGGCAAGAAACCGAAAGAAAAGACAGCAGAATAACGTTGAAGGTAAGGTCAGTTTATACGGCTGGTGATTGTTGTTGATTTATTAAAAGCTTAATTTTGGAGGATCTCAAATTGCCCGTCATTGTTTTGCAAAGGGATTTCTTTTTTCACTAATCAGATATTTTAAAATAGCATCAAAAGAACGTTGCTGCGTAGCACTGTGGGGTATTTGAATTGCAAAAAACAATAGCTCCTAAAAATATATATTTCAAAGTTCGGGAATAACGGGCCTTTTAATGTCAGTGTAAAAATCCGTCGAACCGACAAACGTCTGTGTCCACGCGCGTCTTTTAGATGCGCCACGACAATGCGCGCGCTAAAATGCAACTGATTCAGGTCAAAATGTTAATAAAACTTGAAATCCATGTTCAACCACCCAGGCAAGTGTTCCAAGCCTATGGATAAGGTGTTTTTACTCGCGTTGCCTCTTTCCAGTCTCACCCTTCATTTGCTTTAATAGTAAATGGGTGGAGTCACTTGCTACGATAATAAACACAAACAAGTTCTGGTCTATTGTAATAAAGAAAGATGGTGTTTGTTTAAAACAAGTTGTACACAAAACGGCCCTTCCGTTGGAACGGCTTTATAACAGGAAGGAATTATATAGGACGAGAATTATGGTCATTGGTGTGTTCATGCGTCGATATGTTAGCCGGCCCTGGAGTAACTGAAGAGCGCAAGTTTGGAGTCCATATGTTATTAGTCTGCGTAGCAGGAGCTGGAGTAACTGATAGAGCGCGAGTTGGCGAGTTGGAGTAGGGGGGGGGGGGGGGGGGGCACGCGAGGGAGCTTGAGTAACTGATAGAGCGCGAGTTGGAGTAGGGGGGGGGGGCACGCGAGGGTGATTGAGTAACTGATAGAGCGCGAGTTGGAGTAAGGGGGGGGGGGGGGGGGGGGGGGGTGGGGGGGGGCACGCGGGTGAGGAAACGCGCGTGTGAGGCGAGAAAAAGAGAAAAAGCTGGTTCCTATTTTCTCGCCTCGCGCGTCTCTTCTCTCGTACGCGCCCCTCTATGCCAATTCACGCTCCATGTTACTCCAGCGCCTGCTACGCAAACTATCTGAGGATGTGTGTAAACAAACGATGTATATTTGTTAAGCTTGGTAGAAATGTCAGAAAGATACTAATCAGTCAGTAAAAGCTACTCGAAAAAAAAAAACTTTCTCAGTTCTCCCCAGTCGGAGTCTAACAGTGACGTCTAAACAGTGACGTATAACCTTTGAACCTAGTTATATTGCTTCAGTGGTAGAAGCGCCGGTTACCGCCGACCGGTGTGTGAAGGTTCGACTCGTGTTGGCTCCTTTTGGGAGAACTCGGATCTTAATTTTTTCCGAGTAGCTTGTGTCCGGCTGACTGATTCACATCTTTCTCACATTGCTAATAATGTATTATTACCAGCGACCGATTTAGGCGGCGCTCCAAAAGACCTTTTGGCTGCTATTCGAAAGTTAGAAGCACAGCTGGCACAAGAGAAGTTTTTTCATGATAAATCAAGAACCGAGCAGCAACATGAAATAAAGGTAAAATGTGATGACTGATTTAAGTAGCGTACAAGGCTCACTGTTATGGCAACGCACATGGCAGGCTCACATAGGGGAGGAAAGGACTGGGGAGAGCAAAGGGGGGCCGCGGACTAAGACAACTGGAGACCGCTCGTGTAAAATCGTTTAGCCGAGTGTAAATAAAACTTCAGTGATATTGTACTAATCAATAAAACCGTCTCATAATGACATGTGTTTTCAAATTAAACATTTATACTCTCTTTCATTTATTATTTTTGTCCCATTCTTTTCAACAGACTCTCAACGGGAAAGTTAAGAATTTAGAGAGACAGAAAAAGGTTTTACTGCAAAAGTTGGAACAGAATCCAAGTGACCAGCAACAGGATATGCAAAGCGAGCTTAATGATACAAATAACAAACTGAAAGAAGTCAATCAAAAACTTGCAGTAAGTATGAAAATTGATCACCAGTCTCATTTTTATAAAGCTAACGTACGTCAACATGCCTGGCAAAAGATTGGGGCGAATTATTTAAACGAGGTGAATAGACTAGACAGTATTTAAAAACCTTGTTTAAACACGAATTTCCACTATAAAAGGCTACGGCTCAATTCACACTCGGTACACCATCATTCATGAGGGTAAAAGGCTACGGCCTCGCCCCAATTCACACTTGGTACACCATCATTCATGAGGGTAAAAGGCTACGGCTCGCCCCCAATTCACACTCGGTACACCATCATTCATGAGGGTAAAGGCTACGGCTCGCCCCAATTCACACTTGGTACACCATCATTCATGAGGGTAAAAAGGCTACGGCTCGCCCCAATTCACACTCAGTGCACCATCATTCATGGTACTGACATGCATTATTTAACATGTTCATTCTCTTTGTTTTGCCTAAAGGCCTGTCAACTACAAGGGATAAGCTTTTACGATCCAACAAAGGAATCAAGCGAGCCAACGAGAAGAATACTCAACAGTTTCCTGGACCAAATAAAGGCAAGAATTTAAAGATCAAGAAACTTGAAGTTAGTGGCAACTTAAACCCTTCATTTGAACAGTTTTGGACGGAAATGATTAATTTCAAGTTTGAAACTGTGTTTTCTAGCACAATTACGTTTTTGCGGTCATTTTAGATCTGTTTAATATAGACCTATTTTTAATCAATCCAAAAGGCCCTGTAATGTGGAATATTCGCTAAAAAGTTCCGGCCGGGTTTTGAAGTTCAGGATTCGCGTGTTATTGAAAGGCGCATCAATAGCGTTTGCTATTGCTTTACTCAATACTCAATAGTTAGTTTAGGGTAATTTTTATAGATTACACATAATTTTGCAAATAACATATTAAGCTAGATAATTTAATTTATTATAATATATAATTTAATTTAGTATTGTAATTAATTTAATACACGGCTCGATGGAAAAACATGTATTGTGAATTGATACCGTGTTTTATTTTGCTACCGTGTTTGAAATAAAGTTTTACTACTACTACTACTACTCAGGGGGGGGGGGGGGGGGGGGGGGGGGTGATAGAAAGCCGGCACTTTTCTTTGAAAGACAAAGTGGTGCCGGGCCAACAGACTCAACGTTGCGCATCCTGTGTCAATCAAGCCGTTGCCTAAGAATGACGTCCACCAAAACTTCATTGTTTTCTTACCCGAGGAAACTTTTTCAAGCTCGCAGCTGAGCTGTACGCGTGTTAGCCCTGCAAAACACAGCCACTGGCGGGATTTTTGGCCTGATCTTTCCGCACCGCCGAGAAAATATCTCGGCAGGCGTGAAACAACCAAGCGAAAAATCCGTCTGAGTCTGCATTTACATGCTACAGCGAGAGTCTTTCGGATACGGTCATTACTGCTACTACTTGAACGGGAAGCGAAGTCCGGCTGAAAATGTTTTATCGCATTAATAAACGAGGCGAAGTCGAAATCAGACAACAACGAAGAACACGTCTTCGTTTTCGATCGAGCGAAAACACATTTTTGTTATCATGCTACTAACTGTGTGAAATTCTTGCCATAACAAGCTTTTTTATGTGTTTCAATAGTTCCCGTGGGACAATCCTCTTAGCAACTAGTCTGAGTGCTACTGCGCACACTCGGTTCCCGGCACCACTATGTCCGTATTTTTTAAAACCATTTATAAGGAAGTTTCTACCCCCTCCCCCCCCCCCCCCACCCCCCCCCCCCCCCCCCTACCCCCCCCCCCCCCCCCCCCCCCCCCCCCCCCCCCCCCCCCCCCCCCCCCCCCCCCGGCCTTACTTGACAAAAAGTATGGTCCAGACAGTGATATTGAACGTCACCGGCAGCTAAAGTGAAAGGGTTTGGACAACTACATGCTACGTTATTTGATATATGCTACGAGGACAAAATTTAAACAATTTCTAAAGACGTCGAAATAACATTCCATTAGAAAACAATAGATATACTAGTGTTTATGTATGTGTTATTACCCAGTAAGCGTCTGATAATATCTAACTGCATTTGTCTTCAGGAAAAAATTAAGCAAATTAAAAATACGTCCTAATGATGTGCAAGTTCCTAACGAGTCTCCCCTGTGGACAATAATTGCTGGAAGGTAAAAACAATGTTGTTTTTATTGTTGCATTTAATTTTTTTTGTTATTATTCTTACTTGTAGTACAATTGTGCATTACGTCATTGAGTTTGAAGTAGATTTGACATTACCTTATCCTTTTATGCTCGTTTTTCCTATAACCATTCAACGTTGCCTTATTTAGAACATACAAAAGTCACGTGAACATAGGAATAAAGTCGACACGTTGTTCTTAGAAACCGTTAGCCGTGGTTTAATTTTCGATACGCTACTTTAAATCCAAGAACGACAAACAATTAAGGCATATCATCCGAATAAATGATATCTCTCGCTTAGTAACAGTAACACGTACAAGAACAGTGTCAGACTGAAACTAATACCGGCCAATGTGATCGACCAGGCACTTATAGAGACTTTTAAGCAGCTCTAAAGCGCATTTTATTAATTTAGAGTAATTACCTGAATTGTAATGTTTGAGAAAATTGCACCAGAGCCACGTTTTATTAAGTTATATGATCATTTTACATATTGTATTCAGCATTGATATTAGCACCGATTACTTTAACATGTACGTTGCACTTGCACTAGCACTGTACATCTGCAGTGATGGTGCTGGCCCCTTTGCGGATCATCAATTTAGATTTAGAATTTTAGCTGCACTCCTAGGGTGTCAAGAGTAGCTGTGACACCATGTCTGCCTGCAATGGCGCATGGAAGGGGGGGGGGGGGGGGGGGGTACCCCTTTCTCGCATTTAAGGCAAATGCAAAAACATTACGCCAGGGAACCCTTATAGGAGAATAACCCCTCTCCATGTGATCAGGCCCTTACAATGACATTCTTTTTGGCGGACTGTTTCATTTCTGGGTGCTCGTACTTACAAAAGTGATTCCATTTTCAACGATTACATTTCAGGAAAAAACAATAAATAATATATGAGCCTACCTATTATACCTGGCTTAGATACGTGCGCTTTCCTTTACACCAATATAAGCTTCATTGGGCGTGACATAGACACGACCAAATTCGGCCACACGGCCCAAACGATTTGGGGTTTTCGAGTCAGCTTGTCTTGGGCTGAATTCAGAATTAGGTGAAGACAATAATTTCATCCATGAATGCTATGTTTATCTCTGGCGCAGTGCCGTACAGTAAGTCCAGAAATCGCGCTGTATAGCGGATGTTAATGAGTCATTTCCCTTGCTTTTAGCCTGGTGACACCATACAAATGTTGGAAAACTGGATGACGAGATCAAAACAGGAAGAAGAAAAACTCCAGGAGGTGAACTTGGTTTGAAATTTCGATTTTCAATAACTGGATTTCACAATCCAAAGGCTTTATTTACGGTTTTGTATTGGCGATTCGTTAACACAATTTTGGACACTTCATCTTATCAACCTGGATTAAATTCAGTTATGGAAATCGTTTCCTGCTATTTTGATGATGGTGATGATGATGACGATGATGATGATGATGATGATGATATCGATGATGATGATAATGATGATGCGCTAGCCATCTAACTGTTGTGTGTGAGACTATTCGTAGCATTGCAATTGAGCTGGATCGAACAGCGGACCGTTATTTATTTGTGTTATCTTCAACGGGACACATCGTTCAAAAACTTCTGTTTAAAACAAACTAAAAAGGACATTTTTATGTAACGTTTGCAAACAAACGTTTTGGGGTTACCGCTTGCTTATATCAATTATGTAGGTCGCCTGCTCCAACCAATCACAATCACCGTACCTATGCTCCAACCAATCACCATCACCGTACAACATGCTTCAACCAATCACGAGCACCCGCCATATGCTTCCAACCAATCACCATCACCGTACCACATGCTTCAACCAATCACGATCACCACTGCCATATGCTCCAACCAATCACCATCACCGTACCACATGCTCCAACCAATCGCAATCACATGAAGAGTAAATATGGAAGAGTAAATCAGATGCATTTAAAACTCATCTTGGGCCTTTTATACCGAGCCTGTTTTTAATTCTTGACGTTTTCATTTGTTCATCGCCACTTGTTATGTGTTTTAAAATCAGTTACAACACTAAATATTCGCACACGTACAGTTTGGTCTAAAAAAGTCATAATTGAGAATTTACTAAGAGTTTGTATCTCTTACATTTGAAGGTCACGCCCAAACATTTGGAAGAAAAAACGCAGCGTGGGCACATGCACAGTGAAGTTTTTTCCATCCATGTTCAACCGAAAACAAGAGAAATAAACAGAACCAAGAATGGAATCAGGTAGACCCCATGGAAAAATGCGAGGTGTTTTGATGCTTACTTCGAGGAATCCTAAATCAAGCTGCCAGGCCACATTTTATAGAGCATCAGCAACCTACAGATCAAACTGTAAAAGAACAATTGTTCAGAAATCCGAAGGCAAAACGTAGCACATAACACTAATTTAATGGAGTACCGGCAAACAGTAATGGTGAACCAAAAGAAGAGGACAACGAAAACCACAAAGTGTCAGGATTAAAGCCACCAACCAGTTTTGGTATGAAGCACGGATACAAAGGAGGGAATAACACGGAATGTATTTGTATCAACGCCTGAAACATTTATATACAAGGATTGTCTTGGATCAAAGACAAACGCCGAAGAAGATATTACTGGGAAATGCTTAAAGCTTCCGTTGACGACGACTTGAAAACAATGGCTGCCACCAAAACGACCTCCGCCAGGATTGGATACCCATTTATGAGCCACCAGAAAATTACGACCAGCGACATTCAACATGCTTCAATTTGTATTTTATGTTAGAAGATTATTTTTATTGGTTATAAGTAAGAAATCGTAATTTTTTTTACTGACTGTGTTTTCAATAAATTCAGGCTTTTCTTAATAAAAAAAATGACCTGACCCTCGCACTCATACATACGCAAGCAGGAGCCCATTACCCGTAGCCTCCATACGTACCTGACTCGTCCCCAGTCGTCTCCTTACAAAGGGAGACAAGAAGAGACGGACTGGGGACGAGTCGGCATACGTACTATATCCTTGAGTCAACCCTGTCCCGTTTCATTTTATTTTTAGAATTGATCTCCCGAGAAATTATCTTGTTTCCGCTGACCGCTGACGTCCCCCCACTGAGAACAACAACAAAAAAATGGTGGCCAAATGGGGGAATCCACTCTTGGTTCCTTCGTCCGTTTTCCTTACAATCTTACGTCCGTTCCTATCTTACAACCGTCGGAAACTGGTTGTTAGCTCGACTGGAAGTTAATAAAACCAACTTGATTGAACTGAAAGCGAATGAACCGTCATCTTGAACATCGCGGTGCGCGATCAAAACTTTCATCTGTAGTGTCTAACACTCGATCCCGCCATTATTATCGCTGTGAGCTGAGATCACCGGCTCGTGTGACGCTATAACAATAACTTGTTCGGATTGGCATTCTAATGAGTGCGCGGGAATCTGTGAGCCCCGCGGTGTTCTAAAAATAAATGAAACCGGGTCAGGGTTGACTCCCAGGATCAGTATGGGAGATGGAGGCTCCGGGTAATGGCTCCTGACGCGAGTCACTAGGGTAACTAGAGAGTCACCGTGGAAAATAGGAAATATTACTTTGACCCTAACCAACCCTCACCTTCCCGGTTCCCGTCTGATTACAAAAGTTAAGCCTGCATGTTCAGCTTGGTCAGAGTGAAAATTGTCCGAAAATCAATGAAAATCATTGACTATATAGCCCAGTGAAAAAGGTGAAAATTGATGAAAATCATGGAATATTTCTGGGCGAGAGACCTAACCCTAGAGAATTTCTAGCGGAACGAACGAGCTTTACGCGACTGTAATATGATTTACGCGATAAGAAATGAAATATTTTAAGTAAGAGACTGTGCAATAATTATCAGGAGGGGAGGGGGAAGGGGGGGGGGGGGGGTGGAAAATGGGCTTCATGTAGGAAGATATTAGGTAATACTCCTCCTAAAGGACTGAATTTAGTTATTTCCCCCTCTAATCAGTCAGAAATTATGTACGACTCCCCCCCACCCCCCCCCCCCCCCCACACCCCCCCCCCCTCCCCCTCACAGTATACACACACCTTTATACAAGTACCCTGCATTTTCTCTACACGCACCTGTGGATTAAAATCTTGTAACAGAAAGAAAACCTCCTACTACATGTTTAATTCTTGGACATCCACGTACTGGAACAAACATCACCTCCGTAGCAATGTACAACAGAGCCATAGCAGAAGGAAAGAGCATGTGTGTTATTATCAGGTCCTTTCATGGACTATACCCAGTGAAAAAGGTGAAAATGGTCCAAAAATCGATCAAGATCATCCACTATAGCCCAGTGAAAAAGATGAGGTTCGCCACCCGAAAACTGTACCCCACTCATCACGCGGAATATGACTGATTAAATTCGTCCTTTCAGGAACTAAATTCTCTACAAAGGTTCACCACCCATAACTGTACCCCTCTCATCACGCGGAATATGACTCATTTATTTCGTCATATCGGGAACTAGATTCTCTACTCAGATTCACCACACAAAACTGCTACCCCTCTTATCACGCGGAATATGACTGATTTATTTCTTCATATCAAAGAACTAAATTCTCTACTAGGTTCACCACACAAAACTGTACCCCTCTCATCACGCGGAATATGATTCATTTATTTCTTCATATCAGGATCTAAATTCTCTACCAAGGGTCACCTCACAAAACTGTACCCCACTCATCACGAGGAATATGACTGATATATTTCGTCATTTCAGGAACTAAATTGTCTACTACGTCCACCACCCAAAACTGTACCCCTCTCATCACGCCGAATACGATTGATTTATTTCGTCATATCAGGAACTAAATTCTCTACTAGGTTCACCGCCCAAAAACTGTACCCTATCATCACGCGGAATATGACTGATTTATTTCGTCATTTTAGGAACTAAATTCTTTACTAGGTTCACCTCACAAAACTGTCCACCTCTCATCACACGGAATATGACAGATTTATTTCGCCATTTTAGGAACTAAATTCTCTACCAGTTTCACCTCCCAAAACTGTACCCCACTCATCACGCGGAATATGACTGATTAATTTCGTCATTTCAGGAACTAAATTCTCTACAAGTTTCACCGCCCAAAACTGTACCCCTCTCATCACTCGAATATGACTGATTTATTTCGTCATATCAGGATCTAAATTCTCTACTAGGATCACCTCGCAAAACTGTACCCCTCTCATCACGTAGAATATGACTGATTTATTCCGTCATATCAGGATCTAAATTATCTACTAGTTTCACCACCCAAAACTGTACCCTCCTCATCACGTGGAATATGAATGATTTATTCCGTCATTTCAGGAACTAAATTCTCTACTAGTTTCACCTCCCAAAACTGTACCCACTCATCACGCGGAATACCACTGATTTATTTCGTCATATCAGTAACTAAATTCTCTACTAAGGTTTACCTCCCAAAACTGTACCCCTCTCATCACGCGAAATATGACTGATTTATTTCGTCATTTCACGATCTAAATTCTCTACTAGTTTCACCTCCCAAAACTGTACCCCTCTCATCACGCGGAATATGACTGATTTTTTTCGTCATTTTAGGATCTAAATTCTCCACTAGTTTCACCTCACAAAACTGTACCCCTCTCATCACGCGGAATATGAATGATTTATTCCGTCATTTCAGGATCTAAATTCTCTACTAGCTTCACCTCCCAAAACTGTACCCCTCTCATCACGCGGAATATGATGATTTATTTCGTCATTTCAGGATCTAAATTATCTACTAGTTTCACCTCCCAAAACTGTACCCCTCTCATCACGCAGAATATGACTGATTTATTTCGTCATTTTAGGATCTAAATTCTCTACTAGTTTCACCTCACAAAACTGTACCCCTCTCATCACGCGGAATATGACTGATTTATTTCCTCATTTCAGGATCTAAATTCTCTACTAGCTTCACCACCCAAAACTGTACCCCTCTCATCACGCGGAATATGACTAATTTATTTCGCCATTTCAGGATCTAAATTCTCTACTAGTTTCACCTCACAAAACTGTACCCCTCTCATCACGCGGAATATTACTGATTTATTTCGTCATTTCAGGATCTAAATTCTCTACTAGTTTTCACCTCCCAAAACTGTACCCCTCTCATCACGCGGAATATGACTGATTTATTTCGTCATTTCAGGATCTAAATTCTCTACTAGTTTCACCTCACAAAACTGTCCCCTCTCATCACGCGAAATATGACTTTTTTATTTCGTCATATCAGGATCTAAATTCTCTACTAGGTTCACCTCCCAAAACTGTACCCCTCTCATCACACGAAATTGACAGATTTATTTCGTCATTTCAGGATCTAAATTCTCTACTAGTTTCACCTCCCAAAACTGTACCCCTCTCATCACGCAGAATATGACTGATTTTTTTCGCCATTTTAGGATCTAAATTCTCTACTAGTTTCACCTCACAAAACTGTACCCCTCTCATCACGCGGAATATGACTGATTTATTTCGTCATTTCAGGATCTAAATTCTCTACTAGCTTCACCTCCCAAAACTGTACCCCTCTCATCACGCGGAATATGACTAATTTATTTCGTCATTTCAGGATCTAAATTCTCTACTAGTTTCACCTCACAAAACTGTACCCCTCTCATCACGCGGAATATGACTGATTTATTTCGTCATTTCAGGATCTAAATTCTCTACAGCTTCATCACAAAACTGTACCCCTCTCATCACGCGGAATATGTCTGATTTATTTCGTCATTTCAGGATCTAAATTCTCTACTAGTTTCACCTCCAAAACTGTACCCCTCTCATCACGCAGAATATGACTGATTTTTTTCGCCATTTCAGGATCTAAATTCTCTACTAGTTTCACCTCACAAAACTGTACACCTCTCATCACGCGGAATATGACTGATTTATTCCGTCATTTCAGGATCTAAATTCTCTACTAGCTTCACCACCCAAAACTGTACCCCTCTCATCACGCGAAATATGACTGATTTATTTCGTCATTTCAGGATCTAAATTCTCTACTAGTTTCACCTCACAAAACTGTACCCCTCTCATCACGCGGAATATGAATGATTTATTCCGTCATTTCAGGATCTAAATTCTCTACTAGCTTCACCTCCCAAAACTGTACCCCTCGCATCACGCGGAATATGACTGATTTATTTCGTCATTTCAGGATCTAAATTCTCTACTAAGGTTCACCTCCCAAAACTGTACCCCTCTCATCACACGAAGTATGACTGATTTATTTCGTCATTTCAGGATCTAAATTCTCTACTAGTTTCACCTCCCAAAACCGTACCCCTCTCATCACGCGGAATATGACTGATTTTTTTCGTCATTTTAGGATCTAAATTCTCTACTAGTTTCACCACCCAAAACTGTACCCCTCTCATCACGCGGAATATGACTGATTTATTTCGTCATTTCAGGATCTAAATTCTCTACTAGTTTCACCTCCCAAAACTGTACCCCTCTCATCACGCGAAGTATGACTGATTTATTCGACATTTCAGGATCTAAATTCTCTACTAGTTTCACCTCAAAAACTGTACCCCTCTCATCACGCGGAATATGACTGTCTTTTTTCGTCATTTCAGGGATCTAAATATCTCTACTAGTTCACCTCACAAAACTGTACCCCTCTCATCACGCGGAATATGACTGATTTATTTCGTCATTTCAGGATCTAAATTCTCTACTAGTTTCACCTCACCAAACAACTGTACCCTCGCATCACGCGCAATATGACTGATTTATTCGTCATTTCAGGATCTAAATTCTCTACTAGTTTCACCTCCCAAAACTGTACCCCTCTCATCACGCGGAATATTACTGATTTATTTCGTCATTTCAGGATCTAAATTCTCTACTAGTTTCACCTCACCAAACTGTACCCCTCTCATCACGCGGAATATGACTGATTTATTTCGTCATTTCAGGATCTAAATTCTCTACTAGTTTCACAGCCCAAAACTGTACCCCTCTCATCACGCGAATATGACTGATTTATTTCGTCATTTCAGGATCTAAATTCTCTACTAAGTTTCACCTCACAAAACTGTACCCCTCTCATCACGCGGAAATATGACTGATTTATTTCGTCATTTCAGGATCTAAATTCTCTACTAGTTTCACCTCCCAAAACTGTACCCCTCTCATCACGCGGAATATGACTGATTTATTTCGCCATTTCAGGATCTAAATTCTCTACTAGTTTCACCTCACAAAACTGTACCCCTCTCATCACGCGCGAATATGACTGATTTATTTCGTCATTTCAGGATCTAAATTCTCTACTAGTTTCACCTCCCAAAACTGTACCCCTCTCATCACGCGGAATATGACTGATTTTTTTCGCCATTTTAGGATCTAAATTCTCTACTAGTTTCACCTCTCAAAACTGTACCCCTCTCATCACGCGGAATATGACTGATTTATTTCGTCATTTCAGGATCTAAATTCTCTACTAGTTTCACCTCCCAAAACTGTACCCCTCTCATCACGCGGAATATGACTGATTTATTTCGTCATTTCAGGATCTAAATTCTCTACTAGTTTCACCTCCCAAAACTGTACCCCTCTCATCACGCGGAATATGACTGTTTTATTTCGTCATTTCAGGATCTAAATTCTCTACTAGTTTCACCTCACAAAACTGTAACCCTCGCATCACGCCTTGAAATATGACTGATTTATTTCGTCATTTCAGGATCTAAATTCTCTACTAGTTTCACCTCACAAAACTGTACCCCTCTCATCACGCGGAATATGACTGATTTATTTCGTCATTCAGGATCTAAATTATCTACTAGTTTCACCTACACAAAACTGTACCCCTCTCATCACGCGGAATATGACTGATTTATTTCGTCATTTCAGGAACTAAATTCTCTACTAGTTTCACACAAAACTGTACCCCTCTCATCACGCGGAATATGACTGATTTATTTCGTCATTTCAGGATCTAAATTCTCTACTAGATTCACCTCCCAAAAACTGTACACCTCTCATCACGCGGAAAATATGACTGGAAATTTGATTTCGGTAATTTCAGGAATCTAAATTCTCTACCAAGTTTCACCTCCAAAACTGTACCCCTCTCATTCACGCGAAGTATGACTGATTTATTTCGGTCATTTCAGGATCTATAAATATCTACTAGTTCTCACCTCCCAAAACTGTACCCCTCTCATCACGCAAATATGACTGATATATGTCGTCATTTCAGGATCTAAATTCTCTACTAGTTTCATCCTCCCAAAACTGTACCCCCCCCCCTCTCATTCACGCCCGGCATATGACTGATTTATTTTCGTCATTTCAGGATCTAAATTCTCTTACGAGTTTCACCTCCCAAAAACTTGTACCCCTCCTCATCACGCGAAGTATGGACTGATTTATTTCGTTCATTTCAGGATCTAAATTCTCTACTAGTTTCACCTCCAAAAAACTGTACCCCTCTCATCAACGCGAAATATGATGCTAGATTATTTCGTCATTTCAGGATCTAAATTCTCTAATAGTTTCACCTCCCAAAACTGCTACCCCTCTACATCACGCAGGAATATGACTGATGTTATTTCGTCATTTCAGGATCTAAATTTCCTCTACTAGTTTCATCCTTCCCAAAACTGATACCCCTCTCATCACGCGAAATATAGACTGATTTATTTCGCCATTTTAGGATCTAAAATTTACACTAATCACCTAATCAAACTGTTAACCCCTCATCACGCGGAATAGAATCGATTATCGCATGGATTCATTTCAGGAGATCTAAATTACTCTACCTAGTTTGTCACCTTCCCAAAACTTGCTTTTACCCCTCTCATCACGCAACTATGATCTGATGTTTTAGTTCGTCATTTCAGGATATAAATTCTCTACTAGTTTGCACCTCCCAAAACTGTACCCCTCTCATCATGCGCGAATATGACTGATTTATTTCGTCAATTTCAGGATCTAAATTCTCTACCTAGTTTCACCTCACCAAAAACTGTACCCCTCTCATCACGCGGGAATATGACTGATTTATTTCGTTTCATTCTCAAGGATCTAAAATTCTCTACTAGTTTCACCTCCCAAAACTGTACCCCTCTCATCACGCGGAATGATCGACTGATTTATTCGTCATTTCAGGATCTAAAAATTCTCTAGAAAGATTCGCCTCCCTAAACTGTACAACCCTCTCATCACGCGGAATATGACTGATTTACTGCGTCATTTCAGTAATCTAAATTCCCCTAACTAGCTTTCACACTCCCAAAACTGCTACACCTACTAATCACGCAAATATGGACTGATTTATTCGCCATTTCAGGATCTAAATTCTCTACTAGTTTCAACCCAAAACTGTACCCCTCCCATCACGCGGAATATGACTGATTTATTTCGGTCATTTCAGGAATCTAAATTCTCTACGAGTTTCACCTCCCAAAACTGCTACCCCTCTCATCACGCAAGTACTACTGATTTTTTTCGTCAATTCAGGATCTAAATTCTCTACTAGGTTTCACCTCCCAAAACTGTACCCCCTCGGTCTCGCGAAATATGAATAATTTATTTTGCCATTTACAGGATCTAAATTCTCTACTAGTTTTCACCTCGCCAAACACTGTACCCTCTCATCACGCGGAATATGACTGATTTATTTCGTC